>JAABNX020000045.1:5766407-5789902 GCA_015163995.2 Mormyrus lacerda | reverse complement strand
CGGCCGAAATGAGTTTTCTCCGCAGGGTGGCTGGGCTCTCCCTTAGAGATAGGGTGAGGAACTCGGTCATTCGGGAGGGGCTCAGAGTAGAGCCGCTGCTCCTCCGCATTGAGAGGAGTCAGATGAGGTGGCTGGGGCATCTTCTCAAGATGCCTCCTGGACGCCTCCCTGGTGAGGTGTTCTGGGCATGTCCCACTGGCAGGAGGCCCACGGAGGAACTGGATGAAGTGGCCGGAGAGAGGGAAGTCTGGGTTTCCCTGCTTAGACTGCTGCCCCACAGACCCAACCCGGAAAAGCGGTAGACGATGGTTGGATAGATGGATATTACACAACACTAATTTAAAAATACATATTTTGGATAGTTAAATATTTGTGGATCATGGTACATATATGTGGATTATCTTCTGTAGGTTGTAAATAAAAAAAGTCTGATAAAAACTTCCAAACAAGTGCCGCATCCTATGCAACATTCCAAATGATGGAAAACTGTTGCATAAACAATGCGTTTTGTGACACCACAAAATAAACGATGGGGCGTAATATAAAGCGTCACACGATTTTATTTCGTCATACGATATATGTCGTCATATCACACAGCCATATATCGTATCTTTCATTCATTAACATGTATTATCGCAACATGTTGTTCTCAAGAGCTCTTGAAATCAGTACATTTACAATTCTTTTAACTATCATCTGTCGAAAAGACTTTCGGCACAATCGGGGCTCCGTTTCCCAAAAGGCATACTTGCTAACTATGCTATCAGCTTAAGCTACATAGTTGGAACCATGCAGTCGAATGAATCCAATGCAAATTATACCATTACGGAGCTTTTCTATTGTACCCGAGTCTCATTGTGCCAAAAGTCTATTAGACAGTTGAAGGCTAAAAGATCCTGTTAATAAATGTGCCAATTCCAAAAGCCCTTGTGAACAGCCTTTGGATTTATGGATGTCACTACCGCGTATTATACTTGTTAACGCAAGAAAGATCATAATTAAATAGCTGTGTCTTTGGTATTTGGTGCTTAGCGCAAGCTGATGCCGAAGACAGTGACGGAGGTCCTCAGCTTCAGCTTTGTTATGCTGCTTTAACTATTCCACGCCCTTCTCAGCTCATACCACACCCTTATGCCAAAGCACTGCCACAATCTGAAACTGGAAAAAAGAAGTTTTTAAACTGTAAAAAACACGATCTGAGTCTGAACACAAAAAAAATTAAAACTGAAAAAGTAAGACCTCATAGACATTTTTAAAAACCCAGAACTGAACAAAAACTATACTTAAACCAAAAATAAAACAAAAATTCTAACACTTATTTTCAGTTTGAATTCATTGTTGTGATTTTTTTTAATTAAACATCAAAACTTGAAGTTTCAGTTCTTTTTTTCAAATTAACGAAAACCATTGGGCCCGATTTAGCACCATAAAACCCCGGAAGAACCACAGGGAAAATATGCAGCCTCCACACACATGGGGCAAGATGCTGGACTGAAGGTACGAGACAGGAGTGCGACGAATAGACCTAGTGTGCTGCCAGCTATCTAGGCAATATTCCCCAAAAGCTAACTGGAAGATATAACTAAAGTATATCAACTTGCACATTAAAAGTAAGATGTCCCTACAGAAGGCATTGGTTACAATACTGTGAACTAGTAACCTGCTGGCATTGTAAACCCCGCTGAATAAACCTGGGAGTAGTAAAGGCTGAAGCATTACCCTGTAAATGGCAGGGAACGTCATACTCGATCTCCTCATGACGGGACGGGCTGAGAAACAGGGTCCCATCGACCAGGGGGAACTGCTCGAAGATGGGCAGGGCACGGAGGCACAGGGCACAGTTTACCACGTTGCGGTGGCTGGCGCTGAGCGCCGATAGGATGAACTTGCGTAGGTCCTCGCCCTGGCCGGCGTGGGCATCATCCTCCATGCGCACGTGGTACGTGTTGAGCTTGTGCCTGGGGATGTGCGCCAGCAGCTCAGAGAGGTCCAGCCTCCGCAGGAACTGCACGGGGTGGTCCGCGGGAGCCAGCCGCATGCCGTGCTCCGAGTGGGCGTGGCGTCCCACCACCGAGCCCGGCCCGGCCAGCAGGTGTCGCCGCTGGCCGTCTATGTGGACGGCCTTCTTCAGGAACTCCCCCAGGTGACGTGAGCTGCGGGGGCCAACAGAGGGCGACGGTGAGAAGAAGGAGAAGCCGGAGGGCGGGGACTGACCGGGCGAATCGCATGGTGAACGGGGGCCAAGGCTGGCGCCGCAGAACAGGCCGACAGCGCTCCGCTCCTGAGAGTTCTGCCGACGAGGCAGCTCCGGGCCGGATGTCCGGTGGGCCGCCTTATTCCCCGTAAGCTTGCCCTTCTTGGGGTCCTCGCCGGACTCCGGGGCTCCCCCGCAGGCTCCACCACCAGCGGTCGCGCCGCCACCGCCGGCGGCACTGCAGGCCTTCCCCAGGCCCTTCTCGGGCCCCACCTTCTTCTTGCGCTCGTCCTGCATGCGCTTGACCTGGTACCAGTCCGTGTCCTTCTTCAGGTGGCCCTGGCCACACCGGCAGGAGCAGAAGCGGAAAGCCAGATCATAGCCTTTCTTAGTCCACATGTTCTGTCGGCACTGCTTCTCGTTCCAGCTGCGCGCGCGGCCGATGCAGTTGAACTGTGCCAGGATGCTGCTCTCCCACTCGTAGAAGCACTGCAGGTGCATCCAGTTGCCATACGGACAGGCCTCGCTGTTGCAGACCACTCGCTGGTAGTCGTCCTTTTCTAGGTCAATGGGCCTCCCCAGACTGCACACCAGAGGCGTTGCACATGGGACTTCTGTGAGGGGGACAAAAAAAAAAAAACACAGAAATTATAGAATTTCACTGAAAAGCCCAGAGACAGATTCATGTTTAGCAGCACAAATGCTTCATATGATCGCAGTCAAGTAAAATAACGGGAATGACACATCCATTGAAACATTTATAAATGACCCATATATAACTGAACTTTTTCCACAGTAAAATACCACCTTTCTGTGTGTTGCCTTCTGAAATACACAAGGACATTTTAATGGACAGACATGTCAACGTCACTACAGAAAAGTCTGAGGCCCAGTGCGGCTGCCAGCTTCTGCTGCATATCCCTGCTAGAGGAAGCACATTTTTATTGCAAGATAAGCATCTTTAAAGCTGGTCAGACCTGCCATAATGCCTTTAACGAGTTTTAAGAAATACAATATACAATGATGAAGGAAGTGTAATCAGACAAAGGCAAATGAACTTGGACTGTAGGTAAAATTTTAATGTACTGCGTTCGGCAAAAACGAAAAATAATCACAATAATACCAATATGACAAACACAATAATCACATCCATGGGTGCGGTTAGATCCGATCTCTTGGGGCAATTTTAAGCCGAGCGCCAAGTATTTTACCCCAATACAAGCCCTCCCTCAAAGTCAAAAACCTTGATTTAGCCCCTGATTTTTTTCAATAGCTAGAAATGCCCCTGATCTCGTCCATAAATATGGTTATTAAGTATTACATCATTAAGCTTCAAGTCTCAGTTAAACATGTTCGTATACAATACACTACACATTTGAAACAATCACTTAAATGTTGTGAAATGAAAAACATTTATGTTAAAGTCACCAAATAACTTTTTATGACTGACAATAGTAATTGTTGACTGGAGTTATTTACTGCCTGAATCTTTTCAATGCTGCCTTAACATTGTTTTAGTGTGATAGCGTCTTTTTTGCAGATTCTCAGATTCCATCTAACAACACATTTCCTTCCTCTTATGTTAACTTTTATTGCCTTTTCAATTACTTCTATTCCTTAAGATCCTTGATATTACCTTCAGTAAAATTACATGGGATTTTGCATACTTTAATTTGTTCCGCAAATTCTGCCAAAGGCCTGCCAGCAACACATATCATACAATTAGCAATGTGCGAGTTAATGCAAGTTAGCTCTGCACTGCACTGCACTGAGTATTGCATTCAACATAATGCAGAACTGGATGCGGATAATGGATATAAAGCATCCATTCAAAAAGTAGTGGTGCGCCAGATTATTATTTTATTCATATTATTTAGCTATGACAAAAATCTTGTGAACCTCACTGCAACCTTTACAGCATAAGTAGTTTAAAAATACAGTACAATTAAAAATTGTAAATGATAAATTGATGATAAATGCTACAACATCCCAAATATTTTACAACTATCCTATTTCACTTTCACATTTTATTTAGCTGGGGCTCCGGCTCAGGGGAGCTCAGTCTCTATGCTTATGGTCAGAAGGTCACCAGTTCAAATCCCATTCTAAGCAGAATAGTCACATCTCCATTGGGCCTTTGATCAAGGCCTTTACCACCCCTGCCCCTTAAAATGCTCCAGGGGTGCCTATTAAATAGCCTGCATTCCAGCCCCAAGCCTCACCTGTATACATGTGTGAGCATATGTCTGGAAGGGGAGGAAGACCTTATACGCAAAACCTAATGTGCAGATTGCAAGTAAACCAATCATTTCATTTTTCTCCATCTCATTTTTATGTTCTTGAAAAGAAAATTTAATTGAAGAGATGCATTATTCAGGATCTAGATAAAGCCTAATGGAGTGTTTACAAAAATCAAAAATAAATATTGTCTCTCTTACTGAGCGATTTCATGCTACAGAACATGATTTGATATACATGTAAATTATCGTGCTGGAATTTCCCCCTGGGATCATTAAAGTATATCTCTGCACAGTTAACATATAATTTTAAATTATGTGGTTCGTATGGCTTAATTAACAACCTAGATCCCTAGCAGAAACCCCCTTTCTATCGCCTACCAAGCCGCCCCCACCATTCTGCCGAGCACCATGTTATATTTACCTTTGGGCTTAACGTTGATATTAAGCGCGTTGATTGGCTTAAACTGAGTCACGTGAGATTAAATGACTATACCAAGCCGAACTTAGGGCTTCGGCCTAATGTACTTTATTGAATTACCTCGGCGGAAGCCCAGCTGTGCGATCTGTCAATCGCTATGCAATATACAGCAAGCAAATGTTATTGAAATGCATTCAAGTCACGAGGCCCTTTTATCTTGAACAAGTTATTGCAAGTGTACAAAGACCGGGGCAAAAACGATGCTATTCTCGTGTTTGCATTGTTAGGTTGGTTTCTCCATCATTATCAAAACAACGGAAATGAAGCTAATATGCGTGTATCGTCGGCGTCTCGACATTATCTACCCGCAAACGAAACGATCGGCGAGCGTGTGCAGCCATGTATGTTTTATCCACATCAATGTGGCCCTTACCGCTAGTATTTTCATTTGGCGGTGCAGCTGTAGCCCCCAACAACGCAGTCGTTACCGCTTGCGCTCCCGTTGCGGCAGCATTGGCTCCATTTTCTTGTTCATCTCCACTACTATTAGTGCGCTTATTTCTCTTCCCCTTGTTTTTCTGGTTAGGCATCGCGGTGTTCCTGTTTATTAATAAGCACTCGGCTGTCAGATCTTGCCTTTCATTTCCACGGCGGCTGTTTTAAATTGAAATGGCATGTAAGAGCAATGGCGTTCGCGCCCCCCGCTTCTTCTTCACAGGTGACAGTGCCTTTCACGGCTTTATCGCCCTCCAGATTTCTGCAGTCCTGACAGCGAAGGTATACCACGAAGAAGGCGTGTCTGTGCCTTGTTTTGATTCCTGTTCCGAGCTCGAACGGTCAGGCGCTGCTTTCGCCCAGCCTCGGTGACGTCGCTGGCTCCGCCCCCCGGGATATAAATAGATCTGGCAAGGGACTCCTGACGCGACAAATCCAAGCCTTTAAGGGAGTTGCAGTTAGGTGTGTCTTAAAAGCTCCTTCAGCTGAGTTAGTTAGTGTTCACTTAAAACGAGTTTCTGGGGTTTCCTGTTTGTGATGCAATTTTTCACATTAGTTGCAGTTCTGCGCCAGTCATTGCGGTAAATGCACCACAGCGCCTGATTTTTCAGACGCGCTTATCATTGTGAAACGTGTGATGCATATATAATACATAGATATTTTGCACCAGTGCGCAGTGATACTTCAGAGTATTGGAATATATTCAACTCCTAGACAAATTGCATGACCGTGTTACAGCATATTAAAATATAACAACTACAGCGATAATATGTTACTATTATCATTATTATTTAATAATAATTCAACTGGATTGAATGAGCGCTTTAAGTGTTTAAATAAATGTGTTCAATGGAGACATTTCTCTGAAAGAAAATTCATCAGAACGCACAGTTGGAGTTCGATATTCAGTTTAGACTTTATTCCCTGTATGCTGTCTAGCACTTTGATTCTTGCTCACTGTTTAACCATAGTTACAAGTACAAACTTCCTGATGCATGTCAAAAAAATGCACATTGATTATGATTACATGTATAAAAAAAAGGGTTCAACACCAAGACGGCAATTCAGCAAATGCCACAGGATATACTTTTTTTCTCCAGAGCAATTAAATTCCATAGTTTACTGTTACATTATCTTAGATTTACAAATATCATAACTCCAGTCATATGAATGACACATATAGTCTCCTGAGTGTGTTTTTTTACAAGAACTCTATGTTAGATAAATCTTCCTTATACATTTATTCTGCACCAATCTTATATTTATTAAACATATATTCTTCTTGGTTAAACACACAAGATCTCTGCCAAGACTTTTAAGTCATCTCAAAGTCACCACTTTAAATGGCACCCATGGAACTTGTAAACTGAGTACATATGGCTCAAAGTGGAGTTAAAATATGCAATTATGGTGATAGAATTAGCTGTAACTTTTATTAAAATAGTTATTAAAATCCTTTAGAAAGAGATTCTGAGAATAAGTGGGGGAAAATATTCCTTTTATGAGGCGTGTTAATCTGTCTACAGTCAAACATTTATCTATCCTAAACTGAGGTTTAAGTCATTTTGATTCTCTCCTGAAAAAGCACTACAAAATCAAACATCCATTTTAGCACACAAACACCCTATTAAGTGTTGAAAAGACCATAGCATTGCACATGAAATGCATACCATCCCCAGTACAATATTACCGTTGTGCACTGTCAAAGTTGTGCTCTTTATAAAATACAAAATTTATATTTGACTGAAATTTCAATTTAAACAGCCAATGTTTTCAAAGGACCCTGAATAAAATACCAGCTAATTTTATTTATGCATTGGTCAAAGATGTAAAAAAGGAGGTAGTCATATACCCATGTAAATAATTGTCTATGGCATTTCAAAATGAGAAAATGATCATTGAATGATGAATTGTCTGAGTAACAAACAGTAGCTATGACACATGTGCAACCTTTAGAAAATAGTAATCCTTAATTTAATTTAAAAAAAAAAAAACATTAATGCAACATACAAATTGTCATTTGGGATGCATCCATTTGCAGTCACCCTGAAAACGCTGATTGATTACTTTTTTTGTATTTCCTAATGCTGCATGGTATTGCACCAGCAGAAAAATTTATTGTATACGTATGATTGCCCCTCCTGCTTCAGTCCTGCAGCAGTATGACATCGACATTATCATGGACGCCCTGCAGGAGGAGCTCTCCATCAAAGGTGATGACCTTCTTCCGTTTGGCAGCTTTCAGGGTTCCCACCAAAGCTTCAAAGAGGTTGGCACATTTATCATCATTGAAGAGAACCCCAAACTTCACACTGGTCTTTCCATCTGCATCTGCAATGGATTCAGGAGTTCCAGGCATTCATCTCACTACTGTGCTGAATCGACACTGAATGTACAGTACATGGACCATTTTGCACTGTATTCACTAGAGTCATACATTTTTACATAATCCTTTTATATATTCTTTAAATATTACTTATATATTTATTTTTATTTACCTTTACATATTTATTGTCTATTATTACTTAGATTTTGTTGTATATATTTCTTACCCTTGTTGTATTTCCACTTGGTGCTACTACAAAGAACCTTTCCCCTGCAGGGATCAATGAAGCTCTACGTAAATCTTGATTAATCTTATTCGGGAGTTAATAGTGCCTAAATTGATATTCACGAAACCACAGGGATGTGGTGTGGTTTGTGTAAGACAAACTGTAACACCCCAACTACAAATATACAATGTGAAAACAATTATACAATAATGTAAAATCATCCTGATGCCATTTTATAAACTATAACAGATTATACAAGCATGAGTTGCAAAACAAGTTCATATTTTGAACTTCAGGACCTCAGAGATGTCTATACGAGTTGAAAGACTTTTTAGTTGCATATCTCAAATTGGGGATCTTAGCCATGTTGCATTTTGATTCATTTTCATTACAGCGATAGTTTTAATATCATCAATTACTTAGTCGTCAATAACCACAGGTTCCCTAAGCATCTCCTCAACAGTTACAGAAAACAATATGAAATTATTGCGCTGACCTCGTTTTAATTTGATAGACTTATTTGTAGTCCATGAAGCAGTTCATTGTGATGAATTTTTTGTTGTCCATTCAGATTACTTAAAAGGCGACTGACTTACACGTAATACTCACTTTTGCTGCCAAGGCGGCGGATCTCCTCCATTAACAGCGTTACCTCATGATCCACGTTCATTGTTTCTGCAAGTTACACAGCACACATTACTGACTATATGCTACGGCATAAAATGATATGACAATGTAGATTATACTTTCCCATTCAATTACACATGGCCACAGCAAGAAATACAAATAGGATTGTGGACATCACACGTGGGTGCTTTGGCATCTAGGTGCACGAAATAATTGCAGGAATAAAGCAACTACTGAAACGAATTTCTCTCTGTCCTTAATGTGTTGATACTCTAATCTTAACGAAATTTTGCGCAATTTTGCCTCTTATAAAGGATAAGGAGTCTGCTTTTTTCTTGGCTGTATGTTTGGTTCGGCGATCCATTCGAATGTATGTAGAGCTAGCAGGGCTCTTATGCGCAATGGCGAAATAATAATGATAATAATACATATAATGATGACGAAAAGCCAAATAAAGACGGATCAACAATTGGTTCACATCTAAGATTTGAGTCCCTACCAGGCGCTTTTCTCCCGTTTCGATTCCGTCCTAACCTGCCGGCAGAAACGGATCAGGAGGGTGGAGCGACCCGAGTCTTTTACTGCTTTCATCTGATTGCTCCAATTCTTTAAAATTTCTCATACATACGAAAAATGTTTCGTCCTGCGGCTTCCAAAAGACACGTCGCGTCATGTAACCACGCCGGGCAACCTTATTATTAAGATCGAAAAACAATAAATGTACAATAATGCGGTTCAAAGAAATAGAACGCGGAAGTGCCCGGCTTTTACCAAACTCCGAAGCACATGATAGAGTACACGAAAATACTAATCGCTCATAACCCGATCATTACTATTAACCATTACAATCCGCGTGAAATATAGTAATTGCAGAAATATACATTGACACTGATACACCCTGCGGCTAACAGCATACGGTGAAAACCGCTGCAAAGTGAAGAATCCGCATTTTGTCAGAGACGCTGCAGTTCGATATAAAACATGCCCAACACGACCCAAATGTTCTGTTCCGTTTATTTGTTGTACATTGAAATGTACAAATGTGCCAAACTCACCTCGGCAACTGGATGTAGTAATGTTTCTACTGAAGTCTCTGCACTAGTAAAAAGAAACTACAGGAAGTGGGTAAACTCACTGTCAGGAGAAACCAGTTAACAGAACCATACAAAGGCAGTCGGTGATCGTGACGTCACAACGTCTTGCCAGAAAGGGATGCACCCACAATAACGTGAAGGTGATATACTACTATATGCTGGCACTAATGTCTGTTTTAACAAATCAATACTTTGCAAAAATGCTGTCATTGAGGGTTTAATTTAAACCAACGTTCAAAAATTTTGCTTAGGACAATGTATAATCAATGACTTATTGATTACATTCATAATGACACTATATAATATAAAGACTGTAAAACACTATATATAATATAAAGCAATGCATATGTAATAGTGCGATGAGAAACTGGAGTAATGTGGTATTTCTATAAGGAAAATACAGACAGTGTTACATGCTGGTAAGAAAGTGTTTTTTTGTTGCAATTACGAAATCATATGCAGAAATATAAGAAGCCGCACTGTCAGAAAAAAGGGTACCAATATGTACCATTGCTTGTCACTGGGGCTGAACCCACAAGTGTACAAGGGTACAAATTGATTAGCAGTATATCATTGGAGGTGCTCAATTTGATATAACCAATTATAAATAAATTGTCAAGCATTGGAAAGTTTACTTAACAACTATAAATGAAAATAAAATTCAAATGAAACAAGTTTCCTTTATAAATTGGAAAGAGTATGTAACAGATGCATGTCTGACATCATATTAACTAGTTGTGCATAGTGATTGCATGGTCAAATTAATTTCCTTTAACTTTAAATGCACTAATTAACTGTTTCATCCCAGGAGACAGAGCACTACTTGATGTCCCGTGTAGAAAAAAAACATGTAGAATTTTCTCTGTTGTTATATCTTGCTAGAGGAGGTTAGTTTGATGAATCAAAGATACGACATTTTCCTGCTGATAAAGGTATTCAGATGGTAAATTTATTTGTTAGTAAAAAATATTGAATGTGTTTTTAGGAAATGGTGAGTAGCGTGTAAATGTAGAAAATCTCAATGTATGAAAAAACTTTTGACTGGTAGTGTGTGTAGAGAGAGTGTTTGTATGTCCTGTGGTGTATTGACATCCCGTCTAGGGTAACCTTTGTTTTTTTCAATCTACTAATTAATCAAATCCAATTTTAAAGCTTAAAATGACACCAGACCATGCCAGAGCTGGTGACCGGCATATAGAAATGATTATACTTTAATAGTATGTCTCCTCTAGATTAGGCTGAAGGCAACAAAGGAATAAAACACAGCAGAAAGAAATACCCTTTTATAGTAACAATTAGTGATATGATAAACAAAATGCAATCAGACACAGGTTAATAGTGCTATAGCACAATAGGAGTCACATTGTAATAAGACTCATAAGTGGAGTTACAAGTGGAATGTATATATTTGTTAAACGATAAAACAATATAGAAAAGACAACTATATGGCAGCAGGCAGGTTTAGATTGCATCAGATGGACTAGACACAGAATACAGAAATTTATATTAAGCTCTCTAATTAGAACTTCACATTGTAGGAGCATATGGATAATTTACATTCAAGGGTAGAAATTAACAAAAAAAAAAATACATAAATATTGTTGCAATAGTTTTATCAGCCCCAGAGCATAGTATTTCAGTTAGGAACAATATGTTTGAATGACTAAGCAAAGCAGGTCCCAGTAAATAAAATCACCATGGGTTATAATGTGATTTAGTGTCGATGTGAAGGCTCAGAAATATCCCACCTCAACCTGTTCAGTATCATCAAAGCCACTCCACTATCCGGAAGACAAAAGTAGTGTCTTTAACTTAAAAGTGTAATAGGCCTACAATTAAAAACAGTTACAAGGAATTTGAACTGGAGAATTATTTTCAAGCTTCACAAAATTCATTGGAAATGAAAGCCTTGATATTATGTTTTCGAGATGGGTGAATTGTGACCAGGGGCGATTCTAGAAATTGACCCGTAGGAAGCTCAGCCCTCGTAGGGCCGCCACTTTCAATACGGAGAAATTACGGGAAAAAATAATTATTCAAGGGACCTGAGACAAAAAATAGAATGGCTGAAGCCCTCTTAAAAATGTTCTAGAATCGTCCATGGGTGTGACCTCCATACAATACACTGACATGGAATTGTAACGGGAATCTGCAGCTGCTCACAACGAAATGTCCTCTGCCACACAAACCTGACATGAAACACGCTGCTCCACATAACCGGCAAAGCCGTAGCAGCTCACAGCGCGCGACCGGTAAGGACAATCCCCCCCCACACACACATCCCCGCCCCACCGGAGGCTCGCGCTGCTGACTCGCTCCGCGTGCGGCGGTGACGTCACGGCCTACAGGAATGGCGGCGCAGGCTGTTCGGGGAAGCGACCTAAAGAGCCCCAAACTTTACTGCTAACGCCGTTTGCGGAATTACAGAGAAACAGCCGAGAAAAAGAAAAGCCAGACGCCGGAAAGATACCGAGGCGAGCTGCGCGGCACTCGAATCGCTCCCGCCGGGCGTGCGGCGCCAGTGTCGGGGTCCAGGAGTTGGGTGCCGACTTTGTGTTGCTCTGCTAGCTACCTGGCTAGCTAATATAATCATATATAGACTTGCAGGCTACGGTTAGCTGGGTAAAAGTTGGGTAGCCGTATAAATAGCCTATTTATTTTAATCGGGAAGTTTTAAAATACAGCGGCCACTTGTAGCAGGGTTCGAGGCGTCAGCGCAGCGAGCGTGAAGCCGAGGCGCGCCGCGCTTTGCGCTCTTTGTGGTCGCTAACGCAGCCGGGTTAGCCAGCTAGCCAGCCCGCCCGCCCGCGGCGTTTTTACGCCACAATGGAAACTTTAACCCTGAGCGACGTGGAGCAGAAATATTACTCGGATCTGTTCGTCTACTGCGACACGGACAACACGAAGAAAGTGGCCTCCAGCGGTAGGGTTCGCGACCTCTTCCGAGCGGCCCAGCTGCCTAACGAGGTGGTGCTGCAGGTAAACCCTCCGCTTCAGGCATCTGTCAAGCCGGGGGGTGGGTGTGTTTGTGAAGGGCTAAGGGAGGGGGGAGACGCCGGACCTCCCTTCGCCGGGCGCTGGGGGCTCCGCTGCCCTTGCCGTGATTCTGTCGAACGTACCGTCCTGTCAGTCCTTCGCCGTGTGTTTGAGGCTTGGTGGAGAGATCCGGGGGGCTACGCCTTCTTGGGCGTCCGTCTTGCGGCCGGGACAGCTGTGTTCGCCCGGCGGAGGCGGATGCTCCTGTCCTGGGAAACGCGGATCGGCTATTTGCGGGTTTTATGGTCATTTCCTGGCATAAGAGTAAACCGCAGTGCGTGGGGTTAAAGAACTGGACGCCTTAACCGGGCTGATCTACCCCCTTTTTTTTAACCCGCATGAATAATGTCACTAGTTTCCATGATCTAGCAAAATATTGTAGATTGTAAACTCCGTGGTTGGCGTGTCCCCCTTATCTGCCGTTTCGCTCCGACAGCCGGCATCCTGTATTTCTGCACTTTACCATAACCTCAATAAGGGATGTGGCCGCTCTTTTAAACATGCAATTCTGCGCCCTAGTCGTAAAAATTCCACTAATCATAACTGGTTTTTTTTCCGGCCTACTGCTGCGATTTAGTCTAGATGACAGACGAGCTTGTTGGAAATTAATTAGGTTGTTTAGTCCGGATCCCTGTACTTCAGCTCTCCACTCACTGGCGATTATGGGAGATCTGTGTGGGTCAACCCGGAGACACACCTGTTTACCGGCTTCGGCGGGTGAGGCTGTATTTAATTGATCAGTGCTTCCTTCAAGGAGTGTTAATCTCACATAAATGCTGGGTTTCACTAAAGCGATGGGAATGACACGCCAGCAATAAAATGTGCGTGTCATCTGAGAATGTTACGTGCATTTCTTTGCCTCGTATTATAGGCATGGGTGTGTCTGGCTGATGCATGCTTTGAATCGACATTTCTTCTAAGTTTTCATGGTCTGTTTTTTCCTAAGGTCACTGCGTTTTCTTTGGACTCTGTTTTCCTATTCGGGACCAACAAGGGAAACGTGAAACGTCCCCTTTATCTGTACTGCAGTTTGCATAGATTGTATCCGGTACATCAAATCTTTACATGTTTGCCTCTGTGATTAAAAAAAAAAAAAATAAATAAATAAATAAATAAATAAATATATATATATATATATATATTTGAACGGCAGTATTCCAAAAGGTGGTATGTTTAAGATAGTAGTATAAGTGTTAATTTTTACAATAGAAGACTAAGTTCAATTCATCTGTTCAGTTGTTGATGGTGATGGTAGATAAAACCACAGCTGTGTTTGAAATTAATATGAAACTGTACTAGCATCGCTAAAGTTGTTTCCCTTAATGTCCCTACATGTGCATCATTGTTCTTCGACATCCTCTTGTCAAAGTGCAACTTCCTCTTTCCTGATGAAATGTTTGGTCAGCAAAATCCCTCATTCTGGTAAATTCTGTTACCCTCAAACAGATTGTCGGTCCACCCCCAACATTTTGTTTTAAATCGCTTTTGTTTTTGTGTGTCATTCTCTCACAAGGTAACGTAATGCATTATCAATTTTGAGTATAACATAATTACAGATTTTACATACTTTCTGTAAACAAACTAAAGTGAAACGAACCGAGATAAAAGATAGCGCCGCCATCTTTTAATCCCTGTCATCACTAAACATAAACTGAATTAAAACTCTGCATATGAAAGCTTTGTCCTTTTACATTTGATCGATGTAATTAAAATATTATGTATGTGCATGTCAGCTTGATGTAAATCCGTTTGTCTTTATGAATGCTTCAGCTCATTTCTGAAAATGGCCCTGAGGTTATTGGTAAACTAGAAACCAGGTCTTTGGTGACTTCTGCTACGAAGCTGTCTATAAGGACAGCTACGCATTATGCAAATAGACATCAGTGTGTTACTGATTAATTTACGCTCATTGGTATTAAAGAGGTACTATATATTTTTTTTTTCCCGCAGATCACAGAGCTCTGCGGAGCCACGCGCCTTGGGCATTTTGGGCGAAGCCAGTTCTACATTGCATTAAAACTCATAGCTGTGGCTCAGTCAGGCCTACCACTGCGGGTGGAAAGCTTAAACACTGGTAAGCTGGCCTGTTTTCAGTCTTCATTTTTATTTTTAGATCTGTTACAGACTTAATAAGTTGCCATTGTTTCTTCTTTAGCCTGGATTTGGAGATTTGTTAGGTTTTTTGTAGGATACTGTCCTGTATTTTACTTCATGAAGTAGGCCTAGTTTATAGATCTCTACGTGTAGGAATCACATTTCGCGGTCTTTTCAGAAACAGCTTTGAAAATCATTAACGGTTGTATGAGATTGCAACACGTGCCACCAAAACGAATGGTACCTCATTGTTGTCTCATATTGCCATGGTCTGTGCTTCATTATAAATGTACATGGGACAACAACCAAGGAAATCGGACGTGCTTGGTAGTTAATGCTGCTCTCAGTTCTCCGCGAGTTCCCTTGTATGCTAGAATCTGTTTGTTGCAGCTTTAGTTGAATGTTGTGTCCATTATGACGTCCCCGCAGAGCATGCGGAGTGTTAGCGCGTCAGAAATGACAAAAACAAAGAACGGCCAATACTGAGCGATGATGGGTTTTAGAAGATAATGGATGAAGGGGAAACTGGGGAAAAGCAGTCACTGAGGATATGCAGGCAATAAAGACGTCCCTGCAGGGCTTGAGATGCGAGCAGGAATGGCAAAGCAAGTAAAACAGGAAATTGCGAGCCCCAAGCAGAGGGCCTGGTCTCTGGGATCCTAGAGAGCAGGCCAGTTATGTTCCTCCGCTGCGGGGGGAGACTTAATACAGTCAAAAGTTCTTTCATGTGTCAAGTTGTTTATGACAGTTATTCACTAGTGTGAATATTTTCTAAATTGATTTTATCTTTCTCAAGTCAAGGAGCTCGTTTGCGTCTGTAGGCTAGATGAACTGCCTCTCAGCTTCTGACGGGATTCTTGTTTTTCCAAAGCAGCGTTTTTTAGAATTTCTGTTGCAGATATATTTGATGCACACTTTGTATTCTTAAGTTTGTTTTTTCTTCTTCTTCTCTTTTCTTAAAATTGTAAGCATTACTAAGTGTCTTAATGTTACTCAGCATTGCGATATTACTGGACCTCCTGGTATTTACCCATTTTTATATACCAGTTCAATTATTTGTATATACACAGACACACACACATGAAGTATTTGTGTCTGTATGTGTGTGTCTGATTTCATCTGGTTCTTATATGAGAATGAATAGTTTACCGAACCTAGTTATTGCCATGAGATAGCCATGGACGCTGACTTGGCATTAAACTTTTAAATGCCTACTGGGATGCTTGTTTGACATCAGATGAACATGTGTGCGTCTTTTTGAAACCGTATACAGTGGTTAGTTTGACGTCTTGCCAGCGATTAAGTGGGTTCTTTGTTACACACTTGCTGCCGTGTTACACGAGCGCGTCATCAGTTCACGGTCTACTTCTGGTGCCGCTCCCTTGTTGGTCGGTGAGCTGGAGTCCACGTTATGTTAGAGCGTCACTTTACAGTCCCTCCCACATCTGCCCATCCACAGTCAAGGACTTGCCTCTGCCGCGGTTCGCCGTGGGAAAGAACGAGCAGGAGGTGAGACACGCCTCCCTGTACTCAGACTCCGAGAACCAGGCGCCTTACTCCGGCGTGATCCCGCGGCCTCCGGGCCGAGCGCAGCCCAAGAAGGCCCCGACTCACGAGCCTCTACAGCCCTGCGTGCCCACGATAGACTCGCTGGTGAGCTACGCCTCCGCACTCCGCAGCACTGACGAGAGGGGGGAGGGGGTGGAGGAGAGCGAGACGCCAGTCAGCTAATGGCCGACGCTTTTTGACGGAGCTGTCAGTTATCATTAGGGATTGTGACGTTTTTTCCTTTTTTTTTTTTTTAAATGGCAGTTTTGTATTTGGTCACATGCTTATCGCTTCTGGAAGAGCGGCACGTAAATTTGGGTTGAGCAATTTGGATTGTTGGAATGAATTATTTTGACCATTTTCACGGTACTGAAAGGCGCTGTCTAAAAACTACACATGCGTGATGTTAAGGAGAGGCCCGTTCGCCAGAGTCTCTCTTAAGTTTTATCAAAGAATGGGTCTGAATCGCTTTTTTTCTTCGGTGCTACTGACCTTAACGGACATTGGATTCTTGTTGAAGAGGGGAGAGGCGCATGCATCAAGTTTTTACAATGATGAAATGTCCTGCCTTGTACATTAAAAATCCTTCAGGTATAATCGCACAGAAAAGCACCACGATCTAATATGCTAGCCTGAGCTCTTGGCAGGAAGAGGAGCAGCCTAGATCTGTTGGTAATGCTGACCAGACGGATGACCGTTCTGCTTCACCCCCCGTAGCCTGACACGACCTCCCCTGTGGGCTCCCCGACGCAGTCCCCTCCCACCTCACCCCATACCTGGAGGAAGCACAAACGGCAGGCTAGCGGAGGTAACTCGGAACGTCAGCCTGTGGTAGCCGGCGCTGTCTGGGCCCCCTTCGGAGAGGCACAGTCAGGTACTGCAGAGGTCTGCTTGGCGGCGACCTCCCGGGGACACCGGGCACAAGGTGACGGGTCACATGTAGACCACGACTTGTCAGCATCCTCTAATTGCACTTGGCTAGTTTTAACTTTGCTCATATCAGCATGTGGTGACAAACATTATGGAGACTTCTTTTGAACTTTTAATTATCTTTTTTGATAACTGATTGATCGATCGATCGATTTGTAAACAAATGACTGAAACACTAATAGTAAGAGTATTTAAATTAGTGAATGAAGCGGACTTTGACACCTCAGCATTTGAAAGACCCATTCAGCCAGTTTCCTGCTGAGGTGGGAAAGTTGTAAAAACAGTTTGTAAACTGGTTCAAACTTTGCATTATTTTATTTTAGTTGTGTTTTTTAGGTTAAACTAGGCAGAGGTGGGCCCTCTGGGCAATTTGCTGAACACAAACCCCCGCTAAGAACACAATGGGCCATCTCTGGCCAGCAGGTGACACGGAGGTCGCTGAGAGGTCGCGTGTCAGAAAGCGGCGCGTCGCCCTCGGGCCTGACCATCAGCAGGCAGCTCCTCCAGCTGTCTCCGACTCTCCATAAAAGCTCCGTAAAAATTGTGCAAATTGTGCTAGTCAGGCCATGAGATTCCATGAATTTACACAGAAACCTGGCCTGACCCTAACCATCGTCGTCCTGCGAAGTCTTTCATCGTAAAACAGCATCTGGGCAAATCCCGCTTGGTGAACTGGTGGTGTTTCCCCCACTGCTTTCTGTGGTCGAGATTCATAAGGAACGTGCCCGGTGTCTCAGTTGATTGCTTCGCCCGTGTCCACCCCCCCTCCCCCAAAGGGCCAGTGACGAGTGACGGGATGTGGTCGCCCCCCGTCCAGGAGAGCTGGGTCAGCTTCACGGACACGCCTCCCTCCAGTACCCTTCCTACCGCGCACCCCTCCTCAGTCCAGGTGTGTCCGTGGCATCCTTCCGTGCTTCTGATGGAATGTTCCTGTGGCTTGCAGGGTTCTGTAGGGTTGGGGGGGGCAGTGTTGCAGTCTGGGGGAACATGCATCTGGGAACAGTCCCACATTGAGAAAGTCGCATGGCCGAAGGGCAGATGGAATTCCGGAAGCCCGTCGGTGAAGGCATGTTTCAAATATAAACAGAAGATAAGCACCCGTGTTATTTACAGTCTTCCTAACTCATGTTCTGCAGCAATGACTAATCACTTTTTACGTTTTACCGTGCTTCAGTTTTATCAAAGTGATTTGGAGGAATCAAAAATGTTTTTGCACTTCGAACTCTAAATATATTTTCAGTCTGTTTTTTTTTTTTTGGTAGGGTTTTTTTTTTTTTTTACTTCTGACACAGCTGTTGTTTTACAAGCTCTTGCTAAGACCTTTTCTACCTTTGGTTTGCTTTATTTAAGCCTTAAGTCACAGTAAAGGCATATTGACATTCTAGCCTGCAAACTCGGTGAAAATGTTAAAGTCAGTGCCGTTTGTCAATGACGGAAAAGTATTCTCCTTGCTGAGTGCACCAGACGTCCTGCTTTTTCTGTGCTTTTCTCAGCGTGTTTTTGTTTTCCTTCCCGCCCTTGACGCGGCTAGGAGAGCGCGACGATAAGGACCGCGGCCTCGGCTATGACCTCCAATGAAATCCAAAGGCAGTCCAGCAGTTACGACGACCCATGGAAAATCACAGATGAGCAAAGGCAGTATTACATCAATCAGTTCAAGACCATCCAACCTGACCTGAATGGCTTCATCCCCGGTAAGCGACCTGCTTTTGGCATGGAAGCCCGCATCTCTTATGCTCTTTTAATTCCCGCCTTTAACATGCTCAAATTCTCCATTTCAGGCTCTGCTGCCAAAGAGTTCTTCACTAAATCGAAGTTACCTATTCTGGAGCTGTCTCACATCTGGTACGTCCGTGTCAGACTTGCTTTCATGCCCTGAGCAGTGAGTGTGTTATTTTTCTGTCTACATGAGAACAGCTTCTACTCAGTAAAAGCCAACATTTGGGATCAGGTCACCTATTCAAGTTCGTCAGCTGGGGCAAACCAGGCTGACTCATGTTTTTACTTACAGTTGAAGATCCACCTGTGTGTCTTTGCATACAAAACTCCCTTTTCCGTTAAACACGTTTTATGTATTGTCTGTGTTTTAACTCCTTTAGGTGAAGATGCCATTTTACTGACTGTTTAGTAATATCTAACGAGAGGATTTTTTTAGATGTCTTATCAAAAGCACATCTTAAACATCTTTAGAATGTTTTAACTGTGAGTAATATTTTGTAGTTATTTATAAAGATTTTACTTTACAAAATATTCAGTCTTTTAATGAAGTAACTGACCGCTTCTACTTCACTGCAAAACTGATCATTAAAATGGGGGGGGGAAGCTTATTTATTTTTCTGCGCAGTATCCGATCGAGAGTCTGTATACAGTATCCCCTGTGGTGGCACTGCAATGAATGGGGAATTCTTGTTATGGTCATTCCCCACGGCCATATTTATACACTTTGCATTTCAGGGAGCTGTCAGATTTCGACAAGGATGGTGCATTAACGCTGGACGAATTCTGTGCGGCGTTTCACCTGGTGGTGGCGAGAAAAAACGGTTACGACCTCCCAGAGAAGCTTCCGGAGAGCCTGATGCCCAAACTCATCGATCTGGATGACTCGGCGGGTAAGAGCAGCCCGTACCTTGCCCGTTTACTGGACGAGACGCCGTTTTAATCGTTCACCCCTCACCCCGGGTGTCGTGCGGTCGAGTTTTTCACGCGCTGCCCTGAGCTCCTCTGAACTCTCCGCCCTGTGTTGCTCTCCCAGAAGTCCCGGACCAAGTCCAGGAGGTCGGGTACCAAAACTCTCCCGTGGAAGTGACTCCAAATAAATCTCCGTCCATGCCTTCGCTCAACCAGAACTGGCCGGAGTTGAATCAGAGCAACGAGGTTTGTCAAGCTCTGTTGGTCATCATCACAAAGAAATAGGTTCACTCATGGGTGACTGTCATTCATTCTTAAGCTACCTAGTGATTTACTCCAGGTGCTCGAACTTGTCCCATTGTCTATTTACCACTTCATTGCACAATCCTGCATTAATATTAAATGAGGTACTTTGTGATTATGTTCAGATTTTCCCAAGTAGTTTAATAGACCTATTTTGCTGAGAGATTTTATCTGCAGATAGTTGGAATCTTACACTATCTCTGTTTTTGTAGTATTTCTCTGCAGTCTTTTCCTTCTTGCTATATCGTGATATGTGTAGATATCACCATCCAGGCCCTTTGCTTCTATGAGGCTGTCAGTCTGTAACTTGTTGGAAACTTAATTGTTAGAAGTAATTTTCATCTTCGAGTTACTTATGATCAGGTTCTTACTAACTGGGTTCATCGCTCTCTCTCGCTCACTTTTGCTAATTGATCGTTATTGAAGATGCCTTCATTCTCTCCATCGGGGCGTCCGCCCCCCCCCCAGTATCCACACAGCGCTGATTTTGTCTCTGCTTTCTTCCAGCAGTGGGAGACTTTTAGCGAACGCTCGTCAAGCTCACAAACTCTGACCCAATTTGATTCTAACATTGCACCAGCTGACCCTGTAAGTGAATCACTGAGTGTGCCTGTTTCATTAATTGTTTTATTAACTCTGCCCCGCCCCTCCCCCAGGTCACATGCTAACGCGATGCACAGCAGATGCAGTATGGCATCACCTGTCAGTTACAAGCATGCCTTTATCAAACACACCTCACAATTTATGCTGCCAGTCTTTGCTTTGATTGTCTGTAAAATTCCAGGTAGAATGTTTTTTTTTTTTTTATTCATGCTAATTAAGAATTTACTTTAAACCACTAATTAAGTAAAAGGATCCTATGCTGATATTGATCCACTTTTTTTTTTTTAAATGTTTTTTTCCTTCCATTTATACATTAAGTTGTAAAAATTTTCAGCCAGTTCAGAAACTGCTTAACAAATGATTAGTTTTAACCTTTCTTTCTGGATGACTAGATATCAGGATATAAATTCCGTTATAAGGAGTCTGACGTGTTTTGATGCATCTGTTAGTATTTGATCCTTTTGCAGCCGTAACTGGCATATTTAGTCACGTAGTTTGGCTACCATGTTGTATTTGTGGAGGTTTACCCGGGTGTACAACTCGCGGGTGACGTGGCACGACGGCTGCCAACCGGGGCGTGTCTTTCCCCTGCACAGGACACGGCAATAGTGCATCCCGTCCCAATCCGCATGACCCCCAGCAAGATCCACATGCAGGAGATGGAGCTGAAGAGAACCGGAAGCGGTAACGTCCCCCTCCATCCCCATCTCAGCGGGGGCATCTTCCTTTAGTGTCCCCTAGGGGCAGCATTTCCCAAGCCGGCCCTCGGGGACCTCTAGACGGTCCACATTTTTGCTCCCTCCCAAAATGCAAAAACACGGACTGCCTGGAAGTCCCTGGGGACTGGTTTGAAAAACACTGCATTAAAGCTCTATAGCCTTACTGCCCCCCTTTGAGTTATTGCGAATTTTTATGTACAGTGTTAATCTATTAAGCATCGTTAAACCCCAGCACTGTTGAATTCTTGAATCAAAAGGTTGTTGATAAATTGTTTTTTTTTTTTTAACACATGCGTAATGCTAGCCATGCGAATCACTGTAGTAAATTACCGCACAGTTATAATCTTTAATTCTAATTAACGTGACTTAATGTTCCGGATGCAGAACACAATTTTAAAATTAATGGAAATGTTTATCCGTTGGTGGAAAACGGTAGTTCTTCTAATAAACCGTTTTTTGCCATATAAATTGAAAATGCCTTTAGGTGCAGTGTGTAAGCCAGATGTGTAGTAACCGTGGTATATGCGAGTTAATGCACTGCAAGTGCATTTTTAAACTCCACATCGAATTAAGCAGGTTTTTTCTTTTGCCTCTGCAGCCATGTGTTTAAAAATATTTAATTCTCAGCTTCCATTATCCCTTTACTCAGGCTGCATATTAAATTGTTGCTCTTATTTAACGTGTAAAACACATGTATAGGAACACCTTATTTAGAGACCATGAAAGCATCTTGCAGGATAGGAAATGTGTAATGCAGCCAGAGCCAGTCCTGGGCAACGAGTTCACTGTGGCAGGGTCTTCCGTTCAGGAGTGGGAATCGGGAACAGATAAGAACAGCACAATACCAGGAAGTAATCGGGGCAAGATTCTAGTGGGGGATGTGGTGCAGGTCTCAGGCTGGCATCAGGACTGTGGTCTGCGTTTGTGAGAGCAGACTGAAGCAGAACGTAGGCGGTCATGACTCCTCATGTGTACAAGGTCATCTGACCTGAACTATCACGGACAATCGCAGGAGTGTTACTGCCTGACCGGACAGTTTTGGGCGACGTTTGCGAAATGTGCTCGATACACAAACATTCTGCTTTTGTTATCTTCTCTTCGCAGACCACGCTCATCCCACTAGCCCTCTGATGGCCAAACCACCTGAGCTGTCGGAAGAAAATAAGCTGGCATCTTCTATAAAGTTTGGAGCCAGCAACACTGTAGGTATGTGTTTGCCTCCCTGAAGAGACCCGGCTGCAGCTTAGCTCGCCATCAGGTTAGTACAGGTAACTTCCAGACACTTTTAGCAGTTTGCACTGCAGAGTGTTTTTGCATTTGGAGAAGGGGATTGATCTTGAGGGAAATCCCGCATTTACTTTCATCTGCAGGCTTTTTTTTTTTTTTTTTTCCTTTCATCGCTTCAGTTTTACTAGATATCTTGAAATTTAGCTGTTTATTCATTCATTTATATCTGTAAATGAATATTTATTCACTGAATATAGTTCCTGCCACAAGGTCATAGATGCTGATACGACTTTTGGGATCCAAGTACCTACCTACCCGTCTTGATGGAAGTTTTCCTGTAGGCTGCAGGTTCGGTGTAGGAAAGGGCTTTGAGGCCCATCGTATTGCGTCTTGGGGAAAGCTATGCAGAAGTGCTTTTATGGCCTTTTTCCGCCCAATCAGGTGACGGTTACAGTAGCTCCGATTCCTTCACTTCGGATCAAGAACCGATTGCAAGTGTGGTCACGAGGCAGAGGTTGGCTTCCTTCTGTTTCCTGTGAACAATCTGTTTTTACACCGAAGTGTCTGTTTCACCCTGAGCCTGTGCGCTCTCTCTCTCTCTCTCTCTCTCTCTCTCTATATATATATATATATATATATATATATACACACACAGTACAGCCAAAAGTTTGGACACACCTTCTCATTCAATGTGTTTTCTTTATTTTCAATGAAGGCATCAAAACTATGAATGAACACATGTGGAGTTAATATGAATTGTAACAGTTGTCCAATAGGGCTGTCGGCT
>JAABNX020000045.1:5720865-5753747 GCA_015163995.2 Mormyrus lacerda | reverse complement strand
CTGTACAGTACAGCAGACACAATAGATGAATATCAATAAACAAAAAAAAATCTGTGTGTGTGTGTGTGTGTGTGTGTGTGTGTGTGTGTGTGTTTTCTCCACAATGTAATAAAAACTTTTTTTGACGTTATGGAGAGCATTTTTCGGGTCCCCACAAAGATCTGTGAATGCAATCAAAAAAGTAATAATGTCGAAAATCTTTTATTTTGTTTGGTTACTTGTGGTTATGGTTAGGCCTGGGGTTAAGGTCGTCAGGTTGGGATTAGAGTTTTCCCCATAGAAATAAATAGAAAGTCCCCACGAAGATAATTACAAACCTGTGTGTGCGTGTTTGTGTGCGCGAGTGTGTGTAATACACATACTTGCAGTGTTATTTCATAGTGCATCATTCCTGGCAAGGACTTTAGGGTGGATTACACTGAGACACAAATGAACCAGCCCGGCCAGAATTCCACTAATGTGTTTCCTCGACAAACGCAGACAACATAAGCTTCGGCAAAGCAGGAAATTTTAACAGGGTTATAAATTGCCAGCAACAATGGAGCAAGAGGCCAGAACAGGACCCGAATTCAATTCTCACGCTTAAATGTTGCTTTCATTTATTCTGACGCATCGACTAGCAAGCAGTCAGGCAAACGACGACAGACCACTTACATAACACAGAAACTTTCCTACTGCTAAACAACAAATGCAGTTTATTTTAAAACATCTGAGAAAAGCTGTGGCACATTCGGAAAATGTGATACTAATTAATATCGATACTGATATTAATCAGAATTCAACAGAACGTCGTCCCCACCCATTAATCACATTCTGACGCACCTGCAATTTACAGTATCTGTGTGTAAGCATGTGTATGTATGCATGTGTGTGTGTCTGCATGCCTGTCTGTATATATTAAAAACATCTTCCGTTATATTAAAAAACTGGTGAAAAGAAGCATACATGCAGGCAAGCCTGATGTCATCCATCAGACCCTGCAGCCGTCGCTGCGACATAGAATATCCAGCCCGTCCGCAGTGCGCATCCCAGCGAAAGCGAACATCGCAGGCGTCCCTCCGCGGCCGTGAGTACTCACCTGCCCGCCAGTCCTCACTGAAGCCCGGAGAACGCAGCAGCACCGGCCCCCTCTACGTATTTATAGCTCACTGCGATGTCGACACTCTGATTCACTTCCATAGAATGCCCTGTGGTTTCGGACTTTTCTAGAAGTTGTGTAATTCTAGGTGGCAGCTGCCGGCTTTTGACCAGAAGTGGGCAGTGTCGTTCCATCAGACTCCTTTGCATTTCCTACGTCGCCCTGGCTGCCAGAGGAGGAACTGAGACGCAGACGGCAATGAAAGTTAAAAGGTTATAATTCTACGATGGTATATAAACAAATGCAACAAATCATAACAAACACCACCTTCTTACGGACCAGTTTTAGTGTCTCTTTGGTATTTCTGGAAGTGTACAAAGACAGGGGTGACATTCTCATTTTATAAAATAAATCTACACGAACTCTCGCAGATGCATAAACTACCCAACGCACTTGACTTATGAAATAAGCAGCTTCTCGAATTAGCTTTGCAAACGTACAGCTGTTGTAGTTCACCAGTGCCCCTTCCCAGCCACTTCTATGGTAAGAGACCCAGCTGCTTAATCACTTTTGCCTCCAACATAACCATGTTTTTAACATAGCACCAAAACTAGTGCGACAAGAAACCACCAGCAAAAGCAAGGCAGTGTGTCTCTAAAACGCATATGTGAACTTGTAGATAACAGACCCCTCTGTAATGTATTTTGGCACCGTGACACACAAACAGTCTGGGATGAGTTGCCTCTGAAGATAATCATCACCTTCCATCTGCTCCAGGTACTCACACTGCATGCCCAGTGACCTGGCAATACCAGTGAATGTCACTGCCAGAGGTCAGGTCATAACTGCTCAGTTCATCACACCAGTCAGCCGAGTGATGTTCCCCATTCATCTAAGGGCGAGCGGCTACATTTTTGGGATAGTCTGACAGAACAGATCAGTCCAGTGCGGATAAGGTGAACCGAAGGGCCGCGGAGGACAGCCATAATTGTCACGTTTGCTTGGATGATTACCGCCAGCTCCCCATGGAAAAATGCCCCCTGTGGGTGGAAGACAAGCAGTGAAGTTGTTTTCTGTCTCCTCCCCCCTTTCTTCTGCAGTGTCCGCTGACGGCCAAGGTCAGGGACAGACAGACAGGATGGCTATCTGCTGAGAGCAATGGAAAAAAACAACCTTCAGAGAAGAAACCAGACATTTCCCAGACAAAGCAAATGCCTTGTCTGAGAAAAAGTGATGGTTTAGTAGAATGATAATCACGCAACTCAAAAATTTGCATTTTAGACAAATATGCTTTTATTACAAATTTGTAATTGTAATAACTGTTTTGTTATATTTTTCACTTTTTTCATTTTGTTTGTATTTTTTAATGTACATTTACATTTTTCCCCCCCGCTTTTAAGCGTATTGTGTTTTTAAGACCTGAGGTCGACCATCAGTTGTTTTTAACAGTGCTATATAAATAACATGACTTGGCTTGACACAAATATTTGTTTCACAGAAGAGCAGCACTGGTGATTCTCCGCAAGTTCTTTACATACTTCATTTCTCTTTTGTATTTTACCAGCCTGTTCCCTTTTTTTATTTATTTATTTTAGCCTCTAAGTTGACACTGTAGCCCCTTGCATGAGTAGATTAGAATTTTTAAAAAGCTTTTTAGCCAGTCAGGGTCATGGTGATTCAGCAAGTATTTCAGGAGTCATAGGATGTGCAGCTGAGCGCAGCCTGAACTTTGCGATTGTCCATCACAGATTTCTTGCACTCTGTAACACGATAGATCTAAAGTACTCAGAGATCGATGTGTTATATTCTGCTGAAGCAGGGCTGTGGATTGGATTTTACACCCACAATCCCAAGACCTAAAAGACAAGACAGAATATTATAGCACCCACTCATCTGTTTATACAGCTGGATACTTTACTGTTCTTTCACCATTTGTACAGTTAACTGGCTGTATAATGAGCTACTCTGACCTGATGTCAAACATGCAAACGCATGCAAGCTATAGCCATCTCCGCAGGAGATGTGGCAAGAGAAAAAATAGGGCAATCATATCTGCAAGAGAGGGGTGGAAATCATCTGAGATGTTTTGTATAAAGAGGAATTTTTAATGTTTTCCATTGGGACATATTTTGTTTCTCGGTCATTTAGTCCATTAATCCATTCGATTGAAACTTACATGGCGAGGGATGACCTCTAAAGACGATAAATTCAGGAACTATTTCATTCCACGTCATGTAAGTAAAACCGCCGTTAGAAGTTAATCACTAAGGGAAAGACACTTTCAAGCCCGCAGGGCTACAGCAAACAGCCAGTGTCACCCTTGGTTACGCCTGTCTGGCCGCTTCTCCCCAGCAGAAACTTGGACGCTCTGTTTTCACTTACCCATTTTTCCACAGACATGCTTCGCATGCCATTCGGAGCTGAGTATTTGCGAACGTAAAAGGAATACTGTTTCGCTAATTTCGGAACTCTCTGGGATTACCCTTTGTTCCTCTAAATTAACATCAAGAAAAATCCGTGCATTAAGATATTTCTGCTTTTTGGTGTTTGGATGCTCTGCATCAGCAGGGCCAAATTAATAAAAAAATATAAAATACCAGCTTTTCCCACTGGATGGCAGTACACCCAATAATGAACACTCCTTCTAAGATATGGAACGTAACGTTTTTGGAAAATCAATGTTTTCCAAAGAAATGTCCTATTGCTCCATGTCGGGTATTTCATCCTGCAGAGAATCCAGCTAACAATTTTGAAGACTTTCGGGAAAACAGCTACATGAACATTCACAACCGCTTACTTATTTAGCATATGCTACCAATGTTGTTCATAAGCGCAGTGTATAACGCTGTGGGGCGGCTCTCAGAGTGGCTCTGCACCCTCTCACGCCCACAGCTGGGGCTTCGCGTCTTGCTTCAGCATCATCTGCATGGTGCTTGCATGTTCTACCTTCCACCCACATACCAAAGACATGAGCATCTCTAAATGATATACGTGCCCTGCGATGACCCTGTGATGGGCCGCACTGCGCCTTCGCGACACGGCTGCATTCTGTATTGACATCAGCTGGCATTATGCAATCTTTGATTTCCGGCAACCCATTCAGTTTGACTGTTTCCATGAATATATCACATTAAATCGCAGCATTGATGTGCTTGTAAAGACATTTCCTCTATTTTCAGCCACTGACAAAAAACTTATCCCGAGGATTCAAGGCCGTCCATCCAACAAATGATGTTCTTAATATTTCCTGGCAGGTTATGGTTTTGACCATAACTATTCTCAGGAGGGTAAAATATTCCATGCCCATCTCCTCTCCATTATTTATTAAACTGACTCACTTGTCATCACCATGGTTATGTGATGTTAATTTGGGCTTTTAGACGCTAGTTTGTCTATCAATAATCTTCTTCAAGAGATATATGTCTTTAACACAGGCTGCTGACAATTCATCCTCCTGATTGAACTTTCTCCAACTAACCAGGATTCTCTTGTTATACATTCTTCATGTAGATAAAATAAATAAGACAGCACTGCTACCCATTTTCTTCATCTTCATTTTGGCTGGTATATCCTGCCTAATCAGAGGTCACACAATCTGTGCACTGTTGGAAATTATGCACAATTTTGCATGTTATTTGTTTTTACTTTGAGGTTTGTCATTTTCAGTAAGAGAATCTGACATTAAGCATCGACTGCACCGTGTAAGTATTCGTTATTAAGAATTTGACTGGTTTTCATTGTTTCAGTGTTTTCTACTGTATATTACGATTAATACTTCCTGCTTTTTATTGACAAAGACCTTTAAATGACTGTGTGTGTTCACTGCCGGGTCCTACAGTCACTCACGATGACCCATTGAATTTGACTGTACGGCCAAATTGCTGGGGATGTATTTGAGGTTTTGCAGAGATTGGTTTCATCTTGAAGTGATTTCATTTTAAAGAACCCTGTCATCAGGATTAGCGTTCCTCTACGGCACGGCCATCAAGCTAATGTCTTGCGTTCGTCAGATTTACGAATCTCCAGCCTTCTCCCGATGAGTCAGGAGTCAATAAACAGAAATACTTACTTTCACCCTTATACTCATTTTATATTTTTGGATTAAAGAGATAAATAACATATCAATTGGAAAATATTATCGTAGAACAAGAGTTAGCATGGACGCTTTCCAGAAACTCTTAAGCGGAAAAATGCTCAGCTTGGAGTTAAAAGTATAACTCATAAATTGAAATCCCAAAAGTATATGCTTCTAATGAAAACAATGAATGCACTCGAAATTCTAGTCTACTCAACTGTCTCCCCACCTACTTTTGTAGAGAAAAGTTATTAATTATATCATCCTTTGCATCTCTCCAGATGTCTGAACAGAAAATGAAAAAAAATATTTCCTTCTTGCTCAGCATCAGCCAAAGAAACCGTTGTATCATAAAAGAATAAAGAACAATCTCTACGTTTTATTTCATTGGTGGTGAAGTAATTGGTCTGTTTCCTCGATTAAATCAGTACAGTCTGACAAAGGTGATTACCATCATCCTGCAATGCTTTTGCAAGTTAATTCAGTGGAATTCCAGCCAGATAATCAGCTTTAAAATGGTGGGTAGGGACTGTAACGAGTCCAAAAATGGATGGGAGTGTGGTTTGGGGCATAACCATGTGATCTGAAGGTTTCTAGATTAAACCACAGAATGAGCTTACTCTTAAACTATTGAGAACAGAATTTATCTGGTTCAAATTGATGTCAAATGGAATAGAAAGGCTGACAAAAGCTTTAAGTTAGCAGTAGTAATTAAGACTCTGTCAGAGCACAACTTTATAAAATGCAAACAGTCATATGTTCTTTGTTTTGGTCCTTGAGAAATTTGCATGGCTGTCTTTCATTAAGGGCTTTGTCTGTTAACTCTAGTATCTGTGAGAAAAGATGCAAGAATCATGTGACTGACAGTGATTAGTCCAACCAACATCATATCCTACTGCCAAAACATCGCTTCCATGGTTACACATTTAAAATCACTTCTGTGCTTATGGATTTTTATAACACTTTTCTTCTACACCTTCCTTTAACTTGTTATCTGGTGTCGCATGTTGATCAGTTCAAGCTGGATCATGTTTTTAATACACAACTTGATTGCAGACATCCCCTCAAACGGAGAGACATAAAGCATCTTGGTATGCTGGTATTTTCTGTAATTTATGGAACCGCATGCTCCGGCATCCTAAAAAGAGCAGGATTGCTAGCATAGCATGGATAAGTGAGGGGGGAAAAAAAACAAGTTTGGCTCCAATTTGACAGCTACTTTTGTAGTTTGAACAGGCTTTTAAAATCCTGTCATTCCACACTGTTTTTTTACAATTATTCTGCCTGCTCCAGTCCCCCTTCATTTTCAACAGTTACTCAGTTTCAACAGATACTCAGGCCAAGACAATGCATTTATACTGAATACTTGACACACATAATTGCCTCCTCACCCATGTATAACATTAGGTCATGTATTATTGTCTTCAGCATGCTTGTTATTGAAAAAAGAAACGTATAACTTGTGGGCTGGGTTTTGGATTAAGAAAAAAATCACTTTATATAAATCTTAAAATGGCACTTTGAACCACATCCAAGTTGCACTGAAAGAAGTGAACGACTGATAAGCATTATGGGAATGTTCCATATAACAGACTGAACATGAATGAAGCCTTGGCATGCAGATGAGACACATAAATACAGCCAAAGTCTATTTTAAATATAGCATCTCCAAAAATGTTTTAGATGACGTTCAATATTCCAAATTAATTCAGTATTTAGCATCATCACACTAAAGGGGACTGAGTTGGGTTTATTTATTTCGCATGTGTGTTTGACAAAATTCAAGACATGTACACAGGGAAGGTGCTGGGTTTGAAGCCATAATGGTTCAGGCCTTTTCGAAACCAGTGGTGTGTACATGATTACTGACAATGAGCGTGAAGTTAAGCTTAGTTATGTCAGTGAAATATCAGACTGTGGTATCCATAGGCCTAACAGCTGATATGTGCAGTGGAGACAATAATGAAATACCTATTTGAAATGGACATTTGACTTAATCTGCAATAGAAACGGATTAGGGTTCATTTATCCGTCTGAAAGCCACTCTCCTGATCGGAATGGCATTATTAAAAACTGACTTTTAAAAGCTGGTGGGTTCACAGCTGTAGTTTTGATCAAGAGGGAGAAGGTGTCCTTCCCTGTGTACATGGACATTTGTTAGCAATTAGCCAGCTCTAAAGTGCTGACTGGCAACGGCACACGCTCTCTCGCTCCCCAGTCCTCCCTCTCATTCGCCATCTCTGCGTCCCTCCCTCCCTCCCTGCCTGCCTGCCTCCCTCTCTCACTCCCCATGTTCTGTTTCGCTGTAGAGCACATGGTTTCAGACAGAGGTATTATTTTCTTCTTGAGGTAGGGAAGAGAGGAGGCGCGTTTGAGGTGCCTGACGGTTGCACGTCGCCTCCAGAAATATTTCGCCCTGATTGACGAGGTTTACGAGGGCTTTATAGGTTTGAAGTTTACGCAGGCTGTCAAGCGTGCAGGTGGTGTGGTGTGGGAACATCGGAAGGATGGGCATTCTGCAGCTCTGAAAACACGTTGGGGGGAACTGGCTTGGTGAATGCAGTTTCATATTCTGGACAGTCACACCAGGAGCCTGGGGCTCATAATTACGGACATGTCTTTGGCGTAAACACCTCGGCTGCTCAGGACTTTAAATGGCTTTTCCTTTTGCCTTTCCTATAGGGATACTTACCGCAGTCAAGAAGGTTCTGTGGAGCGGTGTGGGGTCTGCAGTCCCAGCTGCTGTGTACTTCTACCTGACCACTGAAGTTGTTTAGGGGCTGAACCATGAAAGGTAAGGTTAACTGCCTCTCTGTTGATGCTATAAGAAGTCTCAATGCCTTGGCCTGCTTCACGCAGCCATAGATTACTGACAGAACTTGAAAGTGCATTCACACAAAAAAAAAACATGCAACCTGCACCTCTCTGAGTCCAGGAAAAATGTTGATTTGTCATCTTTGGATGTGAGAAGTCCTCTACTTCACTTTGAAAGCGGTGTATTTAGTAATTTCACCAGGCAGACTTTTTCTTTTTAATTTAGGTTGTTGGATTGGTATATAAAGACCATACTGAAACCAAAGTGTTGACTTCTACTGACAATGCATGAAACGCGACCCTTTCTTTTTAAAGAGGTAGAAAAATTCAACAGTTCCTCAAGGAAGAGAGCTGAGCTGGTCAAACGGGTGTCATAAAGTTCAGGGGTATTTATGAAGGGGGAGAGGGGGGTCTTGATACTTCATGTCTGCTACGTGTAAACTCCATGTCCGTTTAGTAATTGGTAAGGATAGATGATGAGACCTGGAGGTCCCTTAGCGCATGAAAACAGGTGTGCATTCAGCAAGGGGTGCAGAGTGTGCAGAGAGTGATTATGGTCACAGCCCGGAAACTTCCATTGGCATAACACTTATGCTGTTAGGGGTCAATACAAAATGGGCATGTAACATGCCAGCCTACTGCTGCGTTGTAACAATCAGGTTTCACCAGTGTTGTATAAAATGGAGCTTAGCTGGATTTAATTTGCCCAAGATTTTGTTAAGATCGTAGTGTATCACATGTATGAAGAAAGAATGGCTTAAAAATGTGTAAACCTTTGTTTCTGGGAAAATGGGTGGAAATGGGAAACACTTTTCTCAGCTCCACAAATGCATGACTGTGGCATCTGCATGTCAAAGGCCTTCGCATGAGGGATGATCACCATTAATCAGTTCTACCACTTTACCACAAAATGCAACATGGTTTTTTGTATCTCAACTCTAGATCTACACATTTCCAGAATTTCCAGCACTCAGCGGAGCCCCACATTCTTGGGTGGTTCACATGAAAATGTTGGATGTCTTTACAGCTGAAGGGCACAGCGCCCTTCATTGAATACGGCTGCTTTCACTTGGCTTGTGCTGCATCCCATGCAAGGTTCTTGCTTCCAACAGGGTTTTTGGAAGTTTGAATGTGTTCAGCTTCGAAAAACACATAGTAGTTGGATGACCTTTAAAGGGTGAACTTGAATTTATTTACTTATTCTTACAAACGCCGAAATAGTTCTGCTGTTTTCAGATCAATTTCACTGTTTTACAGTGTGTTAGCGTCGTGTTATCTGCTTCGGTGGACTGGCTGGCTAATCACCTGGCAGAAGCTTTCACTAGACAAAAACTAAAGACTCTGATGACGCTTTGAGAGCTACATCCAAAATTGAATCGAAAGCTAAACAATTTGGAAAACTGAAAAGGAAAATCATGGTTTTTGTTTAACTTGTCAGAAGTTCATTGCCTATTTGGACACTGTACAGCTTTGCACAGAAAAAGATAAAAGCCTAATTTCTTTAAAGACGCATAATGGACCATTTCTGCTGTAACTGTAAATATGAGCCCCCTGTAATGGGATCAAAGCCGTCAAAAGAGACTGTCCTTTCCATTAGTTGAAAAAATAGCAAATTTATCACCTCTATAGCACCGGATTACCTTTTTAAGATCACATCATTAGGGCTTGGCAGGGTATAACCGAACGCTAAGCTGTCGAACGTACAAATCTGTGGTTTGGATCTCTGCTTGAGCAGCGTGAACTACATCACCAAATACCCTCCAAATTTCCAAATTCCATCCATCTTCTAACTGCTTATCCAGGCCAGGGTTTAATCTTTAAATTGCTTTATTAAATACTTCACACTGACTTCAACACTTTTACACTGGCTGTAGTATAAAATGTGAAGCAAATCCAGAACTAGCATATGCTAACCCAAACTAAACAATAATATAAAAACGATGTACTGGAACAATAGACAGTTAAATAGCTAAAATAATATTTGTTTTATTCAGCTTGTCCCCCTTCAAGTGGAAAACGTACATGACCGAACAGAAAATATTTGCATTAAAGTATCTACAGGGGTGTACATATGGATATAGTTACGGTCATCTTTCCCAGGTCGAAGTGGACCCAAAACATAATTGCATAGTGTAATGTGCTTACAAGGGTGTTTTAACACAGTTTAGTTCTTGTTTTCTTCTTAAGCCAATCACAGTGAAACAGATGAGGAAGAAAACAGATTATCTATACTGCTGTTATATTTACATAGAAATGCATTTTATCCAAATCAAACACCCATGTTTGGATTACATTTTTGTACTCCTTCCGTCACTTGTTGTTTTCTCCTCTTCCTGAGACCAGCGTTCCGCAGAAACTCTGACCATGTGCTTGCCTTGAATTCTTGGATCCATCGCTAGCGGGAACATACGTAGATGTTTAGACTATTTATATGACAAATGTGCTTGCAAGTGTAACCAAAGGCTGGATTTCAGCAGGAATTCTCAGACAATTTTAATTGCCCTTCTTATTTTCTTTATTTGTTTACTTTTTATTTATGTGCTAAAGTTGGCTTGGTGGAAAGATCGTCTACTGAAATGCACGGGAAGGAGAAGTAGGGACTTGTTTTCTTCATATGGGAGGTACCCAAAAGAAAACACTTTCCTGGATGAATTTCTCGACCAACTTCAGAAGCAGACAGGCAATGAGACGTCGCTGCGTCTGACCTATTTTCAGGGAGTCACCTGCCTTTGCTGACTGGGAAACGTAAAACCTTAGACCGTCAGCAGCTGTGGAGGCTTAAAACTGAACATTCCACAGCCCCGTCACACTTAGCGCAATGCAGACCTCAGCCCCCCAACCTCTGACTTTAGTCCTTCCATGATTACACATAAACACGCCCCCTCCTTTCAAATTATATGCCATTACGACACTGCAATAAAGGTATATGGGCAGCCCTTTCATTTTCTCTGCAAGTGACCATTGGCCTGTTTATCGACGAATCAGATGCCTACATACAAACAAGGCTTGGCGATGTGACTGCAGTTGGTCAGGAGTCACACTTGTACAATAACACAAAATGCATGTGAGTCTACTCCACAAAAATGCTATCTTTTAGAGCCTTGAACTAAGTACCCAGGTTTAAGTGTTTTATCCAGTATCCTCCCTTGGGTATTATAAGCACTGAAAGTTATGAATAAAATTAAATTTCAGTTGTCTCGGATACATGCATTGGCAAAGGGAATAACTGAATCGTAATGATCAGTTGTCGTACAGTATAAATACAAATGAAAGTGAAATAAACAATCCCTATCTAAGCTTCAGCGGGAAAACACTATTACCAGGCTCTTTGGAGCATATCCTGTTCCCAACAGCCGTTGGGTGAATTAAACGTTTGCCCAAACTTCACAATAGCAATGGAACAATGGGCTTGACAGAACAAACTATTTGTGTAACTCATGTCACTTACTGTACAATCATTTGAACTTAAACATGTCAGGTTGGTGCATTTTGGGAAAAGCTACTAGACCAATATTGGCATGATCAACTGGCAGAACTATAAGCAGTACAGCTGCACTGAGGCTCACAGAAATTGGGGCCCTAGAAGGCTATTGATGTATTAGCTTAAATTAGAAAGCATGTTACATTGCATTATGAACCGCAGGAATTGCAATGAGATATACATACATACATGCGTAACATCTAGCTGTTATGGGTCCAAGGCTTTGTTTGCGTGCATAGACACGTGTTTGGAAGAGAGAAGCCATCCTGCATTGGGGCCTATTATAAGAAGCTTACATCACTGGTGTGATCTAAGCTTACATCACTGGTGTGATCTATACAAGATGAGGAAGCAATGCTGAATTAATTTCTCCAGTTACAGTACACATCTGTGGAGGAACCAACAAGCGCCTTAGCATCAGTCCAGCTCTTGCATCACACAGTTGTGTTTATTTAGTCCTGTGCACTGTGTGTTCTTGCATTTGCTCTGTGGCCGAAAACTCAAATTCAAGCCCCGGTCACACGGTTGAGGGGGGAGCAATCTGCAGAGCAGGCACCTGGTTTTACTTACATCTGCGCCCGGAATGTATGTCTGACACCGATGATTTTTTTTCGTTTCTGTCGCCACGCTCACAATGATAAGGTTTCGCACCACTAACATGACACGGTTTGTCATATTCCATATGCAGCCTCGCTGCAGCCCATTGAATAACACACTTGGTTTGAAACAACAATATCAATAAATAAGTGAGTAAATAAGTACTTGACAGTCCATGCAGTTGTGCTAAAAAACAAGCTTCAGTCTGATACTTTGAACGGCTTGGAAATCGTGTGCCGCGGGATGCTATTACCTTAACAGTCCGCAAATCTGGTGATTTATGATCTGAGTAGTGGGATGTCTGTTTGAGTGTTTGCGAGGCACAGATCACATTCTCCCAGTATAAAAACACCCATTTCTCTTTCCAATCACCATTATTTTACTTTTGTTTTTCAGAGAGCCATCGTGGATATGAAAATCAGCTGTTCAAAGGTGCATAAATATTTTGCTTTTTTTGTTTGTTTTACACACAACAGCTCAATGATAAGGACTTGTAATCCATTATTACATTATATCATACAAAAGAGAGATTTATTTTATGTGTTTATCATACTCAAGTTTTCTTCAATGAAAAAAATCCCCATGTACAATCTACATTGACCAATTAATATCTACACAAAAACACAAATAAAACAGGCCATCTGTCTTTGCAGGACTTGGTTTATATGTAACATATCCTACTGAATTAAAGGTATCATACAAATTACTTCACACTAAAATGCAAGGTGTTTCTCTTGGGTTCACTGAGTTAACATTTACATTTGTCTCCTTGTCAGACAATTAATAAAATAAGTTTTTCACAAGCAGGTTGTCATAGTGCTTTAGAGTTTTTGGTAAAACTTTCTATATCTCTCTTTGAATGTCTATAAAATCTATGAACTCATTTATAACATCCATCCATAAAACATTTTAAAAGTAGCTATAAATAGGTATACAAAAGCATAACACATTTTACCCATGTTTATTATGCCTTATTAATTCTTTTTGAAGCACCCGGCCGTAGATACCTTCATAATGTAGTGCAAAACATCCTTAAAGCTTATACCGCCCATTATAGTGTATTATCAAGGTATCTGTAGTGCATTATACTGTAGATTAAAGTGTTACGGCACGGCATGACACAGGCAGCAAAAAAGGTGATGATCTGCAGAGCAGCTCCAAGACAATAGGGGTTTTTTAAATACAACTAAAACACTCTGGGGAAAAACACCAAAATAAATTAAAGTGTTATGTTACAAGAGGTCGCAACAAAACAGGAAATACAAGAATTAACCATAAGAAACCACAAAGTAAACGCACCAGGGAAACTGGGCAACACAACCAGGTAAACCAGGCAGAGAACACACACACAGTAACATACGCACGATGACTGACTAACAAAGGGAGTGAGGGCAGGTACTTAAATATACATGCAGCACTGGGGCAAACAAGGAACGGGTGTAAACCATAATCAAAATAACCAGTCAAGGGAGACACAGGAACAACAAGCCACAGATGAAATCAATAACACCAAATAAACAAAGGGAGACATAGCAAAAACTGAAGACTAAGATACATACCAAAAGACTAGGAACTATACTAGGAAGGAGTAGGACCATAAGAATATACAGGAATGATAAATCATGACAGAAATGGGGTAAAACCTAAAGCAGGGAAACAATTAATAATAGAAACTAGGAAACAAAATATGACAAATGAAAACTAACAAGTAAGGCTGTTCTGCAGCCCGGTTCAAACCCAGGACAAGAGGGAACATAACATCCAAACTGCATACTCAACCCAAAGATCTATACGGCACCCCAAAGAAACAGGGAGACAACACTAGGGCTACAAGACAGAGGAGGGAACGGGATGGCCAGCAACACCTGCTGGCCAAACGAGGACATCACACATAGGACAGGGACGGACGGGTGCCTACCCGGACAAACAGCTTTAAGCAAAGTGATATCAAGTTTTTTTTCCCCACATCTTGTGTTTCAGAAGAAGATCTGACAGGAGAAGAAGAGGAGATGCCTTCATTTAGAGGTGAGGTTCATTCAATCGTGTCAATCTCTGGGTCAGGAACAGCTCAAAGCCTGAAAAATTTGTAGGATAAAATAACCTTGAAATGTGGGAATAAGAACTAGTCATCTAAAACAATGGAGCTGAACAGAGAAAGCCAAAAACTGAAACCCAGAACTGAAGCATTGTGTGGTCTGAATTAAGCTGTCAGATACAGCCCTATGTGGTGTAATAGCTGATGGATTCTACCACATTGTAATTCTTGTATGTGCTTTGTTAAATATACTTCTTCAATAGTTTTGTAAAGATGACAGGACTTTACATTCAGACATATGGTGTTTGTGCTCATAACAAAAGACTTCATTTTTCTGCTACGCATTCATTAGCACAGTAAGCCCTGCTACCTATTGTATTATCGATATTAAGTTCTTAAAAATGTCTGCTTATTTTTCCACTAAGGTGAATCTATCCAAAACCAGCTAAATAAATGTACCCTGGAGATGTAACAGCTTCCAAGATGAACAAGTGATGTTTTTTTTTCAGCCCCTTGGCGTAGGCATTGTGTGGAGAGTAAGCCATGTTGTGTTTACAGGAAGGACCCGGGGTGGCTGCATCAAATGCCAGCAGACACATTCCCTCAGTGTGACTGTCAAGGTGCTATATGCATTTTTCGCTTTCCTCGCCGTCGCAGTCACCGTGCTGGCATCACTGGGTGAGTGTGCCCGGGGGTTTGACCGCCGTGAGACACGGCTGCGGCCCACCCGCAGCTGAAAATGCAACGGGAAATGCGCTTCAGTGACCGCTCTCAGACTGTGCTGTCAAACCTTTGTTTATTCCAATGTTACACAAGTTCCAGGAAGGAAAACTCAATGACATATGAAATGCATTTTAAAGATCCCAACAGACTGCCTCCTTTGGCAGGAGGTTTTCTGCCAGATATTTCAGATTTAAATAAATACACATACATACATGACAATGAACTCGCAGTTTAGAGAGAGAGAACAAGACACCAGGAAGGAGCTGGCCGGTATTTATCGTACATGATGCGCAGCAGAATTTTGGTGCTCCTTTCATTCCTGTTCCATTACTTATGCTTCATAGGTGCACACCACTTAGGGAGAATACTGCAAAAGGGGGAAAAGGTTTGCACCGATACACTTTGAGTTTCTTGGTCATTCTGCTATTCGTGTCTTGCATGGTCTTATATGTCACGAGACATTTTCCATATTTAAACTGTGATTTCCTGTTTACAACCGGGGCTCCTCAACAGGGACAAATCTGGAAAGAAACGCAATAATGTAGTGACAAGTCTGGATAAAAAGTTTGGCTGCGATTACAGTTGCAATCCAGCAGTGCTGCAGCCTTGGAAATATTAAGTTAAGAAGCTCCACAAACAATACATTCTGTATTTTATGTCCCATACTCAAAAATCCTGTAATCATTTATTGTTCAGAGGTCTGTATGGGGGAGTATCATAGGGGCACTGGTCTCCGCTGTCACTCACCAATTCAAAACATATCATTGGCTAATGATGAGGTTGGCCCCTTTGTAAGAATTATGATTCCTCTTTAAAAATGCCCCCCTGCCGATATAGCTGTAACAGCTGCCACTCTTCTGGAAAGAGCGCATTCATCTAGAAGAGCATTTGTGAGGTTGTGATGCTGGATATGAAAGCCTAGCTTACGATCTCTGTTCTAGTTCATTCCAAAGGTGTTCAATGGAGTTGAGGTTAGGACTCTGTGTGGGACAGTCAAGTTCTTCCACACCAAACTCACCCAACCATGTCTTTATGGACCTTGCTTTGTGCACTGGGGCGCAGTCATGCTGGAACAGAAAAGGGCCTTCCCCAAACTGTGCCCACAAAGTTGGAAGCATAGAATTGTCCAAAATGTCTTGGTACGCTGAAGCATTAAGAGTTCCCTTCACTGATTCTAGGGGACCTAGACCAACCCTTGAAAAACAACCCCATACCATTATCCCTCCTCAGACAAACTTTACAGTTGGCACAATGCAGTCAGGCAGGTAAAGTTCTCCTGGCATCTTCCACCCCAGATCCGTCCATCAGACTGCCAGACAGAGAAGTGTGGTTTGTTATTCCATATTTTCACTGCTATTACAGCACCACGCTTGAATGACCCATTCTTTCACAAATGTTTGTAAACTTGACTGCATGTGTCCCAGTACTTTTGTTCATATAGTGTAACTATTATAAGGAGAGGTGGATAGTTCAGATCCAGAAAGTAAAAAATCCAGATCAAGGTTTTGTTTGAACCAGCCAGTTGAGTACTCTGTGACTGTGATTCGTTATAATCAACTGACTGGTTGAAACAAAATCTCGGTCTGGATTTTTACTGTCTGGATCTGAACTATTCACCTCTAATTTTAGGTAGATCATAGTTATAATAAGTTAAAAACAATTATACCTTCCTTAATCCATATGTTCATAACAAATTTGCAGAACATTACATATGCAAATTCTTTTTTAAAAAACTCCTCCTGCCATTATGTTCTTACAAAAGGCTTTAGTGTCTGGTTTGAGTTACAAATATACTTTAGTAGTAATGTACATTACTACTCACTGAATGGAAACATGAATCTTTTAACACACTATGTAGTTCGATTACAAGATTTTCAGCTTCGGTCATGACTCAAAAGAAAAACTGAAATTGCAAAGATGCAACATTTATTATGAAGTATAATGGTTAATCTCCATCAATATTAATTATAATGTAAACATTTGTAAGGTTGTGTTTTGTTATGGTCTGGATCAAAATCCTGCTCTCATACTCTTTTCTATTACAAGTTATGCAGAAGATTGACTACTTATCCAAGGAAGAAAACCTTTATTACAAGAAAATTGTGAATGTACAAGAAAGTTTACAAGGTGAGACTTCATGTTATGCTGTGTTATGTTAAGTTATGGAATCTAAGGTGCTTTTGGTAAAATCAGCTTTATAATATAATTAAGCAGAAATGGTGGCAATAGGAGGTTCACGGAAGCTTGGCAAGACATTAATGTCCATTTATTAAAATGTCATATTTATATTATGTTTATATGTCTCAGTATTTATATTTATATTTATCACACCTCATTTGCACTATGAACAACGAGAATGATATTTCACCTCAGTGTTTGACTCCAGGCATCAATACATTTGAAGCTGACAATAAAAGATACTTTGACTTTTTACAAAATGTAAGGCTGTTTTTGTTTAACAAGACAACATTTCAGTTGAGTGTAACAGTGAGGTCAGTCGAGCATGATGTCACGGGTGAAATAAAAGCATGTCTCATGACAGGTTACGCTGAGTTGTCCTCGGAGAGACATACCTCACTGAGAAACATCCGTTACTCTGACAGTGGCCGTGGGATTTCTGTCTTTGGGTTTTTTTCTTTAGTAAAACCATGCAGTGCTAGTTTGAGATTTAGCTTGTGGCAACTGCTCCTTCGACAGATCTCGTGTGTGGAGCAGGGCTTGTTAACATTCTGTCTCCGTCACAGATCTCAGCACAGCCGGCAATGTTTCAGATCTCTTTGACGGCACCCGTTTTGGGGAAGAGATCAGCAGGCTCAAGAGGGAGCTGGAGGACATTCAAAAACTGATTCTAGGTCAGGAGCAAGCACTTAACCAGACTAAAGAGACTCAGCAAACTCTTTTGCTGTCTAACAACAGGATGACACGTGACATGCAGAATTACTCCTTGGGCATGAGGCTCATGAACCAATCGCTGGAGAGCTACTTAGGTCTGGTAAATGGCTGGCAGGTAGTCATTACTGAAACCGATGAAGCTATGAAGTCTTTCATTGAAGACCAATATGATCTTAAAGATACAGTTCAACAAGTCAACACCACAGCACTGCTTAGCAAACAGTGGATTGAAACCCTTAAGAGAAAGGCAGATGAGGAGACCATGGTTTTGCAAAAACTGACAACAGAATGGCAGAACTACAGCAAGGTTCTGGGAGCTATCAAGTCCAACTGCAGTACCACGAGCCAGTCAATAAGAAGCATCCAGAATGGAATTTCTGCCACACACCAGAGGATCAGCATGAGCTCAGAAATGGTCCATGACCTCACTCTGCAGGTGATGAACCTGCAGATGCAAATGGACAACGTGACATCATTCATGGACGAACATGAGGAAAACATGCATGACCTTCACTATCACACCAGGTATTACGAAAACCGAACCAGAGAAAGGTTTGGGACTCTGGAAACCAGAATGAACTCAATCGAAATGGAAATTGATACAATATCATCTAGCATCAATGCCACAGTCAACCATGTACAAAGCATGTACAAGTATATCAACATTGAAAGCACTTCTTGCCAGTCCAGACTCAGCAGCTACACAGAAGATCTACACAATCTGAACAATACAGCCTTGCTTCTCATGCACGTTGCTGACACACTGAGGCAACAGTATATGTATCTCAGTATACGTATGGATGTGGATGTGAGGAATTTTTCCATGCTGATGGAAGAAATGAAGCTCGTTGATGTCAAGCATGATCAGTTCATCAAGAACTTCACCATTTTGAAAGGTATCGATTTAAAATTTGCAGTCCTTTGTACATAACACTATTCCAAACTTGAGATAAAGACAATAATAGTTGTATTAATCAGAAAAATGGAATTTAAATGAATATATGACTACTTGAAATACCTCGATGAGGTATTGGTTAACCGCACATGGTGTGATGGTGGTTGAGTCAACAAATACTTGGATATATTTCATGGTTTCTGCAAATTCTGACATGAGGAGAGGTTTTGAAATGGCTAATCGAACACACTTAGAATGACAAGGATGACATCATCGTTTTATGCTAACATGAAGATCGCTTGAACATCATTTTCTTTGACTGCCTCAGACTTTCGTCCGGTACTGTAAAAACACTATGATTTTGCTGTTTTACATTTTACAGCATTTTTATCTTGTGCCTGAATCCATATCAATGCATCTCTGTGTATTTCACAGGGGCGCCTGGACCTCCAGGCCCGAAGGGTAACAAAGGAGATGTTGGAACCAGAGGCCCTGTGGGGATCACTGGCCCTAAAGGGGACAAAGGGCTGTTGGGGACTCGTGGGGTCCAAGGTGAGAAAGGGTTAATGGGCCCCAAGGGAGCTGCTGGAGAGCCTGGGCCCGCTGGAGGCAAAGGCAGCTTGGGCATCAAGGGTGCCAAAGGATCCCTGGGATATCCAGGGGTCAAAGGTGAAAAAGGAGAAAAGGGTGACATGGGGCCTCTTGGGAAGGATGGACCGTTAGGCCCTAAAGGATCCACTGGAATAAGGGGGCAGAAAGGTCCTGCAGGTTTCCACGGCCTCACTGGCCCCAAGGGGGATCTGGGCCCGCCTGGTCCACATGGTCTTCCTGGTCTACCTGGTCCACCTGGTCCACCTGGCGGTCCGTATGAGCAGTTTACACTCAAAACAGGACAATGGTGACTTGCAGCACGCCTTGCAGTGATGGCGGAGTGCAGGGGTGTTTTTTCTCTGAGGAACTGTGGCAAGAACCAGCTGGAAATGATCCTCCACACTGGAAGGGTTGTAAGCGGCATCTCCTAATACATACTGCACTGTCATCATAAGGACGAACAGATCATCTGGTGTCTCTCTTTCCTTTCCCAAAGTAATCCTAGTGTTCAGGTGCCTAAATGGGACCGGAGACAGTGCAGGCCGTCCTCTCGCTTAGCATGAAAGGGATATAAAAGACATTTTTGAATGATGCTTCAAACACGAGGCAATGTTAAACGAGGCAATCACATCTGACCAATGGCAGAATGAAGCATAAAAATTACACATAAAATTAGACAATGGTAACAGTATTTAAAGCTATTAGAATAACACCTTAAATACATTGTCTGTAATAACATATTATGCCACCTAATGACAGCTGTCATAAACTGGGTACAAAACACAAGACAGTAAAATGTTTTAGCAGTGTGACAGTGATATAACAATATATGTCAATATAACGCCTTCATTGAAAACCCGCTAAAGCCACTTATAGTGTGGAAAACCTTCTGCAGTAATTGTTATAAATATGTTTGACTGAATATGTCATTTTGTATATAAGATGGGCATTGTTATGCGTTATGTATTGACATTTACCAAGCAAGCAAAACCGAGATGTTAAAACACCTTGTTTATTTTTATATGTTTTCCATTTTTCTATCACTTTTTAACATTTTACAATGCTCTTTGTAATTTAAATTATGATTAGACATCGTGCTGTTGACCTTACAGTATGATTACAATGTGTTTACGGTAAAAACCAGAGTTATTTTTTTGTCGACAGACAGGATCTTCAGAAAGATCAGTTATTCCTAATGCGAGACTATTACTTTGTTATGCAGTCACATATACAATAGTGAAGCTGTTCACTATTACTCACCCTGTAGGTACCATCGCTTCAGCTAAGCGTGTGTAAGTGCAATCACTCAGACACATGGCTTCAGTTCGCAGCATTAATGAATAACAGGTAACCGCAATGAACCTGTTACCACCATGGACTGTGTGACTAAAGGGAGTACTGTAACAGGTGTAAATTGTGATTAGGAATGAATTTTTGTAAGTCATGGTAAATGATCATGAGGACAGCCAGTATGGTTTGTAAAAGCACCTCTGTGAATGCTATGTGACAATTTGGGTTTGCATTATATCACAAAGCACTATTCTTAAATAAAGGAACAATGACATATTCATATTTTATCTATTTTTCTTTTATTTTCTAATGCAGACTTTACCTTTAGGCAAGGTAGGCAATCACCTGGCACCCACAAAAAATCTAGGAAATTCCCACAAATTACATTTAAGGATCTAACATGGTATGATAATTAAAATGATAAAAAACATGCCCATTCTTTGAATGTTTTCAGCGAGAGTTGTCAGCATACACAAAGTTGCCCCTGTCCAGGTAATAATGGACGACTCTACATTGAGACTTCATGCTACTCAGCTTCCCTTTAGCACAGTAGTCTATCGCCTGTTTCACTGTAAGCAAATAGGTACGGAGTAGCCTGACGAAAAAAGAAAATGGCACAAAGGTATAACATTAACATTATATCTCCAGTGTCTTTGATACTATCTATCCCGACAGAGGTAATACTGTCCTGCTAGAGTGGTAGACAAACTGTGAACAGACGTGGAGAGAACACAATTAAATGTGCGTATGCAAAAATTCAAGACTAACCTTAGCAAAAGCGGGAACAGTTAAACTTAGTGACACTCCCTCCCACCGATTGGCAAATTTTACCAATAGCACTCCCACCCCCCGCCCTGATGGGTACGTTTTATCGCTGGCACCTTACGCTTTGATTAGCATATTATTGATGTTCCATCGTCTTTAATTCCCTCTCCTTTCTGTTTCGGTTCCAAAAAAGGCTCAAATGGCCCAGTTGGGGGGGGGGGGGGCATTACCTATGTCAGCCAAGGGCCCCAAGAGACATTAGTCTGCTCCTTGTGGCACGTTTTATATTCTGGTAAAGTGAATTAATGTCTTGCTTTTAAGTGTCTTTTCCAAACACTTGGAGCAGGTACTCTGAATTAAGTAAGTTTTGGATTTCAACCACATTTTAGCACATTCACATAGAGCCACATAAGGTAAATGACAGATGAGGACATTAGCATAATGTGTGAAAGTCAGGAATATTTCTAAAAGCATGTGAAATTAACAAGGTATATTACAAAGAAATGTACATCAGATGCCAGCAACTTTTTTAGATGATGATTTGTTTGAGACATATTTAAGGACAAGCTGTTGAAATATAATCAGTGTCTCATGTCTTTGTGTAGCCTTCTGTGATCGTTGAGTCTGCTGTACTACTGGACATACACTGATGCACAACCTATTAATGACCTTAATCCCAAAGGTCATTCAGAATGATTCATGCCACGGTGATGACGATTAATCCTCATGTCTCTGCATTTCATCAAGATGTTCTCTCGTGTTTTTGCTGCAAATCAAAAATAGTTATACTTTTTTAAATCAGCCTGCGAGTCCCAAGCCATGGAGAGCGAGATGGGGCAGGTGAAGGGAATTTCCGGTTTACCTGTAGTCGTACTTGTGCAAATGGCAAATAAAGGATTTTTCATTTATCAAAGCTAAAAGTTCATAAATGCCATGTAGATGATTTGCACGACATATTTCATGCCCATCAAAAAGAATTCCAGAGCTGGATAGTTCAGGTCCAGAATGTAAAAATCCAGACCAAGATTTTCTTTCAGCCAGCCAGTTCAGTACTTTGAGACTGTGACTCTTTGTACTCAACTGGTTTGTTAAAGCAAATCTTGGTCTGAATTTTTACTTTCTGGATTGAATCCACCTCTGATAACCTCCCTTCGTTTGTCGCAATGTTACACATTAACACAATACATATGAGGAATATACTTATTTAATAAAATGAAAATGATGCCCTACTTTCACAAAGTTGAATCTAGGGAAGATGCAAACGCCTCTGTCAGCAATAATGGCAGAAATTGTAAAGGCATCCCTGTAAGAACCTGAGGTTGTGACTGATGTGTATTTTTTTTCGCAATTGGGCACTAAAACGGCCCCTTTCCGAGCACTGAGAAAACCCCCTGCTTGCCAAGCCATGCGCTGGGCCCAGGATCCTAAACAAGGAAATGACCGTGGTAAATTGCTATTGCTGCACCAAAGATGGCTTCAGGATTCTCAGCCAGCTAACCCCCACCCCCCCAAGATTCCTCAAGGCTTCCAGTACTCTCCAGTGGGGTGCAGTATTACCTGTAGTGTAAAAGAGAGCAACTTGGCAAAGGAACACTTTTGAGCAGTGCATATCCCAGCGGGGGGAATGGGGGGGGTGACAGTGCACTCCACTCTGACTGGAGGCAAAAAAAATTGAGAGTGGGGTTGTACGTTTATTTAGTTCCCCCTTTGAAGCGCCATATGTAATTTCCACACCAAGTGGATTAAAAACGCTACAAAAATACCAGGATTTTGCAGCGCATGGACTGTTTAGGGTTGCAGGGTTGCGATTGGCTGCAGATGGACATTGCGCCGCGCACCACGTTGCGGCGACACATACTGTAGCACGCAGATCGCCGAAACCGAAAAAAAAAAACAAAGAAACACTGAGAGCATTTGCCCAGTATCTGTCAAAAGTGAGAACAACAATCAGCTTTTATCACATTTTCATCAGACTTTTTTTTTATCTAAATTATACCGCAGTCAGCATTCATAAATCACGCCAAAGTCGAGCAGCGTTTTGTTATAAGCACTGTTACTCAGAAGGTTTTAATCACTGGCTAATGTAAAATGCTCATATGTGCAGCTGTGAAGAAGAGCAGCCTCTTAATACTGTTCTTCCACATTCCTGCTAACCAGATACAGAAGGATGAAAATTACAATGAACATGAAAAATGTTTCATGTTGGCAGCTGCTTGCACTATTTCTTAGCTAAAGCTGTAGCTATAATTATCTATTGTATTATATATTGATATATAACAGTGTATATGGTTACGTATATAATATCTGGTATGAGGTCAGAGGGGCGTATTCCAGTGAGCATAGGGCACAAAGCAGGAGAGTGCCCCAAACCAGCAGGGGGCGCACACGCGATCGCAGGCGATTTATAGATGCAGGGCGACTCCTGGCATAGGAAAGATGAAAATTACCCAGGGCGGCATCTCCGGAGTTAACAAACTGCTGGTGCCCCCAGACTCGCTTTACCACCAGGTGGGCACCATCCAAGGCAAGGTAAAATTGGGCGGTGCCAAGGGAGCTTGCCTAGGGCGCCATATGGGCATCGGCGGGCACTGTACAGGAGACAAACATAACGCAGGAAGATACACAAACTACACAGAGCAGGAGTGGGACTGAAACCCACAACCCTGGAGGTGTGAGGCTAAAGGGGGCGGAGTCATCGTGCTGCCCTGCATTCCGGTTGTGAATTAAAAATCCAATAAGTTTTAGGTGAGAAAAGCTTCCACACCAGCCCCCAAAGTGCTGCTACTTGTTTGTAAATTAGTTATCAGCCCAGGACTGAAATACACTGTTAAAATGCTTAACAAATACAAACCCAAGAGCCCCCTGAGATCAGCAGGCCCATGTCAGCTAACAGTAAGCAGAAGCAGAACCAAACACTGAAGCTGCATTTAGATATTATGTCACCCATTCTTGGAACTGGCTTCCAGAACATCTGAGATGTTCTCCTACATCTACTGAGCTCCTGCTACGTTTGAGCTCAAGATTTCTATATAAACTGCACTTTATTCAGCTACTTTAATATTTCATAGCTTTTCTTCTAATTGTATTAAATTATATTTTTATGTTTTCTTTTCTTTTATAGGGTGTTCTCTTGAACTGCACTACATTAAAATAAGTATCATAAGCAACGCATGCTGAGGCGCACAGTGTGCTGTCAATAGCTACAGACCTCCGAACTTCATGTGGCCTTCAGATTAGCTCAAGAACAGTGCGCAGGGAACTTCATGGAATGGATTTCTATGGCCTAGCAATTGCATCCAAGATTTACGTCAAAGCAACGGATGCAGTGGTGTAAAGCCGCCACTGGACTCTAGAGCAGTGGAGATGTGTTCTCTGGAGGGACAAATCATGGTTCTCTGTCTGGCAATTCGATGGACAAGTCTGGGTTTGGCAGTTGCCAGGAGAACGGAACTTGCCTGACTGCATTGTATCATGGTGGAGGGGGGATTATGGTCTGGGGTTGTTTTTCAGGGGTTGGGCTTGGCCCCATAGTGCCAGTGAAAGAAACTCTTAATGCTGCAGCATTTGAAGGCATTTTGGACAATTTCATGCTCCCAACATTGCGGTAACAGTTTGGGGATGGTCCCTTCCTGTCTCAACATGACTGCAAACCAGCAGACAAAGCAAGATCCATAAGGGCATGGATGGGTTAGTCTGGTGTGGAGGAACTGGCCTGCACAGAACCCTGACCTCAACCCGATAGAACTTTTGGGATGAATTACAGCGGAGACTGTGAGCCAGGCCTTCTCATCCAATATCAGTGCCTGACCTCACAAATGCTCTCCTGGAAGAATAGTCAAAAGTTCCCATAAACACACTCCTAAACCTTGTGGACAGCCTTCCCTTAAGAGCTGAAGCTGTTATAGCTGCAAAGGGTGGGCCAACTCCATATTAAAGCCTATGTATGGGATGTCCTTAAAATTCATGCGCGTGTAAAGTCAGGTATCCCAGTACTTTTGGCAATGTGGTGTATTTTAAGGTAAAGCACGTACCTTTGTGTATAAATATGCTGTACAAATAAACTTGCCTTGCCTAAGAAATGAGCAAATTGTGGGTCTTTTTCAAATGTAGCTGCCCATTGCTTGTCTACCCTTTGCCGTATTTATTGTATATGCCGCAACAGCTACTAACATAAGTAAACTCTTCCAGCAATTACCTAGGCTAGACCTGTCATTTCACATCACGTCGTCACGTTATAGGTAAATCAAGCGAGCTCACCCTGGTTTAGCTTTGCCCGTCATCCTTCCTGTCTGGCACGGCTGCCATATTCCCCGTTCCCTTTTTCTGGCTCAGGGAGCATGAGAAGGTTTATTTTGTGATCGCAATTACTGGTTAAACTGTTGTTTATGCCTCCACAGTCTGTGTTTCCCCACTCTCTATTAAAATGCTTTGCGAGAGAAGCTTGAGGCAACATACTGTACTACAGAGTTGGGGGGCCAAGACAGGAGACGCAGGATGACAAAAACGTCGAAGCAAGCACTTTTACTTTTGGCATCGCCTCCTATTTACTAGGCAGACAGCCTTTTACCTACTCCATACATAAACGGGTCACCCGAAAGCTGACAGAAACAAGTACAACTTGAACTTGTGCCAAAAAGCTCAGAGTAACAATTTACTTGAGAGGACACAGACACTCAGTAGTAACTCATTTAGAACTGAAGGACAAATCATGAACAAATACAATTGCTACTTAAGATGAGGTGCCATGATTCATTAATGAATAAACATGACAGTGTTTCACTTGTGTGATTCATGACTCGATCCTTCAGTGGTTCATTCAGTAGACCACTATGACTTACAGAATTAGACACAGTAACGAATATATTCATTTTTGAGATAAATAATGCACAATTTATTAATGATGAACAAACATGAGATCAATATTTTACACATATTTATTATTTGTTCCGCAGTACCTCTTTCAGTCGTTCCTTAAGTAGTTCATAAAGGTTTGTATGATTAACAGATGTAACAAATATTGTACTTGGCTGTGATAAATGATGTGTGACTCGTTAATAATGAACAAACATGAGATCAGTTTGTGATTAATACTTTGTGGTTAATTAGTACATAAGTAATAGCACAAAACTACATTATTTGTGTCCTCCTCAAGTATAGTTACCAAGTTGAGCAGGTTCAGCTGTGCATTTCAGCAACGTTCTCCACCCTGAAGTGCTTCAACCCACCTTCAGGCAGCAAGTTAGATTAACACCAACAGACAGGGACTTCAAAACTGGTCTCTACGGTTAAAAAAAAAAAAACTGTGATCTGTGGGAATATAAAAGTAGCAGCCAAAAGCTATAAGCGCCCACATGAAGGTCTGGCGGAAAGCAATTAGTTTCCTTAATGACAGATCGGTGAAGCAAGTGCCATCAAAACGAATTCATAGCTTGACTTGTTAACAGGCGCAGTGCTGAGGCTTGGGTGGGAGTTACACTGAAGGTTCCATCGCATGCTACCTCAGACCATAAGGTGTATCTGCACCCAAATCTAAACCTTGGTTTAAAGCTTAATGAGATCAGAGTGCCAGTTACGTCACCGAAGCTTGTTTTTCCTGCCTGAGCTTCATTACGGGGTCACTGCTGGCCGTGAAGAGAAGCGTACGGCTTGTTCCAGCCATTGATGACATCATAGCGGTTGCTATCCTTTCCGTTCAGTGTCTGCACTTGAGGGGAAGGAGGAAAAGAAACCTTCAGTGAGACAAACAGCTACAGCTGGCAGACCTGCCCCAGGACCAGTGCCAGGCCAAGCGGCCCTCCTCTCAAAATACTAGCCCAGGCGAGTCATGGAAGCAATATGAAGGCTTCTCCTCAATGAGGACCAGCACAACATGTGCAGATGAATGACAGTCATAATCGATGATGACCTCTTGGTCAGTGGATTTCAACCTTTTTTGCACCATGACCCAATTTCTACCATACCAGCTCATTCATGACCCCATATCAAGTATAGCTTTACATTAATGCTACGATCTACCATGTAGTACATTCTGCAATTTACGCCAATCAATGCCTATCGCACAAATTGGATGTGCCAGTGAATTGTAAATTAAGCATCTGTGGTTTGGCTTCTTGGATTGGTTGAGCGTTCTCTAGTGCGCTAAGCATTTGCAGACCCAGGACCTGTATATACAGGTTAATTCTAGGATTGGGGCAGGGAAATCTGATCGTAGATCAGCATAGGATCTGGCTGGTTTTAAAATGGTTACATTTCCAACTCTACCTTGCGACCCTTTCAGAACTTGCTGTGCTAGACTATGTCTTGCCAGTTAATATCCTCTTAGATCTTCTTGACCAAAAAAGCAAAAACAATGACAAACTAAACGATAGTTACTTAGCAATGATCCTGAAAAACAACAGGAACTGCAGTGGGAATAATATAGACGGGTGAAACAGTTGATGAAACACCCCCGCTGTAATTTGTTATGATGAATGAGCTGTAACAATAACATGGGTCTACAACTAAACAACCGAGGTTTCCACGTCGTTTGGCTAACAAGGACAGCATTCAAGACAAGTCTGTGGAAGGATGGAGAAAATCTTCGAGCCATGGCTGCAAACATGCCATTCGAGGGAATGAGAGAAATGGTAAACAATAAGCTGTTGTTCGAGAATAATTGGAATATCTAGGTCGACTAGACAGGCGCTGAACTGCTTTCCAAAGAGCAGGGAGCTTTTGCAATCATATAGAAAAACACAGCTGGACAATGTTTCTGAATCAAAAAGGGGAGGAGGAGGATTCACTACAGTTTATTTTCTGTACACTTCAGTATATAGCAGTAGGGGCAGTGAAATAGATGACATCCAAAGGTCACTTATCATCAAATCCTCTGCTCCTGTCTAGCCGTATTAGACGTCTACGGTATAGTACAGTCCTGAGACAGGATAAAGGTTTCAAATCCAAGCTCACAAACCGAAGGCACTCTCATTCCGGTCTCAACAACCGGAGAATGTCACGGCGGAAAAAAAAAAAAAAAAACAGCAGTTGAAGTGATATTATTCAAGTTTCAAGAAATCTTAAAAGAGGGCGTTCTGTTTTTGCTCTTGCGAAAAACATAATGCCTGCCAGAATAAATTGCACCAGATGGTGGGGTGGAGAGAAAGCGCCAAATTTTCATTCTCCAGGTGGAAAACATTTCTAACCGGTATTTTCTCACTTTTGCGGTCGATGAAACAGCTGTTCGAAGGTCACTTCACACTGCAACCTGCCGACAACCAAAACTCAAACCAACCATCAACCTTGATCGTTTTGGCCGACTTGCTGCAGAGAGCTTTCGATTGGCTGGGCTACCTACAGATTATAATTACAGTACAAGCAACTCGATTTATACGATGTATGAGGCCGTTTTAAAATGCTAACAACAGAGTGCGAGTAACGGACAAATTTCACAATGTGTTTTATACTGTATTGTAACAATCAGGTTAATCAATACCAGTGTGCCAAGATTGGCCCAATTAAAATCTTGTAAACAAGTGTATGGGTCGATTTATAAAGATAATTAAAAAAAACCATTTTTTTTTAAATACTGCAGTGGCTCAAAAGGTATTTTTTTATGAGCACTGACTTGCAGAATGAGATTATTCGCTATTAGGTTGTCACAGTGGAACTTGGATCTTTAGGGATGGGACACTGATTTACAGTATGAGGTGCTCAGTAGTGCAAATCCCCCCCCCCCCCCCATCCTGTGGCTTAGCAATTTAATGTAAGTCAAATGTCAACCCATGCCTCTCCGGTATTGGAAGCTAACATTGTGTTTTGACACCCAGACAGAATCCTCATGCTGAAATGTGTTAAGACTTAATAGTGTACGGTTTAATTAATTTACCACAGTTTGTTTTGCAGATTCAAGGAAATGTGTTCCACAAGTCACTGATATGATTGGTGATGAAATCAATGCCACAGAGGGTTCGATTCCCACCCTGAGTTCTGTGTCTGGACTTTGCATGTTTTCCTGTGTCTCTTCAGGTTTTCTTCCTCTGTCTTATATCATAATGAAGCAGACTGGTTTTTGTGAATTACCCATAGTGCCCCTGTGTGTGGGTGCCGTGTGACGGACTGACATCCCATCCAGCATGTCCTCTGGCTTGTGCACTGTTCTGAGGCCATGGAAGCAGGAGCAGATAGGCACAGACATACAAGGCGCCTGCCTAGGGCTCGATGGGCGGAAGGGGGCTCCGGTGAAATCTCCTGAGAAAGCCCTCCTCAGTAGGGGCCCCTACGTCTAGGGCCCCTGAGAAGGTAGACCTGCCTCTGTCTGGAAGAGAAATGAATGAGTGGAAGGTAATGCAGGCCATTACGACTAAAAATCTTTTTAATGGTTATGTCAAAAGAATTTATGGTTAACTATTAAAACAGCTTTCTGACCAATGACACATATCCATGTTGACCTCCACACCAAATCTTCTGCACTGTTTCCCTATTTCCTAAAAAGCTACTGCTTTAATTGGAGTATGTCTGTAGCATATAAACTCAATATAAACTTATAAAGTTGTCAAGGCTAAAAGCCAAGAATGCTATTTTTTTTTCTCTGGATCAAGACAAAGTAGTACATAGAGAAACAGGAACGGAATACCTGAAAACAGCAATGGAACACCTGAAATTGACATTTCAGATGTCATGGAAAGTTTATGCTTCCAATGAATGTGGACTCATATGTGGTTTAGATTGAGAAATGTGTCGTATATTTATTGCGATCGGGCGTCATTCAACATTGCGTGATGGCGGATTGTTTGTGCCATAGCATTTTTGTTGCTTCCATCCCTGTAATATTGCTAAACACAGGGCGTCTCTGTCATTATCTGATGCTGAACGGCTTGGCAGACGTCAGCTGCTGTTTTATCAGGTTACTCCAGTGGCTAAATGCAAGCAAATGCAAGTCGATTACACTTTTCCTTCCATCTCTTAGCTTTCATTGTCGGCGGCCCTGCACTTGTCAGTGAGCCTAAATGCATCACAAGCAGGCACCCCTGACACAGATCTGCAAAGTACAAAATAATCTGGGAAAAACAGATATGATACATAAGACCAACATGTTCAATGTGAGTATACGCAAACATCTATAAAAATGTAGCCCTATCACATAACTGAACTTAAACTGAATAATGTCCACAATAACTTCATTCCCCAGACCATAAAATACGATATTATTTTTCCTCGACCACACTTTAAAAAATAACAAGCTCCAGAATCTTCCAAAACTGTCCAGCGGTGTTGTATAAAGCTGTGGATTTACAGCTGCGTGAGGGTGGGATGCCTGAACTGTGCCAGTCCAGGTATGCTTCACTGCTGAATAACCAACTCACCCCCCCACCCCCAGCCCCTGTCGTTTTTTTAGTCGCTTAGTCGACACTTTCATCCAACGCACCTGACAATTTTTGTTCATTATATACATCTGGCCGTGTTACAACAAATTCCGGTTTCAGCCTCTACAGCAGCACCACTCCCAGGATTTGAATCAGCAATTTCCAGTGTTACTTAACCCCTCCCTTCACTACTCTACCTACTTCACCAACCTTACCTGACCCTGGAAGGCTCTGGGTAATTATGCCAGAATAGGAAGGCGGGGGGAGCCGTCCAGCTTCCCTCCCGCGATTTCTGCTTAGTTCATCATCTGTGTCCACCACAAGGGGAGTGGCTGGGGAGGTGAGGAACACGACTGGCTAACAAGGACCAGATGGATGAGAAACGGGGCTCTGAAGATACAAAAGCAGCTGCAGGTTCCTCCGGACCTGCCACCAGTGCTGGAAACCCTTTTTCACTGTTATTACTGCAGGCGTAAAAGCCAAGAGCAATCTATGGAATGATTAAAGGTTTCAGAGAAAGGTTACCAAAAGGTGCCATGGTTGTTAAAACAATGCATTGCAAGGCATGAGAAATGTTTTTTAATTATTTATATATGAATAAATGAGATATTTTAGATAAAGTCAAGAGACCTGTGCCATATTTTAAACCAGTATTTCTAATTGCAACAGTTCTTTTATTAACATTAATTTAAGCCTATGTTCATTCTCGTAAATCTCTACTTGCTACTAAAGTTAAAGCAGAAAGGAAATTCCTCTCAACGTCGATTAAAATGTCCCGAGCACCGACACATTTGCATATGCACCGTAATTCCACAGGCGACAGTAGCACAGTAATGAAATGAGGAATTGAAGACTAGCAAAGGTTACAGCATAGCCAGTAAATGCGACTGTCTGTGGAAGCCCTTTGGGGTGTAACCATGTGACACAGGGGTGGGCCGTGAATTACAGGGTTATTGCAGGAGGCGGAGCCCTTCGAGGGTAATGCAGAACAGAAATGGCAGAGAGTTAACGTGGAAAAACAACAGCGTCATTTTGGTTTTGACAAAAAAATCAAAACAGCCATTGTTGTTCACTTCCCAGACTGTCATCGGGATTTCAGCCTGGATTACTGCTGGGGAAACATAGCAGGTGGTACGAATCAACAGAAAACATGGGAACCTGAACTGAATTATCGCCCGCAGTCACGGTCGGCTAACTCGCCAGCACAAGACACTCCTAACATAGATCTACACAATATCTGTGTTTTGTTTGAATGGAACTTCATAGGGAATTTTACCACAGTAAACATGAAAGGTTTTCAGCTATTGGCTGCACATGTGCTTCACTTGCTGAAGACCAAACTGAAGGCAGAAAAACCAAGGACCAAGCAGTGAATGCAGATGGCTGCAGCGATGGCGTGGCAAGGCATCTCTAGGGAAGATACCTGGAATATTCATTGGCTCCAGACATCGATGGCAAAGGATTTTGAACCAACTATTACAAACTGTCATTTGAGAGCAACTTAATCACCTTGATGAACCATTTTAAAGCTTCATCCAGCTAAGCTGACACTAATCGAACAAAACAAAAATAAGCCGCAACAAAAATGCAGCAAAATTATGAATGTTTCCTCCATGCCTATTATGTTGTTGTTTAAGAGAGTCGAGGGTATTAGCTATATTAAAGACGATGACCTCACATCGTATGAGTTAGCAGGTGGTTACTTTTTTCATTTGCGCCCATGCTTCTTAGAGCAGCTCGTGGTCAATGGAATTTTCCATCGCATTAGGTAGAAACCACGCAGAGAAAGAGAGAGAGCAGGAATACAGATGGGATGCACGTGATGGGCAGGAACTGTACACAAGTCATCTGTCACACTCTGAGCTGCGCTAAACTCTGCCGACGTGTTGCATATGTGGAAGGATGATGATGCATGACCAGGATTCCTTTAACCCACAGAATTCTGAGTCCACGTGACTCCCGGTCCTGCTGCAAGCTCTCAACATGCCGTGAGCAGTACTTATGAAAATTAGAGTGGATGTAGGGTCTCCATGTCCCACTGTGTACAGCTGGCAGATGGGAAATAGATGCTAGAACATAATCCGCTAAAGTTTCAAATGCATTTATTATATTAAGATGGCATAAGGGCAGGCAACAGGAACCCAAAATAATGGTTTCTGTAAAGTCTCTCATGGTCAGACAGGCGATTAGTACAGTCAGGATATGGCCTATACGGTAACACTTTACAGTACTTGAGGGGGCACAAATAACTTAGTAACTCAGTTACTACTCAAGTACAAATCATGAGCAAATATAGTAACTGCAT
>JAABNX020000045.1:5696250-5719291 GCA_015163995.2 Mormyrus lacerda | reverse complement strand
AGACCCCGATGCCCGAGCTCGCACCCCCTCAGTGCCCCTTCTGAGACCCCCATGGCACACGCCCAGACCCCGATGCCAAAGCCTGCATTTACATTTACATTCTAAACCTCAGTGTCACTTGTCGCTCCAAGTGTCATCTGCAGCTTTTAACCGATGATCCAGTCACCTGACCATAAGGGTTCTGCAGCACACAAACCAGGAAGAAGGGATAGACAGATAGATCCACACACACACACACACACACACACACATAAACACTATTAATCCCAAAATAAACAGCAGATTGCATTGCAACACACAATAGTGCACTATTGTACCTTGAGAGGGGGTCCATGGATTAAAACATCACCAGATGTCATATGGGCTGTATGTCGTTCAGGCAGATGTGCCCCAGGCCATTGTGCATTTACACAGAATACTCAGTATCTGTCTGCTAATGAATGACTGGTAAACCATCCAGCTGTTTGCAGTAATCAGAGCCATGCGATCTCCATCACGAAAGACCCGCACACTGTCCAGGGGCCTGTACTTCGAAGCGGGGTTACTGGCTTATCGGGGTAACTTGTTGGATTCAAGGTAGTCTGGGCAAAATGTAAGTGAACGAATACAAAGTCCATTTAAACTGTGGTACCTTAAATCTGACAAATTCGCCCAATAAGCCAGTAACCTTTTTCGTAGTCCAGGCCACAGGTCTTTGGGCAATTCTGGACAGTGATTCTGCCACGGATGAATCAGCAGAGTGAAGAGCACGGCTGGTGAATTCTCCATCAGCACTGCCTGAAATCGCAGCTTGGGGCCCTTACTCACATCTCCTGGGGCCCTTACTTCTCCTGGGGCCCATCTTACACAACGTCTTATCCTCAGACAGACCAGATCGCATACATCTTTAACCCTGTCTCAAAAACAGAAAATTCTAATATGCGTAGCTGCAACCTAAGCCAGCAGCATGAATCACTCGGTGCTGTGTGGTATTAATCTCAGCTAAAATTCCATCTTTTAGGTATTATGAGAAACGCGACCATATGAAAGGGCAATAATGATGATGAATTCCCAGCAAATCGCGATTGTTCTTATTTTAGCATATATTCTGGGGTTTCGGTACTGATGCCTGTTAGATATTTGAATAGCGCATGTGTTAGCAATCAGCAGGGATGAAAACCACAATTAAATATATTTTACAGCCCCGTCACACATAGGAAGCAAACCCCCCCCCCCCAAAGCCACCATTTCTGAAGTTGACATTCTGGTGGTCAAACACCAAAATGCCTCACAAGTGGGGAGGACTCACGACAATGCAGAGGCTTGAATCGGAGCCAGGGGCCCCGTGGTTTGGGGCCCGAGGTGTACCCGGGCCATAGGAAGTGGCCCATCGGCCCCCATGTGGGCTCCATATTTCCTCAGGGCAGGGAAAAACTCTTCCAAGGACAGCAAGCCGGCCTTTTATTATTGGCTTGTTTGCTTTTGTTGGAGGCCGGAGCTGGCCCGGCCTGGTCTGGGAGGGGGAGCCGTGGAGGGCCTTGTCCTCTTTGTTTATGTGGCATCCCACACGGCAAACCCCCAGAGTCACCCGGAGCTGGTGTGTGGTCTGGTGCTATGGGACCCCTCTCTGGCCCGCTACACAGGAAAGAGCAGGCCACCTAGGCACACCCTGGGATCGGATATGCTGCCCGGACCAATCGGCCGCTGGGGCGGGCGGGGCTTCCTTTGTCTATTGAAGCGTGGCTCTTATTGGCTGCGGCCTGCAGAAATGTGAGGCGTGGGTCAGATCCTTTGCTATGTGACCCAGGCAATTTATGTCACCTGCCACAAGCGGATCTGATGCGGTGACAAAATAAACAACCTATAATGATGTTTTCATTGGAGCTGTTTCGCAGTATAACGCTGCACTGTTTTAGAGGAAATAAGTAAACAAATAGAATTAAATGCCCAATGACTCTCCTCGTGTTACTATTTTGGGACACTATTCTTTCCACTGTGCTACTTCTTGCCTCCTTTGTGAGAGGCAGGTGCTTTGATGGGGCACAGGCCGGGTAGGAGGGGGGCAGTTATGAGCTGGGCCTTACCGAAACCAGTGACTAAGTGTTTCCGATAAACAGGACCGACCCAACACACTAGCAGAGGAGTATCAGCGGCGACAAGCCGGGTCAGACTTTCCACCCCGCCGCGTGACTCCCAGTCCGGCCTTGGCTCCAAGCCCCCCCACTCCCCCTCCCCCTCCCCCCGGCTGTGACTCGCCCTTTGTGTTAAAGCTGCCCAGTGCCTCTGTGTTCATGTGCCAGCCGCACAGAGCCGCCGTGTCCCAAACAACAGACTCAGCACCCCCCCACAAATCACAGCCTAGGACCAGCAAGCCGATTCCTAACCTACTCCGCAAATGACAGCTCTAAACAAGATAAAATGTCACTTTGCCTAAATGCGAAGGGAAAAAATATTATAGGTGAAGTGTGCACTATAAATTAATGCATATAATATGCATTTCAATACGCAAAACATGCATATTTGCAGCAGTTCGAAATACAAAACTTTCCATTTCTGACATTCTGTGGCTGTTAGAGCTGTGCTTTTGTATAACTTGTTGGGAAAAGATGTTTGTACTCTTGCTAACCTTTTGCCGTCCCACTCAACCCACTTAAAACATATTTCTTTCCAGAAAAATCTGCTTTTTCACCACATATGGCTGCCCCACAAATTAAGCTGAGCAAACCCAGGTCCCGTAACAATGAAAAACCAGACACTTCTCCGGAGGTCAAGCAAACACCGTCTCATTTGATAATATATATATTATTTCCTTTCTGCAGCTTCGGGAGTTGCACTATCTACACCTGAACAAAATGTAGATGTGTAAGACATGACACTGACATGTTTTAGGTTATATAAGCCTGATATTTGGAGGAAAACATGTTATTCAAAAACGAAAAAACCCTTTCTTTTTGACAAAATATTTATCAGAGCACTAACTAGAAACAAAACGATGAAATTCACATATTTTTACAGTGAAAGAAACACGATGCACATTCGCTGCGTTTTAACTTTCTTGTCTTTTTATAATAAGTTCGTACATTTAACTGACAGGGAAATCTTTCCGTGTTCCAAGCGTTTCCCTTTTGCTTGAACGGTTTAAATTGCCATCTAGTGTCTGATATGGGTAATGCAATACTGGCTACTTAAGCACACATCATCTTTTATGTTTTCATATGTCTGTTATTTTCCTACTATAAATTTCATTGTAGAGATGCGAGCCACATTCCATAAAACTTTTCCATTCGACCTGTAGCTTCTCCTGGTTATTCATATATCACCTGCAAACCTTGACACCATTAGTCCACTGAGTCACTTGAAAATAAAACCTTTTCCATACTGACAATCCCTGGTATTTCCTGGATGCACTGAGTTGCACGACTAAAGGTACTTGTAAAACCTGCAGCGCTGATGCAGGATATTAACTCCCCAAGCTTGCTTTAAAACCTCAGTGTACAGTATGTTATGCGCTCATTTTCATCCATAAAACAGATGCCTGAAATTCACACAATGGCTCTCGGCAAATCCCATTCACCTGTCTCAGCGTGAATTTTATTCTCTCTCCAAAATGGCCACAATGAAGTACAATACAGTGCACTTGCAGGGTGGAGCCAGACCTTGTACAATGAGGAATGGGGCGGCCAGACTCAGTCCAGTGATTTTAATGGGGTGGCAATGGGGTAATATTTTGCCAACCGGGAGGGGAGGGGGCAGCTCAGTATATTTTGCAGATCATGAGCATTTTTCATCAATCATCTGAGTCTGATCGAGTTGAAGAGACCCAGCGATCAACTGATCAACAGCTTGGTCAACTCTGGTTTGCAGAATTAATTGTTTTGCTTGTCTGTTTATTTGTTTGAGATCCGCCCCCGGTACTACTTGGACAGCCCAGGTGGTCCTGGGTCCACCCATTCAACCTTCACTGCAAGCGATGCAAACCTCTTTGTTCATTTGATCATAGTAGCGCCATTGGTCATTTAAAACTGATTTTAAAAGTGTGGCTGAGTTTGCAGTGTGGTTTCATCACCAAGTGAATTATGGGACAGACCCACCCAATTATCTGCTAGCTCAGCCCCACTTTGATTTTGTTTCGGCTATCCTCAGTTATACTTTAGTGGTGTGGCTCTTCCTCTTCTTGATTGGATGGTTGCTGGGCTAATCTAGTCATTCCACTGTTTGCCTCTTGAGCAAGAAGCTCCAGGATACGGACTATCTGATCCTCACTTGTACGTCACTTTGGACAAAAGTGCCTTGTGAATAAAGAACTGTAAATGTCAAGTACGAAAAGACGACTCCGTAATAAGCACGGATGGCATATATCAACCTTGTTGAGTTTCTGTTGATATCTGGTGTTACTAGAAATTTCTAGGTTCTCTAAAAGGCTAGATAAAGGAAGGTCGCCATGAACTGCAGGTGTGCCACTATTGCAATTTGTTATTTTTTGCCCAACAAAATAGTGGCGGGGGGGGATTGGAGATCATCTCGTCCCCGGGAATGAGCAAGACACAGGACAGGCCTGTACACAGCGATGGGAGATAAGGAGGCCCGGTCTACTCCGAACCCCCACAACGCAGAGACAACATGCGCTCGGTGAAAACCCAGTGCTTTATTTGCACAGAATTTATTATTTCTTTCTTCAAGTTTCTCAGTATTGTTTTTCAGGATATTTTTTCATATGGTCTGCTTTTTAAGTCTGTTTACACCACACTTACTTTGTTTACACTTGTGTGCCGTCGTTGCACCTTGTCCATTTGGCACTATAATCTTTGTCTGCCCTCTATGTTCTTGCTGCTGTATGCATGAGAATCCCCCCCCTGGGATCAATGCTGTTAATCTTAATTTACACAAACAAAGCAAGAGACGTGTCTGAAGCCCAAAACTAAATATGCGAAGCGATCCACAGGTACCTTTCTGGAACGTTCTCAAATTTGGAATAATGCTGGCTTTATATCAGTCTTTTTAAGTCAATTGTCTGAAAACCCATTAAGTGAATGGATTGGCTTTTACAGCGCGCTCAATATTGCTTATATATTTTGCAACAGTGTGCGATCACAGATTTCATAAACACGACCAGGTGGTAATAAAAGGTCGCAAAATAAGAATTGGTAAGGAGCCCAGTTTCTGCATGCAGGCTTCTAGTAATTCCTGGCAAATATGACTAATAGAACAAAGAAATATCTTTTAATCAAAGCAACACAGGGCATACAATAAACGCCTCCAATATTTAGTTTACCTCTGCACTTCATCTTAATTTAATAGAATTGACGCAAGACAGAACAGATGCCAGCACAGATTTATGCAGGTATATTTTACGAGTTTATTTTAAATAGAAAATCCTACAAGCCCTGGGCCCCACTTCAGTGAGTACCGATTAAGGGGGTGTCCTGACACCCCCAGGATAAACTACAGCGTGCAAATGCCCAGCGGCACGCTGCTCACTAACTCGCGTCAAATTATGCTCATTTCTACACAACAAACACAGCAAAGGTCTGTTTGGCAGAGGAACCAGACACAGAGGACACCAGCTTAGCTAATTCACTTCATCTGGTGTGAAATTCAGTATTTTTTTTCCTTGCACATTTTCATTTAAGTGGTAGGTTTGCAGAGCAAATCTGGGAATTATGATTGACTAAGCTGAAAAACAGACGACTGAATAAATACATTTTTACCCTTCTTGGATTTCAAACAGGCCTAAAATTCCGATAATTACATTTTAAATTTCAAGATCAAAGCTCCTCTGATACATACTTCAAACGGTACATCAAGCTGTTTCAAATGCAATTAACTGCAATCTATATTCCAGTTTCCTGTATCTTGTCGTCGCTTAATTAACACTGTTATAAAAAATCACACATTTTGGCACCATACAAAAACGCTGTTCTTTGACCATGTGATGCGGATGTTTTGTTCTCGAAACATCATGGGGGGGGAAAGCAAGTCTTAGACTGTGGAAGGAGGGCGACGTACCTGGAGGAAACCCAGAAAACAGAGGGAGGACATGCGAGTCGAACCCACAACCCTGGACATGCGAGGTCACAGTGTGAGCCTCAGCACCACCTGTCATTTTTAAATCCATCGATTCATATAGACCAAGTGCTTCAAAATCTGGGCCTCAGAGAACCGGGAGCTGGTGAGGAGCAAAAACACGGACTGTCTGGGGGTCCCCGAGGACCAACTGAGAAACGGTCCTCTAGGCCATTCAACAGTCTTCACCAACCTAAGAAATAGATCATCGTTATAACAATATACCCTCATTGCTCACCTGTGTAATAGAAATCAGATTGGCGACCACTAACAGATACCTTTGGCTTAGTATGAGGAACTTCACCCCCCCCCCCCCCCATAACGTCAATAAATGTGGAGAGAACAACATAAGCCAATTAAACCAAAAACAGCCACCCAACAATAAATCTGCAACAATTCTGGGAAAATGTTTTGTGGTCATTCCACTGCTCTGTAGCCACAACACAATGTCATGGCAAGTGATACAATGACCAAATTAAGGGTTTAAGACTTCCTTTGACTGAACTTAACAGTGTTTAATGAATGCAGTAGAGGAAGACACAGGCAGTGTGAAAAGTTTGTTTTTGAACAGATGTCAAACCAAAAAAAAAATTGTTCCAGAAACAGACACAGCCTTCAAAGTCATGGATTCTGCAATTCAAACACACTTTAGACTTCCTAAAAAAGTACTATGCTTTAATGAAAGTAAGCTAAATTTGTGCTGGCTGGGGGGGGGGTCACTTAAACCATCTACACTATTTAATTTACAAACACTTACAGTAGATGAACCAAATGTTTATTTAAAACCAAGCTTGGTTTCTCTATTTGCAGTTTTAATGTTGCAAACAATATATGTTGTTTTCTTTTTTTTTTTTTGCCAAAACGATCACCCATGATCGTACAATGAAGTTTTTGAAACTGAGCATGCTGAGATACTGTCCCCGACATCATGTCAAAAAACAGGGGCTGAAGACAAATTCGCATTTCAATCCGGCTGCCATTGCAGAGTCAAGCAGAAATTACATTAATAAAAAAACAGAGATAACCCCTCACACCAAGATCAGGTCCCACAAGAATTTAGAGCTTCTCATGCTGACTTGGCTGACCTGCAGGATCTTCAGAAGGTCACACTACAAACAGCACCCTCTGGGCTACTATTACGGGCTCATGAAATACAACAGCACCAGTGATTTCTTCTCTTATCCCACGCTGTTCGTCAGCTTCGAGGTCCGTGTGATGCAGCGGTTAATCGGTTAATAGGAAGCCGCAAGGCGGCAGATTTCCTTCTGGAGTCTGGCAGCTGAACAGAGCTGTCATCTCCACTGGAAACATCGTCAGCACGCAAACTGGCACCTTAAGTGTTCACATGAATGGTGACGGGAGCACTTTGGTTTTTAATTAAGGGGACGGGCGAGAATCTGGCAGCCTCGAAACTCTTCATCTCTACATGAAGTCATCAGAATCGTTGCCATCCTACAAAAGGAAAATAAAATGATGACATCCCCAGGCTAAAAGCGAACCATGGATGAGTTGATTAATAGTGATTTATGATTATTTGTATACAGAATCTCATGACACATATGACAAAATCATGAGACAGTTTATGGGTAAAATGCCGTGACAGTAACTGTAAACGACTGTACCCTGACTTACCTCATTCGTTGTCATGTTGTCACTTTTCATAAGAGATGAGTAACTCCTACAGGAAATCAAAAAATAAAAATCTAAGTATAACAGTTCATAAATTCCAGGCCACTTTTTTATATCCCTTGGATTTTCCATGATTATATCACTTACTCTTCTCACAATAACAACCAGGATGTAACAAAGATGAGACTAAAGACCCGAATAACATCGATGCCTTTCACTTTGCACATCAGAAACCGCAGTCTGCTCTTCACTTTCACCTTAGCTCTTCCACCTCTTTCTTCCTCTTCATTTCCTCCTTCTCCTTCTTTTTTAACTCCTGGATCTGTGCTTTCTTCTCAGCTCTCTCCTCCCGGTCCCGAGATTCCTTCTCGGCCCCTAGGTCTGGGTATCGCTCCTCTTTCGTCTTCTCCAGCCGATTCACGATCTCGTTGATTTTCTTTTCCACTGCTACAACTTTGACCTACATGTGTTAACATTAGGGGGCGACATGGTGGTGCAGTGGTTAGCACTGTTGCCTCACACGCGTGTGGAGTTTGCATGTTCTCCCCGTGTCGTCGTGGGGTTTCCTCCGGGTACTCCGGTTTCCCCCCACAGTCCAAAGACATGCTGAGGCTAATTGAAGTTAACAAATTGCCCGTAGGTGTGCATGTGTGAGTGAATGGTAGCAGTGTGTGAGTGTGCCCTGCGATGGGCTGGCCCCCTGTCCAGGGTTGTTCTCTGCCTCATGCCCATTGCTTCCGGGATAGGCTCCGGACCCCCATGACCCAATAGGATAAAGCGGGTTGGAAAATGAATGAATGAATGTTAACATTATTTCAAGTGTAGTAACAGAATTGCCATTACTGTACTGTGTGACAGTATTATGTCATCAAAGAAAAAATGTTTAAAGATATTTTTCTGGGTAGTAAGTGCATATTTACAGAAAAAAAACTATTTATCATTAGAACATGTGCAAATTAACACACTCTAAAAAATAACAAGAATCTCTCTCTTCGGAAAAATGGCCCTGATATTGGACGTCAAGATGAGCACCAGTACAGTTCCCAAACCTCTCCTCAGGGGCACCTGAGCCAATCCAAGTATTCATTAAACTTCATCATCAGGCCTCTTAATGAATTAAATTAGTTAGTTAAATGGCTCAATGAGGTATTGATCAGCAAAACAATGCATTTCGCTGATCTGGACAATATCACTACTTTAAATACCTCCCTGAGGTATTGTTATCCAAACACTGTGTGCTAGTGGTTCAGTCAAAACCCAAAAGAATGGGTATATTGTATGGTTACTGCAAAAACTGGGTTTACTTTAGCAGAGATGCTGAAATGGATAAATTAACATAATAACAGATGACACAGTTTGATCACTTAAACATCATTTTCTTTTGACTGCCTAAGACTTTTGCATAATATCTAGTATATCAAAATATATACTCAGAGTAAAAGTTCAAAATCTGGGGTATCTTAATTGTTGGCTGGATCCTGTCTTAGATCGGTCTTCTTCTATTCCTGGCATTGAGTAAATCTGCTGCATTTATTCAGCAATTTGTTAGATTATGGGCTGTCTGATGTATGGCATCATCGTCACCCTTGCGGGAGAGAATATTCATTTTTCTCGCAGGTGCGCGGTTGTATACGTTTTGCAGGATCGACTATTTTGTTATTGACGATCAATTGATCCCTTGGGTCTGCTCCTGCAACTATCGGAGTATTGTGATCTCAGACCATGCCCCCATTATACCATCTATGGCTTTTCTGAACGCTGCTCCATCAAATAGACATTTAGACACTGACGTTTTAATTCGACAATTGGAAAAAAAAGCTTAAAATAAATAATATTGCTGTCAGGTAAACTACATATTGTTCTGCTCACTGCGGGTGGTTTTCCTAATGAACATAAATGTCATTAAATTAAAACATCCAAAATAGTAACCCAACTATAACAGATCTGTGAGACCATATCATAATAATGATACCATGGTAACGAATAACAATCAGACAACTGACCGAACGTGTGAATATTCATTAGTGTCAGAGGTGTACTTTCCGATTCGCACAGGACCTTCAGAGCCGCACAGTCATTAGCGGCCGGATCCAAACGACCACAGGCCTCTTCTATTAATGCACTTGCCTCCTTCTGCCGGTGAAAGCCTATCTGACCCACGTCCATATCCGCTGTCTTCTTCAGGTTGCTCCACGGTGTGTACACAATATTAATGTTGTTCATTTTGCATCCTGTCAAAAACACGTCGTTCGTTTCTCAACCGACAAAAACACTGGGAAACATAACACATGAAGATGTAATTTCTGTTATACACTAATACTGATCTGCTGGTACAAAGGTTACCTTGGATGCTGTTGTTTTTCACAAGCTGCACACAGTCGACGAGAACCTCTTTAGGTATGTCCTCTATTGTTGTCCCCTAAAATTTAATGACGAGATGCCATTTTCATGACACATAACATAAGACACAGAGTGGGACTCCACGGGATTTCATTCATGCCAGTTTCCCCAGGTGGAATCGGCAAGGTTTTAGTCATTTTAGAAAATGCTGAAGTACTGTGAAAACCTGCAGAATCTATAACCTCTCCCAACACCACCAGAATAGAGCCAAAGAAAAAAACAGGTTGAAGCCAAAGACAACAATGTTGATAGGACAAATGGAGCCAAAGACAACACTGTTGATAGGACAAATGGAGCCAAAGACAACACTGTTGATAGGACAAATGGAGCCAAAGACAACACTGTTGATAGGACAAATGGTTTGGATATTATAAGTTATTCCCAGTACCTTAGGCATTCTTAAGTACACATGGGCAGACGACAGCTTATCCACGTGAAACCTGGCAAAATAAACAACACAAACCAAGTTAAAGTTAACAGTTGTGAAAAACATTTTTGAAAGTACTCAAATCATATGTTGCTGTAAAAAGATTGGATACTCTGGTTCATACTGCTTTCCTATAGTGACCATCTAACCATTTCTTTGCAACTGAATTATAAATTGCCAATTTATATGGGGAGTCGGTCAAATAATTAATAATAAACCAATTTAAAACTCCAGTAGTTTCTGCAGACAAAAAACACTTGTTTACCCATCTAAACACCTCTAAACTATATCTTAAAGGCCACCTTGTGGATGTTCATCTAAACTGCACACAGAGATCTGTGTATCGTATCTAATATCCGTTAGGCCTTTGGGTGATCAATGTCATTGTCACTGGATACATACACTAATTCCCAGTCTGACAGAAGATTGGGGGGAAAATAGTTTCTCACCAAATATCTTCGGGCCATCCATATTTAATAAGATCTTCATCTGTTGAACACAAACTGCTGTTTAATCTTGGAAAATGCATCCAAGTGAAACCGCAATTTGATGCACTACTCGATATTCAGCTTCCGCATACACATTAGTTAAACGGTAATGATTGTAATGTATTTATGCAAAATGCTTCTTTACATGAAATTCAAGTTCAGTGCGTCGATTAAAGCTGCCCCCCGGTACCTGAACCGGGAGCCCTTTGGTTCCTAGTCCAAGCTTGCTGAAGTATATCTCTAAAAACATAATAGCTGAATAGCTGGTTACTTACTTTCATATTTGTCTTTTCCCATATATATAGTGTAAGGTGGTGTCACAACTGCAATAGAAAACAGCGCTTAATTTAAGCATCGGTTATGAAACTATCAGTACACATCAGAACACAAAGGACATTATTAGTTTATTAGCTGCTCATTCGAGACAACAATCCTGACATTACGTTATGCATTACATAGATATGCTACTGGACATAGATAATCTGGCAGATGTAAATGTATCACATCTACGATACATCCAGAAAAAGAGCAATTAGCAAGATAGCTAGCTAGTTACAGTATAGCAACCAGGTGCATTTCTCGCTTGATTACAGAAAACAGATCACTGCGTAAAAAATGAACTATCAAGCATTTTGCCAGCAATGTAACGGACACTAATAGATCCTATATCTTAATGCTGTGAAATCGGCAGTCGTCTGTTGGCTAACGAGCTAGTCAGACGTCTGTGTCACCGGGAACTCACCTGCGCTCGTGAAATAAAACACCATTTTGTTCTAAGACAACTAAAACAAGCAGCAGATTTAGTCGATCTTTTAAACGTATACTGCGTGCTATACTAGGGAGATTCTGTACTAAAAGACCGTCAGAGCGCAATAAAAGCATGGAAAACGGAGACAGGAAGTTCCCGAGTCGGAGGAGGGGGCCTTTCCGCTTTGTCCCGGCTCAGCGGGGGCTCTATGCGTATCAGCTCTAGACAGATTTGCAAGGTTTTCTCTGCCCCCGAAAAGTACTGATTAACATCAAGCACCAATCGTATACAGAAAGATAACTAAAAGTGGTTTATAGCTCATCAACCTAATCCGCATTCAGCGAGAAAGACTTATACATAGTTGAAAACTACTGTTACAACAAGTGAACCATGTAGACTGAAAACTATATGTTAACAAAGACCTCTACAAGTAAACTGTCTCCACATAATTTGTCACTGTCTTCTAGTTTTACTTTATTTTCTTCAGTATAACTGTCTCAGTGAATTCACTTTTTGCCTTGTATTGAAAAAGGGTTTGTCATGCTGAGACTTGGCAGCACTAAACACAATGCTTGAGGAGAGAGGCTCAGGGTGGCCAACTCTCACATATCTGGCATGACACTGACGCTTTCAGACTCTCATGCTCATGCAAGAAATCTTATGACAGATCTACATTATATCATGATAAACCAATATATTTACTACATCTATAGCATTGGGGTAGTTTGCAAATGCTACAGATTACAAGGTATTAAAACTGTTACATGTAAATGCGTGTGCATGTGAGTGCAGACTTGTCTCAGATTGAAACTCTCACTCAAACCAGCTGACCAAAGTGGGCAACCCTAGAGACTTGATGGCTTCAACTTGTCTTGTGTTGGTCATTATTATGAACCTCATACATACATACATCTAGTTTATTGTCCTCATGTCCTGCACCCAGGGTTGTACCTTGGGATTCAGGGCCCCCTTGGTAGATTTTGCAGACTGGGGGCCGTCCCTCTCAGTGCACATTGTTGACCGAGGTATCCATGCCCTTCCGACGCCCCTGCCTGAAAAGCATGCCAGTTAAAACTTCTTTCTCTGGTTAATTATGTCTTTCCGGCTCAGGAATCACTGATGCAGGATTACTTGCTGCAGAAAAGAATGATAGTTGTCAAGTTGAGATTTTGACAAGATCGAGTGTCAGATTTACCACAGACAAATCTGCAAAAGGCACTTTGTGATACACAAGGCTGTCATTTCAGACAGAATCTCTGTGGGAACCTCTCACACTCTCTTATACGATCTGATTGCAGACTATATTTTGTTGCTGCCATATCATCAGCAGGATTTCACCAAAAAATAGTGGTACAAAATCCCCTAGTATTTATTTGTCATAGGACAGCATTGAGGGTCAAGTATATTTCAGGAACTTAACATTTTGGGGAAGAACAGTGATGCAGGGAATGACATACACATTTAATGAAGATCATTTTCAGAGTCACTGTGTGAATTTTTGTCAAGAATAAGTCGTGTTCTCCACCCTGTGCATTGCAGCCATCTGTGGAAAGTAATTTAGGAACTATTTATTCTCATCAGCAAACTTGACTAAGGCACTGACACCGGTCTGAGAAACACCAGCTGGAATGTCAATTATCCCTGCCCATGTGCTGATGATTCCAGGGTTCCTTCAATGTACTATGTTAAGTGGTTCTTGGTAGTGCCAGTGTTTTCATCAATAATCAATTTCCTATTACTGTGATTATGATTGCTCACATTTTTTTTATGTTGATGTAGAATATTTTTCAGTCTCCCAGATGGTCTGTTGAAGTTTTCTGAGCAAATAAATTGCTTCTCGTTTGTAATTATGTGGTTTTAACAATGATATCCCTCCTTGTGAAGATGCAGAGGGAAATTGTTGGCTTAGAATGGAAAAGCACTCGACCATTTTTCAGTTATAGAATGGGAAATTAGGACACTGTGCAAAGCACCTACATCTGACTTGCAGTTAGTACAGTGCAGTTTTTGTCATCCACTTATATTAGCATTATTCAGTCCATAAATTGTTTTATGTCTCACATCCAATGCTATATTCACATGGAATTTGAAATGCAGAAAGGATTTCACATGAAATCTCTACTATTTTTACTCATACTGACTGTTGTTACTCGCCTCCAGTTCCTGTGTATGCAGCTCTTCTGCTTTAGTTTGCCATGCTGAGGTTAAATACACTTTATTTAGAAAGTAATCCATAAACAAAAATCAAAAAAACGTGAATTGCAGTGTTTTTTCCATGGTATAATATCCTGAGTTAATACATATACACTATACACCCAGGAATCTGGACCTTGTTTTCAGTTTTCCCAGGTAGTTAGTTTAATAATTACTGATTCTCATTGGACACAGAGGCTTCACACCTGCCTCCCAGCTAAAGGAAGGCTGGAAAAACAGCAATTCTCGGATCTTGAGGACCGTGATTTGTTCTGCTATAACCCTCTGCAAAGAACTTCACGCACCTTTTCCCTACCGCTTCTTAATTCGTATGGGACGTTGATGCGCGTATCCCTTTAAGACGTCACAGAAAACGTCGTAAGAGGAGACGTCACCCAAGACGTAGCCACGCCTCCCGCTTCCGGGTCTGTGTGGCAGAAGTTGCGGCGCGCGCGATTTGAACTGTTTTCCAAAAGAGCCGCGAATGTGCGGCAGCTTGACGGCGCCAGCAGAGCGGCTCGCCGAGGAGACACGGACGGTACGGCGCCGCCGCCCGCTCACGCCGCTCTCGAACGAGCTTAACCTCCCACCTGCCCTCCGATATCACTGCGGTTCGAGTATAATCCGGATTACTGCTCTAGTTCTGGTGTCGTTATGATACTATGATAGCCATCCGATTTAACAATACTTCATGGCGGCAACACTTGTACTGAGTATATTTACGCGATTAAGGCCATATTGACGAGTATTTTGTTGAAGCTCATTGTACTTGTTGTGTTTAAGTTTGTGTTGATGTTAGTATAAATAACTTGTATAAATTTACGAGGGTGTGTATTTTGTTTCAGTCACCTGTTTCATACTTAACACTCCATGTGATGCAGAATAACTGTAAATAAGTAATATGGTGCGAGATCGTTGATATTGTAGATATGTGAGGAAACCCATGCATTACCAATAACTGTTCATTACTTGCTAGGTAGCTAATAATATTATCTAACAAGCGGTCAACCTGGTCTATATGAGACTGATCCCGCCAAATTGCAGATGACTGCGTCAGACCGGCTGCCTTCGCGTTTTCGATGTTTTTAGATCAAATCCACCGCTATGCTTACATTGCCGAGAAATTCCAAACCAAAACTGACGCAGTTTGTCTCTTGAAAAGTTACCAAAGTATTAATTAGTTACAGACATCACATTATCGGATCTGCTTTTGCCAGCAAAAGATCTGCGTCTTAAAACATCTGTAACCCTTCTGCCAAAATTTATCTAAAGCGTAAAGACATTTAAGCCCAAACACTGAAATAAATTTAATTTCGCGTTAATGATGTATGCCAAATTGCGCTGGACACTGACCGTCCTGGTGTTTTTAGGTGTCCTGTCGGGGCCTCTGGCTTCAGGAAAGCATATCGTGTTATGCCTCAAACCAATCCAATTATGTTGAACATTTTTAGGCCCTCTGTCACTCAGGGATGCTTGCGATCGTCCTAACCTCCCCCACATGTCTCCTGCATTGTAATTACAAAACTTGTGATCATATGTGATTCTGCTCTTTTCAAGGTTGGGGAAAAATGTTGCCTTACGGTACAGCCAGAAAGAGAAAGCACAGTTCCACTGGATCTGCGAGGTAAGCTCTTGGGTGTCTCAATGAAACTTTCTGGAGGCGATGCTATTTATTTCTGTGTAATAATTTGTATCCTCCTCAGCACTCGGGCAAAGAAGCAGGTTGTGGACCGAGGTTCCCCTCCCAGAAGGAGATCCCCTCTGCTCCTCCAGTCTCCTGCAGGGGAAACCGTAGTCAGACATGGCCAGGATAAGCAGGACTACCGTTCTCCTAAAATATTGGCATCGCCCAGAAGAAAGGGAAGTTCACCTCTTGCCCCCAGGATACTATATGGTGACTCTCCACCGGAGGGCCCCCCCAAGACTGCCTCACCCGTCAAACCTGCCATGGGCACAAGCTTGTTTTATAGCAAGAAGAAAGCACTATACTTGACGCCCCTAGAGAGGAAGCAGATAAATGAAACAAAACCTGCCATCGGCCAAACAAACATGAGCCTCAGCAGCCCCCTAAGATCCGCGACCACACAGAGGACGAAAATAGTCCCAAAGGTTACCAAACGGATTTCTGCCCGGGGGCAGAAAAATAACATTAGAGGATATATGAGCTCCCCCAGGATGGGGAGGAGTTCTAATGTCCAAGCTGATCTCCCAGTGGAAAGTACCACTGCCCTGCCTCCCATAATATTTGGAAGTCTGAAAGCTAAAGTCAAGCCGAAGCTCATTGTGGGAGCAGCATTCTTCAGCAGTGGGAAAAGAGCCATAACCGTGCACAGAAAAGCCATGCTAAAGCCCTCAAAATCGAAGCGGACCGCTAAGGTTGAGAAACGCCCTGTTCCTTCACCTGCGGAAGAGCAGGGGAAAGATCCTCGTGGTTTCACAGCTGCGAGGAATGTTCCGGAGAGAGAGCCGCAAGAGCTCCCTCCAAAAGTCCCCGCCGAGCGTGTAAGCTTTGGAGATCCTCTGAAGTTCACGGGCATCGTGAAGGAGAACCTGAAGATGTTCGAGCCAGAAACATCTGAAGTGCAATCTACTGTTAGACAGTTACAGAAGCACAGCATCACCAAGGAAGTGAAGATTGTTCTTAGAAGGACTGTAACTGCCACTAGCCCAGAGTCCTCCCTGCCTGATACGAACACTCCGGTAAGTGCTGTATAGTCTACACACAATCTCTCTGATTATTATGGTGTCATCAATTTTTTATATTAATCCTGAAACTATATGTATATATTTTTTAGGATACTTCCACAGAAATGACATCTGACACAGTCTTTGATCTCAGCAATGTTACCTCCCCATGTTCAAAGTCTGTTTCAGAGGGTATGTATGTATATAGGTGTGTGCATGTAATGCACCTAAATTTAGAAAAATTGCTAATGAGTTGGGTGTGTTCCATGGTGACTGCAACGACTACAAAATTCAGTTTTCTTTTCTAATTAGTGTTTATTCTCTGATTTGTAGCTTCTCCAAGCGTGTACCCCATCTTTGGTTCCAGAAGGTAGGAAGGATTGATATTTTCCCTTTTTGAAATTGATTCTTAAGTGCATTTCCAGACCTTGTCTCCAAATCTCAGTTTTCGTTCTGCCCCTTGAAAAAGGCCTAAGAAAAAGGGAAGCATCTCCTCCCCTATGAACTGCAGCACCCCATCTGCCCTCTCTGTGTCCCTGCGGCAGAGGACCACGAAGAAGAAGAAGCACCTGGAAAGGCAGCCATTTGAGCAGCTTATAATTGTGCGTGGTGGCTGTTCATTCCTGGTCTGTTGGTCACAAGCTGATAGGTCTGGTTCCATGGGTTGTGCCCATGGTCATATGTTCACTAGTTCAGATCCTATGGTTGGCAAAGTGATTTCATTGTTCAGTCTTTGAGCAAGGCTCTTAACCCGAAGTGATCCAGGGACTGGCTGACTCTACTCTCTGACCCTCACTTGAACATTGCTTTCGACAAAGCATCTGCTTGCTAAATGTAATATTTTATTTATAAATGTGTTGCTAATGGTCCTGCCTACAATAACGTTTTGCCTTAGTAATAAGACTTGGTGTTGTTTGACGTGTACCATAACTTTTTGGAAGTGTGTACCTGATGCCGGTATATGCAATCACATGCTTGCTGTCTCCATTCAGGATGCTGGCCAGAAGCAGTTTGGTGCCACGACGTGTTCATCCTGTGGAATGATCTATAGTGCTGACAGCCTGGAAGACAGATTTCAGCATATGCAGTTTCACCAGCGCTTCCTGGACAGCATTAAGTTCGTGGTTAGTAGCTGGGGACTTTTTGCTGAGGTCGTCAATTTAACTAGCATCAGAGCTAAAAGGGGTAAACATGGTTTGCTCCTGGATTTTTGTTGGTTTTTGTAGTGTTTGTAGATTACCTAAACTGTACGTATGTACTCTGCGTCTAGGGTTGGAAAAAGGAGCGAGTGGTCGCTGAATTTTGGGATGGAAAAATAGTTCTAGTTCTCCCAGATGATCCAAAATATGCCGTCAGAAAGGTGAGGAACGGCAGCCTTTTTTTTTTTTTTTTGCAGTTTAACTAGTACTTATTCTGTACTATAATTACGTGGCATTGTTGTTGATCTTTAGGCAGAGGATATCAGGCAGCTGGCTGACAATGAGCTAGGGTTCCAACAAATATCCCTCAGCTCTCCCACCCAAGCAAAGACGTACCTTTTTGTCAACAACGAGCGGATGATTGTAGGCTGCCTCATCGTGGAGCACATCAAACAGGTGAGTGGCAGGAAGCCAGCTCTGTCAGACCAGGGACATGCTACTGTGAATTACCAAACAAGTGGGTAAAATGCAGTCGTTGGCAGTTTTGTGACATTACCCAATTAGCAGATGCCCTTATTTCTGCCGTGTTCACCGAGACACTTCTGTTGTCGAAAGGCCTTCAGGGTAATGGACCAGTTGGACCACGCTGAAGATGCGACCAAGCGTGACTTGATGGAACACCACAGGGCCTGGTGTTGCTCCACCACGCCGGTGAAGGCCATCTGCGGGGTCAGCCGTATTTGGGTGTTCAGCCTGACGAGAAGGCAGGGAATCGCAACACGCTTGGTAGATTCTGCCAGGTATGTCCCCTGCTGGAGAATGTGCATCGGCCAAAGCTAACATTACCAGAAGTCGTCTAAGAACTCGCAGCACTGATAAAATAAGATGCATAATACTGAGTGCAATGTGTGTTCCTGATGGTTTCTGTCCCAATGTTTCACTGACCTCTGGCTTTCTCCACTTAGGAAATCCTTCATCTATGGGATGCACCTTGATAAAGAGGAAATTGCCTTCTCTGACCCTACACCAGATGGCAAACTCTTTGCCACAAAGTATTGCGGAACTCCTGAATTTTTGGTGTACAACTTCATTTGCTAACCCCTTTTAGTTCTTAAGTATTGCGCACATTTCTGTTCAAAGAGCAGTTCATTTAATTTTTTCCCCCATCCTGATCTAATGTAATGGATTTTAGAGTCTAGTTAATGTCAAACCTAATCTGTTTTAGTATGTTGTAAATAGTCATTTGGTTACAGAAATGTTTGATAAATCCTTTTAAGTTGTCACTTCAAAAAAGCACATTTAACCTTTCGACTGCTTAAATAAAGTGATAACAGTTCAAATAAAGTCAAAGCAGGCATGATTTATTTAAGTAAAAAAGACAAACATTGATAAACTATACAGGGGGACAGAGACAAAGAATATGAAGTACAAGTATAAAAGGGCTTCAAAATGGCATCAATGCTGTTAAGGGGTTCCTGTAGCCGAACCAAGATGACCTTGCTTTAATTGGCGGCCTCCATGTTGGCCTCCAGCACCTGCACGATCTGTGTGGCAGAGGGCCGTTTGCCTGGGTCTTCGGCAGTGCACAGGCAGAAGAGCTCCACCATTCGCTGATAGGCGCCTCCCAGGCTTTCGGCATCCAGGGGCGGCCGTGTTCCCAGCCTCTCGTAATACTCGTCCTCGTCAAAGTTGTCCTCGTCAAAAGAAGAATCTGAACATGCCACAAATCAGTGAGCTGTTCTAAGTCTAAATACCACCAAAATTATTTTAATAATGTATCTCGAGGTAAAGCATCATTGGGGCAGATGCAGACAGACAGATTACCTGCATCTCCCTCGCTATCCAGCACCTCCAAGTGCGGCATGGACAGTGTCATCATCTCCCACAGCGTCAGGCCGTAAGCGAAGATGTCAGCCTTATCTGTGATGACCCCTCCTTCTATAGCCTCCTTTGGATTCCAGGGTTCCGTTCCAATGTAATCCGCTTTGGGGTCAAGTGCTGCATATACAGACAACGTTTCAGTGGGATTTAAGTCTCGGTAATTCACTGTAGCACAGTAACCATACTTCGAATAAAAAATGGGGTTCAATTAAAAGCCAGGTCTCATAATTGCCAGGGGGCATGGTCTACATGAACAAATAAGGCGTGTATTATTGTTGATAGCTGGAGTATGAATGTTTTGTTCCCATGTTGTGACACCTGGGCTTATTTAAGTAAAACTCTTTGCTCTGAGACCAGGGACCTGCACCAGCAATCGGAAGGTTGCAGTTTGAAATCCCGTGAATGCCCGGAAGTGATTCTACTCCCTTGGGCCCTTGAGCAAGGCCCTTAATCTGCAATTGTTTTGTCCTGGTATGATGTTAATCTATATCCTGCCCTATAAGCAGATCCTCCAACTTACAGGGAAAATTTGGGGGTTGGTGGCAGGATTTGGACTCCCGTCACTGGGGGAAAAAACTCACATTGTTCCATCCAGACTAGTGTGGTGCTGAGGTATAGCCAGCTGCACTCAGGTTCTCATCCCTGACGTGGTTTGTCGTGTGGTTTGAACAGCAGTGCACTGGAATCAGCGCATGCTGCTTACACCTTACCTGGTATATGATTGCTCATACTACACAGAAGTTAAAATGTGTATCATATGTGTGAGCCGAAAAAATTTAACTTTTAAGAATACACCTAACAGGCAATTACTGGTACTGTTAGCCAGCTCTTAAAATTGATGGGTCTGCAATACTGTAATCTAACACTGTACACTTCAAGAGAATATTTACAATAAATGTACCCACTTTGTTTTACACAGTTCAAACTGACACAATGGTGGCCTTTTGGTAACAAATTACAACAGAATCGGTAACAGAATCTGAAGAAATTTGTAAATTCCAATCCTGCTTGTGTAGACAGCATTCAGTGTGACGCAATGCAGAAGCAGGCAGAGAATAAAGACCATCCACCTCTCACACACACACACTGCACTACATACGGCAGGTACCTGAAAACCATCCATTTACCTTTCAGCTTCTCATCCAGATGAAGGGAAACACCCACATCACAAATTTTCACTGTTTCAAAGTCACCTTTGATGACCACATTGCCAGACTTGATGTCTCCGTGCAAAATCTTCTTCTCATTATGAAGATACTTCAAGGGACAAGAACAAGAAACGTTATTCCAGGAAGACTGGAACACCAGCTACAAGGCCTCACATTAGGCAGTGGTGACCAAATGGTTGGGGATGTGCACAGTAATCGAAAGTTTGCTGGATCAAACCCCCGACCAGGAAAGGTTCCATCCCCAAGCACTGCCCCCTAGACAGCTGAATTAGCGGCCCTAAAATGTTTCAAATGTATTCAGTACTATACTTAACAGAACTACAATTTCTATGTAGTAGCCATGACAACAGCAAAATAAGGAAATGTATGGAATGTGATTCTGTTACTGGGAGCAGATACTGGTATATTAAGTATTTCATAAAAATGCCATTACAGTTTAATATTTCCTCAAATAAAAGAAGAGATTAAATTAAAAGATGGGTGACAGATAGTTGTAGATTTTGGGGCTCAGCCTAACATTCAGCATTTGTTTCGTCATTTTAAATTATCAACTTTAGACCAAAATTTAGTGCGTATAATCTAACAAGAGTAGGTAGTGAAACGGTAGCCTGCAAGCAAATCTGTTAAAAACTAAGCTTTTAGATAAATATTATGTTCAGATTTTACTTTTAACTAAATCTGATCGGTATTAGATATTTGACCGTGCTGTAAAAAAAAAAAAGAACATCTATTGTTAATATTTGGAGTAACTCCAAAAACTGTCATATTAACTGCATTTACGGTACACTCCAGCATGTTACTGGTCATACTTCATACAAGTTAAACTAATCGCATGTATGATAGACATGGCATGAAAAGTTTACTTTTAAGAACACATTTTAGAAGGGAAATACCGGTACTGTTGGACATCTGCCGTTATACGGTGTTTTTCAATAAATGTACCCGGCGTTTTTCACAAGGTTCAAACCGACAAAATGGCGCCGTTTGATTCAGTAACTTATAGAATTTGTATTAACAGCGTAATTTAGTAACGGGGGGTTAGAAATGAAGGCACACCTCTCCCTCAAATAAATTCTGAGTACTTTGACCGGTTAGGTAAATTCCCAGGCTGCTATTTGAGGAAATACGGTAGCGCCCCTGTTTGTGAAGACGAAGGGCGACTTACCCGGAGACCCCGAGCCACGTGCAAGGCCACCTTCTCGATGTCGGCCACTGGAAATGCTCTCAGCCCCTCGGCTCTCCTCTGCTCTATCAGGTCATTCAAAGAGCGCGCTCCGCCATACTCCATGGCCAGACACTGGGAGCCGTCTTTAGCTGTGGTTAAAGCCCGGAACCCTGACGATGTCGAACGGCACAAAGGCGATTCAGCATTTTCATCCGCAAACAGCACGGCTTCACGGTGGTCTTTATAAATAACTGGTTAGAATTCAGTTTTAATCTGCATTGTGTAGCAAAAAAAAAAAAAAAAAAAAAAAAAAAAAAAAAAAAAAACTAATTAGTCTAGGTGAAATATTTTGGAAATTACCAATAATGTTTGGGTGATGAAGATCCTTTAAAATCTCAGCCTCTTCACATAGCCGCTTCTGGTATATGTTCTGCTTTGTCTTAACACACTTGCTACTGATCTTCTTTATGGCCCAGGGTGAATGCGGCTTCTTGCCAACCCTTCAGTGTAAAAATTAAGATGTGCAGAGTCACGTTTACAGCCGAGGACAAAATTACCAGCCCCCGTACGAAATTTTAAGTTTCTTCAAGATTTTCTAAAGTGCATGTTTAACAGAGCAAGTTATTTTCAACATAGCATTTCTGAACATATTAGTTTCATTTAGAAGGAATAAATCATTATTTATACTTGCGCACGATAGCAGAATTCTTTCAGAAAATACAAAAATGACCAGGGACAATATTATTAGCCCCCTTTAAGAAATGACATTTTATTGAGCCATTGTACAGGCCACTTATGTAACGATGTGCTTTAACTTCACAGGTGATTTAACTTAATGATCAAGTTAAAACTGAAGGTATAAAACTGAGTGTAAAATCCTCAGTAAGGGTCATTCAGCTGTCGTTTCAGAAAGCACCATGCCAAAAACAAAAGAAATCAGCTTGGACTTGAGAAAAAGTATTGTTGATGCACACAAAGCAGAAGAAGTATATACAAACTTATCACAGCGTTTCCAAGTGTCAAGAACTGGAGTGAGAAGTATAATCCAGAAATTCAAAGAGAGCCACACGGTACA
>JAABNX020000045.1:5674798-5687753 GCA_015163995.2 Mormyrus lacerda | reverse complement strand
TGATTGTTTAGCTTCAAGAAATACCTGCTGATTCTAGTCAGGAACAAAGTACACAAGAGGGAAAGGAGGACGCGCAATGACGTACCGCGCTTTAATAGCTGATTGGGTATATTTCAAAAGAGTGTCTCAATAGGGTAGATTGTGAAGCCTTTTCTGTAAATGACTGCGAGTTTGTGGGTCAGTGGGTTTGGGGTCTGTGACTGCCAGGCCCGGCCGAGCAGCAGCTGAGCTTCACATGACTTCTCTTTTCTGCGACCTCCTGAAAACTAAGACAAAACTTTGGAAACACCCAGCGTTACTGACATTACACTTTAAAAACTATTACACAAATATTGGTGGTAATGTTTATAAACAGTCAAAAAATGTTATAAATATCATACATTGGACTATTAAAAAAGTAACCGGAGCAACAGTTGAGTAAACTTCTACAATGTCTAAACATTGGAAGTGTTTTGGCCACTAGTGTAGGTGTGAAGACAATTTTCAATTTGAAAAGGGCTACGGATGAACCAAGTGTCTCCATACCTGATGTTTGATTGGCCGGTATTTTACTAGGCCAATCATTTTATGGAATATGATTCCAAAATCTACATTGCAACATTATACTGTATGCCCTCTGTCCCACTTCAGCAGGTCTGTTAGGATGACCAAGCAGCCAAGCAGCGATCACTGAACCATTGTTATTTCCAGACTTTATGGTGAAAAGGATAAGTGTTCTGCAGCCTTCAGAAGGAGCCCCTCTCGATGTTCCCCAGCTAATCCCTTGATGTTCCTGCTTGGATATTGTTTGATTAGTTTTCACAGCCATCATAGTAATCAAGCAGCAACCGCATGTAAAAACAAAGGTATACTTTATTTTCTCTCTCCACAGCATATAAAAGTTATAGCTTACAAAAAGTATTAAATTGCCACTTTTCAAATGGTAGCCGTAAGCTACAAGTTATTTAGCAAAATGCCTTTTTAAAAGTACATTCTCATCAGATGCATTTATTTTGACAAACCACAGGCCACATTTAGACAGCCAAACATAAGTAAAGATGCAGAAGAGGGTTCCGTGATAATTTTCTGTATCGTTAAACGTTCTAGCTAGCTGGTATGAGAAGAAAAACTCCACTTTAATTTGATGTCATTTTTTTTGCTGGAAAAATATGATTTTCATATAGTCGCTCTGGTATCTACTGTATAAACCTGCTGTATAACACACTTCCATCAAAAACAGAAAGGAGTTGTTGGTATGCAGTATAAGTTAATGAGCTCAGCCAATCGCTAGTAAGAGCAAAAGCCACCTTGGAACAGCTTCTCAGAAATGCTGGAAGATAGAATTCCTGGTGTCTGAGTTAGAAAGGCCTCCATCTGTGTTTCATTAATGAATGATTTGGTATCATTTTGTCCGGTTAAACTAATCAAGCAAAATGCCGTTAAACACCATGGGATTAGATTAGAGTCCTGATGTTTGAGAGCCAAAGCCCAAGTCAACATTTTATGGCAAAAATAACACAATAGCGTTGAAAGTGCCCTTAAAACAGCATACTGTGAGTTGAAACACTGAAAAAAATAGCAAAAGTCTGGTAAACAAAGTAGCAAGATTAAATTCTCTATGTTCACAATGTGGCAATAATAACAAAAACAAGTGCAATGAATTAGTTGAATGTTTAACAAAACAAGGTAGTTATAATTACAATTACAAATACCAGAATACACAATTTCTATGAAATATTTTCTGTATGAAAGGCCTTGAACAGTTAACTTTTTTCCATCTTTTCATTCATTGCAAAGGGTAATATTCCCCTGGACATGATACGCAAATCATTAGAAAAAATGCAGTCAACTAAGTTCAATGTTTGCATGTCGGGTTTCAAATCCGGACAGGATGCTGGCTTTCGCTTTCCGTACCCCAGTGAAAGGACCCATCAGACTGGGCCAAATCTGTCTTGGACTATTTGGACACAGGCATGCAAGGATTCTAGTCCAGCATTGTCGTCAGAGCAAAATGTATCATAGCCTCATACACTGTTGAAGCACTTGGATGGTCTTGTGGTTAAGACACTTAAGCTATGGCCAAGAGAGGTCTGGTGCTAAACTTAACTAGCATTTCTTCCATGAGTATACAACTGTCTGAATTACCAGCAAATATGTAACGTTGCAGACTATGGAAATGTAAGAGTCTGTTCTAATAAATTACAACAGTCATATCATGACTAATACATCAGTTGATCTTTGCATTGAATACATTAATTTTCAAATGTCTTATGTGCATCTTTGACGTGTTGAGGTGGTCAACTGATGATGTTCCATGGAACGTTCTCCTAGGCTTGTGTATTGATAGTGGATGAGTCTTGGGTGCCCGCAGTACAATGTTCTGTTGTGATTTTCTTTGATCTTCAATGGAAAAGCATACTTAGTTCAAACTGTTTTGATTAAATCATTTAAAGAACACTTTCAATACATATTACTTTGATGTTACGTGGAAGTAATTTAAGATGACATTTAAAATCTTGTTATTATATGTGCCCCTCTTTACAGCTTTTGCATTTAATACGTTTTTCCAAACTCTACGGTTTTTCTCCAATTCTTGACAAGAGTCACAGTTTCCATATTTAAGCCATTTCACAGGTTTTTACATCAGCAGAGAGGTTGTTGACGAAGGGAGTGTTTTTCTTGGAAATGGTCTGACAAAAGAATTAGCAGGATGGGAGAAATGACCATAGAAGTTCTCTGACAGCCTTAAAATGTATATGATTAAAATATACATAAATCATCACCGGCTCCAGAAGTGGACCTGATATGGGGCACCCTTGGTAATGAGTTACATCAGGACTTATTGAACCAGAATTCAAGATTTTGAGTTTTGGAAAGATCTTTATGGAATTGTAGTCTAGTCCAGAATGTCCAGCCAACGTGCTCCCTTTATTCCAAGAGCAGTTGCTGATCTAGTTGGTGTTGCTCTGAGCCCAACACTTGAACCTCTTTATGAGACACAATCAAAATCCAACTGCAAAATAGTTAAATCCAATTACAAAATATGTGTCGTGTAGAAGGGACAGTCCTGGCAAGATACTTCCCTCTTCCTGTTACAGACGACTCTGACTGGTCCAGGCCGGGTAGTTAGGTGTTGCATGTGACTCCAGCATCCTCCACATGGCCACAGTTGGTTTTTCCCCAACCTGAGAACTTGCAGTCATGGATGGCTTCTTCTGTTCCCAAGCAGGCTACGTCATCCATCCAAATCAGCCCTTGACCTGGAAGTAAAGGCATTTTGGAGCTCTGATGGAAGATCATTACTATTTTGCATTATCTGTTCATCTGTTCATCCAAAATGAGTGGCCTCAGTAGGTACCAAGTGAAGGGCGGACAGATTGTGAGTTGCACCAATGCAAAAGTATTTTGTTTTATGGATTAGCTAAGAGGTGGAAAAGCAATGAACTGAAGTAAGCCTCAAAAATTCGGAAATGACCATTCCCCACCTAGGGCGCATGGAGGTAAGAGAGACGGATTATACAAAATTTGGCTTTAACTGTGCAGACTTATAACCAAATTGACGTCTAACCAGAAAGCAGAGCATTGGAACAAAATTTTTAGATGGCTATAAAGACCGTAATATATTTTGTTTCATATTAACATAAACTGAAGATCAGGGTAACATTACATTTTGGCAACTTACCACTTTTGTAACTGCTGCAAACCCCAGGCAACTCACAGACTACACCTATTACATGTGACTATAAAAACAGGCCAACAAATCAAACCAGTGTGTCGTGTGAATGTCTGCGACTTCAAATTAGACTCAGTCCTTTTTCGTAGTACGTAGAGCTATTTCAAAGGCGCGTCAAGCCTTTTCTTGTGGTAAAAGTATCAGCTCAGCTTGCCTCTCATGCAGAGAACTGGCAGCGATGAGAAATAACCAGCGTTTCAGTGAGACTTCATGAAAACATGAAACAAGGTTTCCATGTGCCCAGAACAAGCCTTCTGGGTAAGATAACTCCCCTGTCACACCAGTCTCCAGCAGAACCCTTAGGCTGACACCCACACACATAGCGACCAGACCCTGTGTTCTGCTTTTTGTTTGTTGCTTGTTGTTCTCATCAAACTTTCAGAATTTAATTGGAAGCTGCAAGAGTTTGTATTAATTTACTGGCCATGTCTTTGATTTTGAGCATGGCTTTGCATTTATTACAGACGCAGGTCTATGGGAAAATGCCATGTCTGAAGTTCCAATGCTCATATGAAAATCTCAGCGGTTGAATGAATTTGTACATTACCATCGCTAAGTTCTGCCAATTTCCAAGCCTCATCGAGACGGACGCCACGAAACGAGAATAAACAAACTTCACTTTTTTAAAACTCAGCTGCAAATCCCATATATAAGCTAGCAGATAAAAAAGCATCAGTTTTGTCTTTGCCTTGCCGTGTGTGATGTGAAATCTCTCACAGTACTGAAATAAAACCAGTGACTGACATTTCAGTTATTGTAGTAATAGCCCATGCACAGTCTTTGGTGGGAGTTTTAGAATATGATTTCTAAGTTCTACTAATACTGCTGGTACCTTCAAATAATCTGGATTCAAAGCATAACCGATTTCATTTGAGCACCTCCGATGATGAATATAATATAAAACCATCAAGGCATCTTAAATGTAAACTACTCAAGTATAGTACATTAACAAGGAGTATGTTAGATAACACTATAGTGCGTTTTGTGCTGTGTTTGGTCATTCAACGAGAGCCGCTTTGGTATCCATAGCAACTACTACAACAGAAATGGGGCCTGAGCCACAAGTATAAGATATGATCCTCATCTCTTTTTTTACTTTATTTTATTTTATATTCATTTCATAATTACTCTTTTTCATTTTCCCCATATACCGTGTTTTTAAATGTTAATTTGTTTAATTGAAGTTGAAGTAATGAAGTACCTGTCCGCGTCTGTAGCTCTGTTTATGCCTTAGCAGAGGCTCCTCTGGACCCAGCAAGCATGTGTTTGTTGTGGATAATAATGAATGAAGTGGATGACCCCGTAACGCGCAGGAAGTCTCCTGAAGTACCGCTGGTAAATCTATAATTTGTATTGTGCTCTTTGATTTTGTGTATATTGTTTCTGTGTAAAGTGTTTCTGCTGAGTAATACTGTCCGGTACTTCACGTCTGGCACCGAAACACAACTTCTGCTATGTCTGCAGATACAGGCAATAAAAGGTTCTGAGTTCAGCCTGATAAACTAAACCTCCCTTCAACATTTTATATGTAAACAGTACATCTTTGCAAATATATTTAGGCCATGAATAAAGTATGTAACTCGCCTTCAATATATTTTCCTGAGGTAGATGTTTATTTAATGATGCATTGTCAGGAATGGTATATGTTATATGTTCCTAACATCTTTCAGCCCCTAAAGGCTAATTAATGCGATGCTGTCACTCTAATGGCGGCAGTTTAAGTAATGCTGAGCTTCCTGGACAGACGCACGGGGGGCCGTGGCCTCACAGCAGGAGAAGCTCTTGAAGACATTCCACTGCGCGTGACGCGATCCCCTTCACTCTGCCACACCGTGATGTCCGTTTGATTGATGCGACCAGAAGCAGAGCCACATCCAAACCCCGCAGACGGCGGAAAGTGCGAAACGCGCCTTAGATCATGGTGAGTATCGGGTGACAGGCGCGGTCTGGAAGACCCTCTGTCTTATACGTCACATGCCAGCATTTCAGAGAGTTGGCGTCAGCAATGGTGTTGAACTGAAATTGATGGATCTTCTCTACAATCAACTGACATCTTTCCAGAGAACACGAATGCTGAAAGAGAATCACTAGCTTTTTTATTTTTTATCACAAAAGGAAAAGTTCTACGATGCTTACAGGCCATTTTGGCTTTTGTCTTATTGTGCAACATGCAGCCATTCTTTTTCCAGTTGCTTGTCCTGGTCAGGGTCGTTGGATAATGTGTATCAATCCAGCGTAATGTAATTATGTGGGTTTTGTTGTGTGTGTGTGTGTGTATGTGTGTTTTTTTCCCATAAAAATGTCAGAACAGCAGGTCAGCCTTGGTAGAAGATGACCTGCAGATCCACCAAAGTGAGCCCGAGGTAGGTGCTCCTCACCTTGCCCGAACCTGCCCGTTTTGTGAATCTGCCGGGTGCCGTTGTAGCCGAGCATTCTGCACACCACGTCGCCGTCCCTCTTGTCCCACACATCGTCACACACGGTACCCCACGTCTTCTCGTGGAAAACCTCCACCCGTCCCTCGTGCGGACCCGATCCGTTGACCAGTCTGACCAGCGTCTCCTCCACTGCAGTGAAGAACGGGCATGCAGTGAGTGCAGGGGGGGGGGGAGTGGGGGTAAAAGAAGAAGGCAGAGGTGGAGGCAGCGGTCAGGGTATGAGGTGACTTGCAGGCATCTGCCCACGTAGTAAAATTGCAGGTCAGATCCCCCTTCCATGAAATGTGTTTGCCAGCAATCAGACATGCGTTTGAACCTGAAATTTGATTCTGCCCCACCATTGGCGAAATCTTCCACAGCCCCCGCCCATTCAGTAAAATCTACCAAGGGTGCAAGCATGCTACCTTGTGCTGTGTTACATTTCAGGATGTGTGCAGAGGTTTCTTCCAAGCTTTGTTAGCAAAGGAGAACTTCTGCCTATGACCTGGTGTCATAAACACTGTGATAGGAAGTAACGTTTTCCCAGATTGACACTCGAACGAGGGACTCCACTAGGTTGAAACATTTAGACGAGATAATCGCCCCATATGGACATTATCAACAGTTATCTGGGAGGAGAGTCCTTTGCAAACACCAGGAAATGTCTGCATCCTTTACAGTTTTCAGATGCTTCCTAATCACAAAGTTTCTTTCCAGTAACAAAGAAATCATTACTAAACGTTATAAAATGATTAAAATTCTAGAAAACTAGCCAGTTCAACAGTTGAAGCACTTAGGTTAGCTTTGCATGTCATGAAATAAAATTGTATTTACTTCATTATAAAAATAATAATCTTACAGTGCAAATAAATGAATGTGAAGCTGGATGACAAAGCTCTGCGAGAGCATAGGAACATCCTGTGAATGGGTAACAGATGAAGCACATTTTGCAGCCAAAGGCGGCTGATTTGAAACAGATGTCCTCTATGGACGTTGAGCATGGAATTCCATTTTCTCCATAAACTCTACTTGTGTAAATGCCCGTGCATCTTCAGCAGGCAATTTCTGCTGTGAAGATGGGGGACCGGGTTATCATTCTCGCTGCTGGGCATCTTGCTCGGAGGGCCAGAGCCAAACCTAACCTGACATTAGTGTAACGTGATACAAACAGGCTGAAAACAGGCACCCACCAAAGTAGGTTGTTTGGAAGTTATTTGGCTCCAGTAAAGAAGCATTTAGGACATGAAATGAAATTTGGCCAGGAGCACTCGGTTATAAATTTGGGAAAACCACACAACACTTAAGATGAAATGGCACGCATCTCCTTGAGCGACGCATATTTGTGTAAGGTGAAATAACAAGGCGCCGGACTACTGAAACCATACGTATCGTTTCATATGAAAATAGGTCAGCTTTAAGGACATTAGATAAATGCTACATGAAAGCTACATCAGGGCAAACCAAGCTGAAAAGCAGTTCAGATACACTCTGCAGGGTCATGGGATGGTGCATCATGGTAAGTATTTATCTGCAGTCAAATAAAGTATGTAGCAAGTAAATTTCTTCTGGAAAATAACATATGGGAGATGAGCTGAAATCCCTCAAAAAACCTCAGAGGATCATAGATATCCTTTGGATTTATCCAGAGCTATATGGACCTACACATTCATATGAATGGAGGTATAAATCTACTTTAATGACTTTAGGGGTGCAGTGTACGCTCGGCTCTCGTGACCTAGGTCAGAGTAACTCTATGAGTTTGGGCTAACACAAGCAGCCAGCTGGTCCACTGAATTGTTTTTTTGTTGAGAGTACATGTGGAAGTGTTAGAATCTATGTGTCTGCATGTATTCCCGGCAAAAAACATCCCAAATATCCTCACACGAGGCAGAGAGAGCTAGGGAGGTGGGTTTTAGGGAACTCCCGTGCTGTGGAAAACCCATAAAACAACATAGAAGGTCCAGATTGCCTCACGGCACTTGGGACATAATGACCACAAAAGACAGAACATCCATCCACAAAATCTGAAGCTTGGGGATTTTATATGCAAAACAAGATCTTAACGCAAGCAGCACCCAATTATTTGTGAAAGCTTTACAATTCATGTTGCTGAAGGATTACGAAAGCACATACCTCAATAAGCCGATTGAAGGCAGGATTGACAATTGACAATTTTAATTTTAATTGATTTTCGCTGGAAATGGAAACAAAGACAAACAAACAAAAACATAATGCATGACCAATTGGTCAAAACGGAAAAACAGATGAATATTTCAGGTAATGGAACTTTTGGGATGGATGACCAGCAACCTAGCATTAAGGTTAAACATCCCAGAAGAGATGCTACTGTTGTACCTTTGAGAAGTGAATCTAACCTAAATGGATTCTGCAAACTATTTTCAAGTTTATAAATGGCTATCATTCAATTGATTACTGTTTATAAGGTTACCGTATAAATATACTACTGTACAGTATAAAGTTATACATAACTTAAACTCAAAGCTATTGGGAGAAAATTGGAAAACTGTACCTACTTATGACATCCTGTTGCCCACTGACAATTTGAATGCCTTAGTAGGGTTATATAAGAGGGTCTATTGGGTAAATAGCAGAGGCATATTCAGAGGCGGGGCCACAGGGGCACTGGCCCCAGCTGAAAGCTGACTGGCTACTGCATGACACCCTCCTCTGTCAATCACCAATTCAAACTATATCATTGGCTAATGTTAAGGCTGATCCCTATGTATGAATTATGGCTCCTCATACACCCCCCCCACTTTAAAGAATCTGAGAATTGTCCCTAGTAGATAGCGTGTGTGTGTTAGGGGACAGTTGGGAAAAGACTGAAGGAATGATTTTTCCAGATTTCTCAGCTTCTCAACGTTAAGCCGTTTGAGTTTGGCTTTCTCTCGTCACCACTGGTTCACTGCTGTTCCTGCAGGTACCTCCTTCACCATTTTGCATTTGTATTAATAAAATCCAGTTTTTGAATCCCTGCTGCAATGTGCTTTTTGCCCTGCCCCCCACCCTCTAAGCAAATCCTGTTATTTTTCAACAATGTCTGTATGTTTATTTTCTTCTTTGCCGTGCCCAGGGGTCTCTGAGCAAATGCATACGACCTTCAAGGCCTTTAAACGACCTTGACTCAAGCCATAGTCACGGTACCCTGGCACAGAGAGCTTGGCAGAGGCAGAGAGCCCACCGTCCAGTTCTGGTAAAAAATAACTCTTCTGGCTTGTATTAGGTCAGCATTCCCGGGGGGGCAGGCATCCAGGTGCCCTTGAACCCCCCCAAATTTTGTCGCCCCCCCCCCCCCCTTAATTATCCTCTGAGTTTTTGTTTACTCCTGCACTGTCTTTAGGGCTCGTTTTCCACAGCAGTTCCTCGTCCCGAATAACACAAAAATACCATAATATCTGTGTATGATGTGGTTTTGAATTTGGTTTTAATGAACCTGTAGTGCTTTAAATCTTAGTTAAGCACCTTAACCAAGCTATATAAATATAAGCAGAATTAAACTAAGTCTATATCTCTGATTCATGCTCTGAGTTGGCAGAACCTGTGTAATATGAAGCAGTACAACACGAGTATATAAATACACAGGAACACAGGTATACAAATAGATTATACTTAAAGAATGAAGGAAATGAAGCACAGGCATTTTAATATCCATCTTATACCCCATTACGCATCAAGTCCAGCTTGGTCTTTTTTTCATCAATGATGCTTTGAGTTTTCTAAGGCACACAGGTGTTCCAGCTGTTACGCATCACAGCTGTAAGAAAGCTTTCCCGCTTCATAAAACTCCGCTTAGCCAGGGAGCGCAGAATAAGGACAAAAGCACTGCATGCTTTCGGCCTGGATTTAAATGTCATGTATCTACTTTTCATTTCAATTTACTGAGGGGAATCATAGTTTTTAAACAACACTACACTGTTGTAGGTTTGCTCCATAAATGTATGGAAGTTGACGGACTATTATTACAACATGACAAAATAAGGTGGACGTGTTGAACCTGGAGCAGCAAATGAAGGCGAATATCTGATTTTGCCCTACATTTTGAAATATTGCCTAAAGGGCATCTGTTCCAGGGTATAATGCTCCACGGTTGAGCTAGAGCAAAATTTCCACAAACGTCACAGTCCAGGAACGCTAGGTGGTGTGTGTGAGTGGCGGGGGGGCCCTGGCAGGGGGTGCCCTGTCAGACCCACAGAGCGAACCGTGTACATTGTTTAATATTCAAACCTTGTGCGGGCGTCTTGCAAAATGCCCACGAGATGCTGCGAGTCAACACCTTGTCAGTCCCTGGGGGGGGTCACGCTTTCACGTTCTACGTGACATACCGCCGCACGCGCTCAGCACACGGCCGTCCACGCGCGCGTCACACCTGCCATGCCGATGCTAGGAAGCGGTCAGACATCAACCGTGACTTCATAAACGTCAGCCAAGTTATGAGACGCCTACGAAAATTCCACAGGGGTCCTCTGGTATCTGAGAATGGACAGCCCTATAGGAAGGGGGAGTGGATGGGGGGGGGGGGGTGCTCATTTACCATACACCCGGTCGTATATCTGGCACTTAAGGAACCAATTTGAGGAACGCTGGGGAGGAGAGGAAAAAAGAAGAAGCTCTCTGCCCATAAATCATAAAGCTTCCAGTAACGGATCGCAGATCTTTTCCTCGTATCTAATAGAGTGAAATACGTTTCAGATGTTTGGACCGGCTGCTTTCACAGAGGACTGCTCCAGCTCTCATCATACCAAAATGGTTCTAATGATGTCATAGGCAAATAATAATATATCCAGTCTGAGGAAAAACTGAGGCTGCTTTTTGTTTTCTTTCCATGCATGAAAACACATTTCGAGGTTTGCTAAAATAATTCACCTGTCAGTAGAGACACATTATAAACGCGGGAAGGGCGTGTATAAAATGTACACGGGATCCGATGAAATTAACTCAGACTTTGCACAGCTGTGTGTGACGCTGCTCTGTTCTCTTTCTCGTACAGTGATCTATGCTCGTACTCATTGTCCAGCTCATAAACGGCATTTGCCCAGAACAAGCGGTCCTGCCTTTTGTGGTAAAACCCTCTAATGTGTTTAATGTGACTACTTGGAAACTGACTGTTGATGAAAGCAAGCCATGAGTACACTGATGTTGGTGACCTGACACTGACGCTGATCTGGCAGACTTGACGTGAGGTTGACTCTGACCACATAAATGGGAAGAAATGGACAATAAATTAAAGATCGGCGTTTGCCGTCATGGCGGAAGATCGTTTCGTTTCATCTGGTCAACCTGAATACCCGTGAACATAATGTGAGCTGGAAATGTTGTAGCTGGGCAGCTTAGTTTCCTCCTAAGGTGTGAAACAGTATAGGGTCAACATCAACACTATTCACACAATCAATGTGAATCATTCTGTCTTCTTGTCACTGTTACACTTCGCTATGTAGAATACAAAAATAAAAGCCACGAAAATGTCTAAAAGCCCACACAGCGGAAACGGTTAACGTTTACCTGTACCCCCGTCTCCTTTGTCACCTTTTTCTCCTTTCTCTCCTTTCTCGCCCCGTTCACCTTGAAGAGAAAAAAAAAAAACGTAATTTGTAATTGTTCATACAACAGTGAGCAAGCAATGGGGATAAGGTCACTGTAAGAGAAGGGGTTCTGAGCTCAATCTGCTGGGCCTTGTTAGCAAGGAGGCCCCAAGGAAACAGAGTGGCACGTGCTCTGTCTAGTAGGTAAGACGGATGGGGCCATTTCTTTCTCATGTCTCCGTGACGTCATCCGCCGTCATCTGCCAGCTACGAGGCTGTGGGCGGAATTGAGAAAATAACTCTCTCCGCCTGCCGTGTTACATCGCCTGATGGAACCTGCAGCCCATGTGGAGAGAAGCGGCGGGCGGATGACAGGACTCACATCCGAGCGGCTGCGTGCCAGCCGTCACCCCTCCAGACTGGTGTGGGGCTTTGTGTGTCGAGAGGAAACCAATTACCCCAGGATGAAAGGCGGATAACTCGCTTTCCCAAATTGGGAGAAAAAAACTGGTATTAGCAGTGACCTGAAAAATATCACCAAAGGACTGCCATAAGACAAAAAAATAAATAAATCTCTCAGGCCCTTCATCAAAATAGGAAACTAAAAGCCATCATCTCCCCGGCTGTGGTGGCATTGTGGTATCTTGGGTTTTGGGTTAAAATAAGGGAATGGTTTGTGGTATTCAAATGATCTTACAGGACGCCTGAGGGAATTCTGCTCAAGGTTAGGGAAATACAAGGTGGATCAAAACAGGTCCTCATGCATAAAAAGCCATGGTTAACACTTAATATAAGCTGCAGTACTTTTAATAATCTTAAATGAACTTCCTCCCTGCAGAGCGTAAACTGTGTGATTCTGACAGCTGAATGAATTACACAAAGGGTTAATTGACTATTTCAACAACTTAGCTGAGATTCAACAGTCCAGCTTTCTCTGAGCCTGTAAACGTCTAACAGAATATACAGTATACATTCCAAGAATAATTTGATTGAATTTGACTACTGACCCAACCCCTGTTATACAAATTGTTGAATCTCAACTAAGATGTTGATGAAATGATACAAATACTGTGTATACTCTCTGTAGGCGGACTATCCAAATATCCAGATATTGTGTTACTGATTATGTACCATGTCAGACAAATCCACATATATTTATAAAGGTTTACTGATACTTACAATTATACTAACTTACAAAGATGGTAAGCGATTTACATTTACAGCATTTGGCAGACGCCCTTAGCCAGAGCGACTTACATAAGTGCTTAAGACTCTGCTATAAATTT
>JAABNX020000045.1:5660824-5674698 GCA_015163995.2 Mormyrus lacerda | reverse complement strand
CGGACGGATCAGGGAGTTGTCAAGAGAGATCTCAAGGTCCAGGAGGGGGGATGAGTCAGCCGGGATGTAAAGCAGTTTCCTCCGGGATAATCAAAGTGTTATGAATCTGAATCATAGTGTGAAGTGTATCTGTTATATATCAAACATTGTAAAGCATATTATTACTGTAACAGAGATTAATGATCTTAATATTTACCTGGCCTTACAGCAGGTGATTTAAATAGATAAAAAAACCTCAATAACAAAAACTAAAGATGTATCTCTCCATTATATAAAACATGAGGAAATCCTTAGAAACTCCCTTCATCTCACAATTACGGGCCTTGAACAAAATAATTTTAAGAGGCCAATCCATGTGCCATTCTTTTGCCTTTTCATTCAGCATTGCTAAGGAAAAGATTACATCATCTGCACAGGCTGTGATGTCACACTCAAAGTTTCTAAAGCCATAGCACGTTCAGCCAAACAAAAAAGCTCTGTGCCTGTGAGCTAGCTTGTTTTCCTAGGCAGCTGCTCAACATCACTCTTCCGTAAGTCTTTTTAAAGTATCCATTTTGTTTACTTAACATCCACCTGAACCACCGTTGTGTTTTTAAGTAATATCCTTACTGAGCCAGTAGATCTGGTTCCGGAATTGATGTTCGTGCTTTCGTTCCTGGACTCAAAGGGACATGGAAAAATTATGCAACCCAGCCAGTAAAATGTGTCATACTTTGTTTTCCACAATTAATCCAGCCCTGCTTAAAGCAGAGGGTAACATGCACATGTCCCCTTGCTTTTCGTCCAGCCAGCTCTACTTTCTGAAAATCACAGAGCGCTCACTGTGTCAGCTGATCCATGCTCCGACTCAAGGAGAGAGGCGACCTCCACCGTTCAGACACATGATAGTCACAGAGGCCGGCAGAGATACCCTGGCCGATTAATCCCTCTGCAGTCCAGTTACAGTAAAAGCAATGATCTGACCTGCTTGGATCAGCTCAGGAAGAAAAATTGCTATATGGCATGCAAGGCCCTAAAGCTATGTTTAATTTCTCCAGAACTGATTTTTTCCTTTGTTGCTTCATTGAATAATTTAATTACATGAATAATAACATGAAGAACATTTAACATGTGTATAATTGGAAGAGATGCTGGGTGATTTTTCTTTTCCCATTTTAATTATATAAATGTTGGCAAATATGCATATAAACAGTGGAATCCTCAAATAAATGTGCCAAAGGTCTATAAATCAGTCGTGATATTTGCAGGTATAACACTCTACGTCTTTCCCTCTAAAATGATGTTTTGGACGCTTTGCCTTCTGTGCACGTGTTGGTCTTTTCTCTAAGCAGGTTGTAGACAGCATGCAGTAAAACTGCTTCCTCTACATCTCATGAAAACACAGTCAGGTCGACATTTCCCAAAGAACGCTCTTCACGCTCTCATTCATTTTATCTGCGGCAAACTAAAACTGGTCGAAAGTTCAGCCGCTCTATAGAAAAACAGTTCACCTCGCCTGCATCTATAACTTCCCTTTGATGCTCCTTCTTCTCCCTTTATTTGGCCTGGCCACAATGTCCGCAAGAAGTCCTTTCGTTCTTTCTGGTTTCCGTTCACACAGCTGAGGTGGATTTTTCAGTAAGGAAATGTTTTAAACAGCTTGACATTTTCCCTTTGTCCTTATTGTTTTAGACAGTATCCCTGACTGAAGGGATTGTAATGTAGCAGTTGTGAAAATCAATGAATTATTCCATTGTATGTGTGGCTTTAGGTATCTTCACAACCAATAATGAAGAATGGCATGTGGCCATGGTATCCAAGGACAGCAATTAAATCTGGGGGTCTTCCTCAGACGGATCCCACCCTCGTCTTCATGTGTTGAGTGTCGGGAACATTTCACGAATATTTATTCTTTTTCATTTTTAAAAAGAAAAGAAAACATACAAGCTATTAAGAGCTGCATTTTACAAGCCACACATAATTTCTTTTTCTTTTCCATTAAAGAAATTTTATTTCTATATTTATATATAACTTCAATAGAGCGACACAACATTTTAATTCAAATACCCATCGATGTTAGCCTCTTTCTCAGCTACAATGCAATTCAGATAAAGCCACACTTCAGCTCTCTGATGTTTTATATGCGTTGGCTAACATGGGTCTATTTGAGTGCAGAAAGTCACTGCCAAGCGAAATCACGCTAATCCACACCAGCTGCTTGCCAGAAACTCGACATCTATGAAAATATAGGAGATCCCAGTGTCACATTCATGGCTGACAGGCTTAGATAAACTCATTGTGTAGTGTTCTATTGGGAGCAATAACTTTAACAAGTGGGGTGCTCCGATGCGACGACCAAGAGCCCAAAGCAGTGTGTGCTTCAGTGGGAAGATATCCTCCACATGGCTGTGGTGATGCTTGAAAATGTAACTTTGTAGTCATGGATGGAGCCTTCAAGGCCGGGAGGTAAGAAGGCGTTAAGCATAGTGGATTGTTGGTGGGGTGGAATGGCAGCCTCTAGCTGTCACTGAACAACCGAACAAACAAGCCATCGCCGTGAGCATCGGGTAGATGAAGTCTGTGCCCCCTCCCAGCCCCCCCCAGCCCCCCAATATCACTTCTTGTCACCCTGCAGTTAATAGAAAGTTGAGTGGATCCTGGTACTGCAAGAACAGCAAATGAAAGACCTGTGATAGGAAGGGTGGAACATACCTTTCAGCCCAGGGGGCCCAGGATCTCCCTTCTGCCCTGGACGACCATCCAACCCGGGGGCCCCCTTCGGGCCCCGTGGCCCTGGGAGGCCTTGCTCCCCATCAATTCCTTACAAGAACCAAATTCAGAGCATTGGATTTACCCAAAGTTTCATGGAGCAATAAGTAACAGGAGCAATAATACTAAGTAGCTTTAGGCCAGAATGGATGGTGAAGGGGTTTTGTGATGACCTGCACTTTACCTCTCATACCAACCAGGCCCGGAAATCCTGAGGCACCTCGGGGTCCGGCATCTCCTTTGTCACCCTTAGGTCCAGGAGGTCCTGGATGGGTGAAAGCAGAAGCACAGCTCCTAGGTGATTTGATAGTGTTACCATACAGAACACCTTAACAGTCAAGCATGCATTTCACAAAGGTTCTAAACTAAATGGCAAACTGAAATGAAGACAGGCCCACAGAGATGAGTGCAAAACAGGAGACTCATGAGTCACCCCTGACCATTTGTTGCACTTGGCTTGGGTTGATCAACATGTACTTAGTGTGGTTTTGCAATGAGCTCCTCGTCTGTCCAGTAACAAGCACTCGTCCATGATCGTGCCAGAAAGTTGGATTTCGATTCAGGGGTGATCGTTAAGCGGGGAGTGTCAATGTGTTCCTCAGATGCAAGCGCAGTGTAATTATGAAGATCAACTTCTTGCTTATTAGAAATCTCTATTTGAAGTTTACTTGAGGGGGAGAAAGTAACACAGTAACTCAGCTGCTACTCAAGTACAAATCATGAACAGATATAGTAACTGCACAAAATACGTGAACCGTCATGGCTGATTAATCACGGACGAACATGGGATCAGTACGTAACTAACACTTATCTGGTTTATTAATACTTTAAGTAAGAGTGTACAACTACATTATTTGTGTCCTCTCCAGTAAAGTGTTACCGAAAAGTTATAGCAGAAAAAAACACAGCAGTTTTTTGGTACCCTGGATATATATAAGTGAGGAAGAGACTCAAATCTGTCAAAGAGAGAAGCCACCCACTGTGACTCACTTCTCCAGAACCCTCATTAACTAACTCACCGGCAACAAAATGCAGAACTAATGAGTGTCTCGCCCTTTGACCAAGACTTCATGGATTCCCTCTCTCAGTATGTCTCTTGGTTCTGGTCACCACAAACACAGTGGCCACATAAAGAGCCTGTTTGTTCATGGAGAGATCAGCAAAATGACTTTGCACCAACACCCGCTCTGCGAGAGTGGAATATGAGACCCAAAACAAACTGTTCTTCATTCTTTCATCCAAAATTCAGTTTGCATGGTGAATTACGTCTCCTCCATGCTTTTGTAACAGGTTGTTCTGTCAGCCACCCTGGATGATACTCCCTCAGTGAGGATGGCGTGGGGGCCTACACCTACTTTCAATCCCTCCAGTTTTGCTTACATTTCAGTTTGCAATATTTCAAAGCGACCACATCTGATGCAGTTATGTTCGTGTTATGTATCTTTGAGGAGCCCTCCAGCAGCACATTAAGAATGTTATGATGTATTGCGAATTCTCATTGGAAATGGCTGCCAAATCATACAGCACTGCCGTGCTCAAGCATGCTGGGTTGCTCGCTTGCCAAGTAAAAGACATGAAGCCCACCATCTCTGCTGTCCCCCTGGGCTTCACCACTCATTTAGAAGGTTACACTAACCTGCAATGTCAACCAACCCATTCACAGAAACATGTTACAAGTACCTACATCTGCCTGCAATCCTGTATAAAGCCACAGGCCAACGGATTGTCATCAAAAGTTTCACGCGTAAAGCCTTGAAGTCTTCCAGCTGTCATCCGAAAAACGCGCCCTGCAGGCGGCACTGTAGCTGTCTTTGTGAGGTTCTGCGGGGAAGAAGAAGCCTCCCTCTGCAAGCAGTTACCTCAAGGCTTAAGTGGGCCCCCATGAGGCAGGATTGAGAAAAACGTCTTCAATAAGGGTCATATGTTAATTAAACTATACCGTATGTTCTGTCTCTGTGCCTATACCAGCTACAGGATGGCTGAGTATCTGTAACAGACACAGCCTAGTGTAAGTAAAGATACCTTTCTTTAATTAATCTGCAAGGTTATTATAAGCACAGTGCTTAGAATATCGTGCCAAGGCCTGACTAACACAAGCAGAAAACATTCTGGATGTTATTAAAGTTAATTAGGATAAAGACCCTGATTTTAATGTTTCCATGCCCGTACACTTCAGCTTAAACATTCGCAAAGGTTACATAATTTGTCCATTCACGTCTCGTCCTCAGTTACACTTTGAGCCCATGGCCGTCAAATTAAAGGGCAGTCATGTGACGTAAGCAAAGCCCATTAGAGCTGGGAGGGGTGGGGGGGAATGACGGCAGAAAGGCCTATTACTACTGTGAGGTAGGCCTCCCCTGTAAAGTCTCACATAATGAAAGCAAATGTAATCATACTAATGATGCGGCCAGAAGCCTTGTGTTGGCAGCTACTGATGGCTTCCATCTCAGGTTCTCCACATTTCCACTACGTTCAAAATATTTTATGTTGTATCAGTGAGCTTTTCGAAGAGCAAATGTCAGTTCAACACTCAGTAGTAGATCACAGACACCAATAATAGTTATAAGAAAATAATATGAGTTAAATATAACAAAGTCATTCATTTGTTAACTATGTTTAGATATGCATGTTTGACCCCTGAAGCTGAAGTGTGGGATACCTTCTATCAGAGTGAGGTTCTTCAAAGCAGCAGACTGCTCCCAGTCCTTCAGTCTCAAGTCTTCTGTGATGGTGCTCAGGATTTTGATCTCGTTCTTCAGCTGATCCTCCATGGAGAGCTGAGTCATTTTCATAGTCCGGGCCTCATCGGTCACATTGCCAACCAGCACCTGCAAATCCTGGATGTTCAGGCGATGGATGCTGATGTCGTTCATGAACGTCCGGTTGACGTACCCCATGGTCCAGGTGACCGCGTCCAGCTTGTCTTTGAGAAGGACCACCTGGCCGGCCGTGTCCTGGAGTAGCGTGTCCTGGAAGCGTAGTGATCCGGCCGTCTGGGCCAAGTCAGCCTGCAGACTGCTCCAGTTTCCCAAGCTAGAGAAGCTCAACGTGCCGACCCGATCACTCAACACGGCCATCGAGCTGGTCGTCTCATCTGACCGGTACCGAAGTTTCTGCACCTCCTGCTCCAGCTCCTGCACAGCCAGACCCAGCTGTGCCAGCGTGTGTGAGTGATTCCGCAGGAGATTCTGCAATTTCCAGATGTTTTCTAGAACGTCTGACTGGGTGAAGAGCTGGTTCAAAGACTGCTGCAGCTCCCTGTACCGGTCCCCCAGTCGGGTCACATTCTCCATCAACATCTCCTGCTTCTCTGAGGCAGTCTGGGACCTGGATACTGGGGAAATGGTTAACAAAATTTAAATGAATAAACATACCAGAAAATGCTGTTTTTTGCCTGACAAGTGTAAAACATAACAAAATTAATATGTATTAATTTATGAAAACATATAATTTTGGTGAACAACTGCAAAAGACAGGGTATTTTGTAAATGAGGTGCAAACCAAGAGTGTTATTTTCAGTTACTATCATAGTACAACCAGACTGATCCTATAACCCACTATGTTTTGGCTAAAAAGCCTTTGGGCACAGTACTTCAGCAAACACATTACAGTACTGGAGGTTTTCGTGTTTTTTCCAAGCAGGGGAATGTTTTAGTTAATTTTATATTTGGGACATTCTTGCAAACACATGGCATTGCAATTCCAAGTACATTTAGGCAAATGTTTTACAGTAACAAAGCAGCACTGGTCAATTTCGTAACCGAGAAGTTGATTCACATCAGTCCATACACATCCAGGCTTTCTTAAAAGAAAATGAATGTATCATTAAACCAAGAAGGATGGACGTATATGGGAAAACTGAGGGTATAAACAACACCGACCACAAAAACAAACCTCGCAGAGTACATTGTCAGGCCATGTTTGGTGTAGGTCATGTCAGCTATCAAGTTCCCTGTGTCTTTTTTTTTGGAAAATTAACCCCTATCCCAACTTATTTCTGCACTGACAGTCACTGATAACATAATCATTGTCAATCTGTTTCATAAGTAGGGAACGGCACTGTGAAAGGGGCTCACAAAGTCGAAACACATGGCTGGTGGAAATGTGCTTCTTTTCTCAGAAGAGAAACAAACATAGCAAAGGATCGACTCCCATTTAAGGCTCTATCTGTCAACCCTGAAGATTACAAGGCTTTGCTAAGATGTGCCGTTGTGGTTTACCAAGCCTTAACCTTGGGTTATCAAAGGAATCCCAAGTGTTCTGCGCTGGTGCGTAATCTCGGCTACACGCCTACCACATGTGCAAGTGCATCTTTCTCGTGTTTGTTTTCAAAAATGCCAATTTGTCAGTGTGGCCTTGGAGCCAAGTCTCATCAAAGACACTGATGAGGACAGGAGTGGCCGGTTACATTTATTTAGCGAAATACAAATATGGATCAGAAAGAATTTTCAACCAGTATTCCTGGAACAATCGGAGTTAAGAGTTGTGCTCCAGGCCCCAACAGTGACATCACTCTGCCAGCCATGGGGTATGAACCAGCAACCTTCTGAGCACTACACTCCATCCTCAAACACTGGTCACACACTGGTGCACTACTATGAGACCAGATGGCAACATTGTCTGACCAGTAAAGATACAACTGGCTTAAGTGTGGAGACCATGCCTCCAATAAAATGAATAATCATACTTTCATAGCATGTGTGTTTGATCCAAAGTGAAGTTTATATTTTTACAATGAATCTGTTCACTTGAAATGTTCTCAGCCAGAAGATCTCATATTTTGCACATGGCATGAGTCCAGCAATATGAGGCCTGAAACCAACCACTGAAGAACCATGACTCTGCTCTAGGCTTGACAGACCTGGATAAGAAAAGTGTCCTTGTTTTTTTTTTTTTTTTTGCTGTTTTAAACTCTTGTAATCCATCCACCCCCTCACAACCACTATATTCACACTGGGATCATTTCAATACATCGCAAGCGGATCCTCAGTCCAGGTGCAAGTCAGCTGTGAGTCAACCCCCCCCACCACCTTCCACGACCAGCCCTCTCACAGTTGAAGAGTTGGGTGAAACATTTCGGCCATGAAACTTGGCTCTTCCCTGCTATTTGGTCTCCTGTTACTGCCTCAAGTCTGTTCCTGATTATCCCATGCAGTTCCTCCTGATAACCAGCTTCTTCACAAAATCCAACCTCTCCAAACACGAGTGTAAACGTTGCTGTTGCTGTATGAGATCCTTCGGCACCGCAAACAAAGAAGAAATCATCCCCATATATGACCCAGTGACATGAATCTGAGTGAATCAAAAGCCCTAGAGTTACCTTAAATGTGTGCTAACCTTTCAAAGTATGTATACCGTTAATTGATCCAGTCTAGTCTCTTGGGAACATGAAGCTCGTTGTGGTTTGAGAATCACCAGCAAGCTGCAAGCATGTCTTTGGCTGAATGTCATGGAACCTGCACACCGCACTGTGCACCTGCTTAGTCAATGAGAATGGACTACATTGGTTAGAGCAGTGTTTCCCAATCCAGTCCGAGGGGACCTACAGTCGGTCCATGTTTTTGCTCCCTCCGAGTTCCTTCCCAGGCAAAAACAGACTGTCTGTGAGTCCATGAGGACCAGATTGGGAAACACTAGGTTAGAGGAATCTGGTGACATGCTGTTATTTGTTCTTTAGGCTAGATTGAGCATAGCTTTGTGATTGAGCTCCCAAACTCTCCCTCATAATCTCTCTTCGTACATCTTTAGCTGTCCCTTCCTCTACTCTAGGAGAATTCCCAGCCCAGAAGAAGCTCTTCAGACTTTATAAACTGGGCCAAAGAAAGCTTGACCCGGCAGAGGAGTAAAACTTCATCAGAATGTACCCATTTATCTATTTGACGAATCTCTACATTCAAAGAAATATAGTTACAGTCTTTGCCAGATCTGTATTCATCAAAGAACTGTAATATTATAATTCTCAGTATATGAAGAGTATCAGAGAATGACTTAGAATACAGATTAATGCTTCGATATTACAGGTTAAGAGCCACTTAATCACACACACATATGCAATATGGATCTGAAAGGGAATAAAGACAGTCTTATTCGAAGACAATTATTCTGACCTACAAAATGTCCATACTGGCAGAATGCTGTGTTATTTTAGATGAAAATGTGAAATATCATCTTGCATATTCATCTGCAAATCCAATAATTTTCAAAGACATTCCTCCGCTCTTTCAGTGACTCAAGAAAAGGACACTGATGCATTTACTCAGTTTTACCAGTGGACACGGGACCTAGCTGTTTAACAAATCACCATGGACAACATGCAGTTAAACTGACCCGCTGCGGTGAACTGAAAACATGTGTTGCATGTGTCCAAAATGGCCGCCACAATACCAGATCCAAAAAGAAAATTCAGCGTGATCACTTTCAAAGAGGAAATGACAGTGAAACCTTGAAAAAAGACAAATCTGACAAAGTCATTAAGCACCAGTACATTTTAACTGTTCCATCCTGTTTTATGCTACACATTATTACAATCAATTAACTATGTTTAACCTGGAGTTATTGTTAACACAGCCCTGGATTCTCATGCTAGATGACTTAGGTCTAGAGTCACGTGCCATACGGGCCTTTTCACATAGAAACCGATGTCTCTCGGGTCTGGCCCGGTCCGCATCAGTCCACAGATGACCAATATCCACAGACCCACCCTGGATGAACTGGGGTAGATATACCACATGCAGAGAATTCTTACAGTAAAAAAAACACGTGGAAGATGACAAAAACGTGTGAGTGACTCTGTGCACACCACTAATGTTCAAATGACATTACCAAAATTCTTTAAAAAAAAAAAAAAAACCACCTCTAATCCCCAGTTACCAAAAGTCGAACGTGAAATCAAGCGTCTGATGAGATTTCCATCACCGGGGCAGCAGAGACAGTTAAAGTTACACGTATTCCTGGCGAATGGGAATGCGGGTCAGAACCAGACACCATCCAGATGTCTCACATAGTCCCGCTAAACTGCTCTCCGGGCCAAGGGGAGAGCCAGCCAAAGTCATGACAACACTGTCACAAGGTGACAAGCCTCTGTAAAAGACAGTCACCGGCATATTTTATTTGGTTGTTTTGATGACCGTGGTTGTTGTGAAACATAAAAAAACTACTTTCCCAGCCTTGATAAGGTCTGTGTCATGGAAACTTAAACACAAAAGTAGCCATTGTCTACTGCATGAACATCCCAAAATTATGTGACCCAGTACCTTAATACCATAATATTGGGGAGATGGTCTTTGTAATGTCTCTGAAAGGTAAATTTTCATATTATAGGGACATTCATTCAGGAGGAAGGTTATACATGGGTGACCTTGGACACAGAGAGGTTTAGAGATCCATACTGTGAGATCCACAGTAAACACAGACACTGAGAACACAATCGCAACTCATTAAGAGACAGGGTATATCTCCTGTTGAATGAGCTCTAAAGAATAATCTATTACACCTTGGCTCTGCACATGCATTCCTGAGGCAAGCCCCCGCTTCTTAGTCCAGAACGTTCCCTGTTTCTTGGTGCATTGTGATCAATAACAAGCATATATTTCCCCTTACAAGAAACTTATAAAGGTGAACCCAACGACTCAAAAGAGCATCAATGCATTTTCACATGAAAATCCAAGATATTGACCCTCAGACTACTCAGTGTCTGCTTGTGTTGCTAGCAGACAACCTTCAGCTATTTAAGCTCCACACTGAGAGCCCTTCTTGACATCCCTGAAAAGAAGGGGCACCCAGTTTTAGAGGGCAACACTAAATTCTCACGGTTTGTCTGTATCCCAGTATGGTCTGCTTGCATTGTATTCAGCTTAACGCGCACACATTTCAACTGCTTTGTCTGGAGATGGCAATGTCGTGGCGTCCCGTCCCAGACAGACTGTGCAGTCCTCCCAGCGGGCATCTGTTTCAGTTATTTTCACACCCATGACATTGTCTGGGGCAGGCAAGCAGGAATTTAATATGCTGCCCGGTGACCTTAACAATACAATGACTTAAATCTGCCGTTTTTCTCTGTTGCAACTCACCTGCGACTATTATCCACAAATGAATTTTTTTATAATACTTATAGACTATAATTGGACATATTTAGATCAGAAGATTGCTTCTAATAAATAGTGCTGGGTTTTAGGATGGAATTCAGAACAGTCTAAAATCAATCTTCAAACAGGTGGGGCCTTTGGGCTGTTTCCAATATTTTGTCATGTTCTTTATCCTGTCCTTCGTGACAAGACCGATTTCCTCGTACTTTATGAATGATTCTGAAAATCGAAGCCTTAACAAGCACATGTGAGCAGTCAAGCCGGCTGTCAGCCTGTTTGTCAAAAGCTGTGAGGCCGGAGACCTGCCACACTAACCTAAGGGAATCAAGGAAGGGCCGGTTTGTTCTTCCTCGTCAGCCTCGGGACTGTCAGAAAGCCGCAGAATAAAGGGAATCCCACAGATGGCGGTGTGTGGATTTAACAGTATGCAGATACTAACAGATTCAATTTATTTTCTCTATCTGAAACTAGGCTCTAGTTCTGAGTGGGGAATTGACTTTTGCAGACGGATGCTCCGTAGACGGAGTGACTTGTGTGTGGGTCTGTCGACTATTGTTACAACGTATTTCCAGTCTCCCGTGTGACCCTAAATTAGCTTTATAAATCATATCCACGACCTACCCAGTTTAATTCGATATTACCTCATTTAGTCCCTAATGGACCTTTAGTTTTGTATTTTGGTTTTGTGCATCATGACAATTGTGATTCGTCCTCCAAGGAACTGCAAGATTTTTGAAGTCTATAATGATGCAATAAAATAAAATAAGAAAGAGCAGATGGATAAGAAGCATGCATCCATCCAGCAAAACGTGAGCCGGATGCCTCATGAAGCACAGGGCACAGAACTGGGGACACTCTGAGCAGGATGCCAGTCCATCCCAAGGCACATGCTAAAGTGCCCCGAACCACATGTTTTCATATTGATGAAACTGGAGCACTAAGAGGAACCACAAACTCAGTGAAAACAGACAAGCGCAAGATTTGGGGGCGACAATCACACGCCCAGCCCTAGTGGTGTCAGTCTGCAGCGATACCTACCAAGCCGCCATGCCACCTCGATGCAGAAATACGCTAAATCTTACAGAAGCCACTAATGTGTAACCTGCTCTTGGAATTCAGGTCTGCTGTGTTAAAAAAAAAAAGGTAACACTGTTCCGTTTGTGATGACCAGCTGCTTTGCATCTCTCCAATAAGTCAATGCAATGTAAAACACGACAGCAAAACAAAATCAATACTCCTTTGGAAAAAAGTATGTTTTCCACCCGTTTCCAGTAGATACTTTTGCAGGGCTGTTTTCTTTGATCCGCTGCAGTTCATTTTCTCTACCTGAGCTTAAATACGCCGCGTTTAAGGCGTGTCATTTGATGGTATGTCAAAATAGCCACCCCACCATTGCAGACATCTACCTCTGGCATCTTAACCACTTGACTTGCGGAGTCCTTGTCTTGGCAGATGGGAAAGAAACCACTAACTGCTCCAAACACTGGAGCAAAAACAAATTTTAACTTCACAAAGGATCTTGTGAGAAGTGATGGCAGGATGCCATCAGGCCCTCTGTAACCGCTCAAACTTGATTGCGACAAGGAAGATCAATTAACCCTCCCTCCTTTCAGGCTAAAACAAACATCGTCAATAGGCAGTCGGGGCGGTACGCTGCTCTATACAGGCATCGGCACACAAGACGAGGCAAAGCACACAAGCATCCTATGGCGTCCTGCAAAGTGACCGACCAATTAGAGTTCAAATGTTAATGAATGTGCCATTTAACCCAAAATCTGAGCATCCGTATTTTTGCTCACGCTGACATCTCAATGAACCCGTGAAGGCCTCGTGAATCTAGGGAGGGCTTGGCGGGGGCCACCATCAAAGCTGTAATGAGTCCGACACAAAGGAAGCTCCATGCAGAACAGAGTTTAATCAGGGGGCCTTTTCACAGCAGAGAAAGGAGATCAGCAGCTGCATTGCTGACATGCCAGGCTAGAATGTTGCTGGAAGTCAGCTGCCTAGCTACAACGCTAGCTACAATGCTAGCTACAATACCGCTATACACGCCTGCACATGAAGAACTTACTTTAACACTTGTTTCCTGACACTTTAATTACTTATTCACGGTATATAAATAAAGCATATAGCTAAATAAGAAATGCACCGGATTGTTAGAACAGCAATTATAAATTTTAAAATGTACATGGACTAAGAAACAGAATTAATTTTTAAATTAGTTTCACATGGGTAAAAAATATGAGCTATTATTCAAGGAATTCATTGTTAATGTGAGTGAAATAAAGATAATCTTTTTGATTTAATGTAGGATACCAATTTAATTTAAAAAGCAAACTGTAAAATGAAACGTTTAGGTTTGTTATGCAAGCATGCCTGCAGAGCAAGTAAATTCAATAAAAAAGAACTCAACATGTTTGTCTAATTGCAGTGTTTTCAGTAAGGTAATACAAAGAGCTTGACATGGTATTACGTAAACCGAAATCTTTTAAAAATGTATTTCATGGTACAGCTGAACCTGAAAACGGCTTGTAATGTTTTGGATTCTTATCTTCTTACGTGTATTTCGTTACAGCAGCCTGGAATAGAGCTTTGGTTACCTAGCCTGAGCAATGCATTCTTGACATTTACATAGAGATTTGTGTTTGTAGATTGCTTAAGTTGGACCTCACAAGGCCTGCGGCATAGCACCAGAGACCTTCATTGAATCTGACAGCTTACGATTCTCTTGGCCAGGGTCACGGGTTTGAGTAATGGTCCAGTGCTGAGACTGAGCCATCAGCTCTGCAAATACCAGCAGCCAAATAACCTCCCAGCATGCACTGCTGATTGGTCAAGGCAGAGTTTCCCAGTTCGGTTCTCAGGGACCCACACACAATCCATGTTTTGCTCCCAGGCTCTGGGAAGGAGCAAAAATGTGGACTCTCTAGCACAGAGCTGGCATGGAGCAAAAATGTGGACCGTCTGGTAAATGGACTGCATTTATATAGTGCTTTTTCTCAAAGCGCTTTACAATATATGCCTCACATTCACCCATCCACA
>JAABNX020000045.1:5639345-5651378 GCA_015163995.2 Mormyrus lacerda | reverse complement strand
CCAAACCACAAGGTATCTAATCATCTTGTTATTACTCTGATTACAACACGTGCCGCACCCGTTGCACAAAGAGCACTTAAAAAAGTTTGCATTCTTTGCTAATCAAAACCTCAAAAGCAGTTCTTGGAGGCAAATGTTACATTAAATGCTCCTCAGCGATAAAACTCCCAGCCCCGCGGAGGCAAAGCCAGATGAAACATACTATTGTAATCGGTCTCTTGGCTGTTCGACAAGCAGAGCGTAAAACTTTACGTCCGTATGGAAATCCCATGAAAATCCAGCATCATATGCATTTCATGCAGCTTATCAATGGTAGAAGCAAAATACGGTGCTCATTGCAGTGGCAGTTAAGAAACCAGCCCAGTCAACATTGCAGGGTCTCAGAAGAGGTCATGATGTCGAACCTTTATAATGTGTAACTGAAGACCAACAAAGCTGTGACTATAAAAATGGGTGAATTTTAAAAGCAAAAAAGAAAATAAGCTGATGCAAGTAGCTGAGCGTGAAAATGTGTGCCGATGAAAGTATACAGGCTGTAACTGTGAATCTCCCAAACAGAGAGAAACAAGTCAAAGACTTTCACAGAGAAGATACCAGATGTGTCTGATTCCGGATTGATTTTTCACTTTTACCAAACTCTAAACAGTTCTGGTGAAAACATTACTGCTGGCTGCAGTGTCCATCTTACACAACAGGGGCAGCCAAGGAAGAACAGAGCAACTGGCCAGAACGTCTACTAATGAATCCCTAAAGCGGACTCAGTGACTCAGATCAGACCTTATGACAACATAAGCTGGTCCTCAGATGGTCGATTTAGTATACACTGCTGACAGATTCTCTGAGAGAAAACAACACGATAAAATAAAACAATTCATTTCTGTCAAAAAACAAACAACATTCAGACATAAACAGCACACGAAATTACAGCAGTGAATATGATAGTCCTGATCATAGCATGCAGTAAATATTTCTATAAACAGAAACTTTCCGCCTTCATGTGGGGCTCTACTGTGGTTGCTTTGGTAACACTGTACTTAAAGCACTCATGTATTATGCACTATAGATACCTTTATAATGCATTGCTAACTTATAGTTGAGAGCTTCATAGAGCATTCTTAATAAACCTGCCTATAATGTATGCCTTTTTATATATAGTTATAGCCGTAACTATAATACTTTATGAATGCGTTATAATTCATTCCTAATAGAATAATTATTATGATTACTGCTTTAAGTAAAGCATTACCGTTTTGCTTTTTTTCCCCCTTTTTGAAGCAGAGCATGCAAAAAAATCAACCAAAGACTGGTTTTTCTGGGTGTCTGCAGTAATCATAACCCTCCTTAAATAGATTTGCGTTAGTGGGTTAAGAAGCTGGGAAACGCGATAAGTATCAGTAAGTCGTTGCCCTTCCGATACTTCGTGTCAAGCTGCTTGACTTCCCGCCCCCAAACACTACATCAAGATTTACTGCTGGATGTGAGGCCTTTACAAGACAGCACACTGAGAAACAGTCAGGCGAAATATGCAGGCCACATGTGACGCCCTTACTTTCTTCACACAGGTTCAGCTTGGAAAGATTCCTGCTACTCATGCCCTCATATCCCTCTTCGTAGAAGGATCCATTCTCCCGCTCCTCGTATGAGCTGATGTACATGGCCTTGTTGTCCATCGTTATCCACTATATCCTGGAAAGAACATCACACAACACTGTGTCAAAAGCACAGCACACCTTCGGATTCAAAGCAACATATCTCACGGCTTTACACACAGTCCTCTAAATACTGAGCGAAATATCCAATCTTAATCAAGGAAATGTGAACCAGCCCATCTAGAGACTCAAAGCTGTAAATCTCTGTTCTTGAAGTGCTCTTCCTCCTGCTACCTGTTATTTAAGGATTGTGACACATTTCTTCACCTAGTAATAGTCAAATCAATCTAGATCGCCTATGTTAATAATCAAATTGTCTAGCATCACAAAGCAAATCTATGTTTGTGAAAGACACAGCACTCTGCAAAAGTTTTGGGCAAAGAAAATTATCTTTGAATGATCTTCAGGTTGATATAAAACTATGACTTTATATCTGTCACAGTGTGTCAGTTTAGCAACTTCAACACCTCTACTAAAGTCACCCCAGTATCCAGCCAATATTCCAATATATTATGCAACTTGACTAGTACTACACCTTTGGGTTAATTAGTGTTTCACTGAGTTATTTACTAATTAAGTTAATTAATTAATTGGAGAACTTTAACAACTACATGGGATGGCTGAGGTGCCCCTGAGGAGAGGTTTGGGAACTGAAGCGGCGTTCATCTAGCGATCCAACAAGATATCAGTAAGATCAAGACAGAATAAATTCCTTTTACTTTTAATTGTGTTACTCTTAAATTCCATATGCTCTAATGTTAAATTATGTGTTGAGCAAATATACACTTACTTCCCAGTTAAATAGCTTTAAACATTTTCTTTAATTTTTGCCCGGTACTGCATGTTTTAAACATTTTTCACAATTTGGCACACTGGGGATTTATTTCCACACTTATTGCTCTGTAAATCTTGGGCAAATCATATAAACGTTAGTCAGAGAAAACAAAACAAATTTTAAACTCACACTGAAAGGAATATGACGCAAAATATAGCGATGTAATTCCAGTACATCTTAAAATCATTGGCCGATGAAATACAACGCAGAAGTAACAGGGACCCACCTAACTCTGTTTTTAAGAATACCTTTTTTTTTTTTGTTTTGCACTGGGACAAAATTTGGGAGTTTGTAATCCGAAGAATCTCACAGATGGGCTGGCAAGTTTTCAAACCTTTCCAAGGATCAAGAGGACAAACGGTAGGGATGAGATAATCTGGCGTGGATTAAGTATACCCATGGGCGCAAACCAGCCAATGCAACCCCATGGACGAAATGGGTGGAGATCTGAACTCCCCCGCCTTGCTCATCCCAAAATTATGCTCTACTTTAAAAAGGGGGGCCTCGTTTGTTTATTGAAAGGATTTAGAATGGCTGTACCTACACTAGTGGCCCAAACCGAAGAAAAACTCTTAGAGATTGCAAAGCTTTATTCAGCTCTTGCCCCAGTTACTTATTTAATCATCCAATAAATGATTTCACAAATATTAAATAAGTAACTGGAGCAACAGCTGAATAAAGTTCTGCAAGGTTTAAAAATTGGAAGTGTCTCCACAATTCCGGTCACTAGTGTGTAGGTGGTACTAGTGTAAAAGGTTGGGCTGTTTTTTCACGGCAATGAGGTTTGGGTTCCGGTTCCGTCATGCTGCCATCTAGTGCCATAGATCAACCAGGATTCTAGTGGGATCAAGTCGGCGGCGGGGGACACGTCACGCGAAACAGACAGTAATTATAAACCGCCGCCCGGGGATGCAGTTCGCCATACAGGTAGCCTATATCAAATAAAGTCAAGTAATTCTGTCTCGCATTCGGTCAGTAACAGCAAACGGACACAGGACTGCAGGTGCCCAGATGTAAAGCACTTTAACGACACATAATTCTCAGAGGAGAGCGCAAACGTGGAAAACACTTATTTTCTGGTTTGCTTCTCACTTGCAAAAATTTTGACACGTTATATTTAACGTTTCTTGTTATTGCTTTAATTGATTACTAAACAGGTGTTTTACTCTGACTGATTGTCCTACGGACAGCATGTACACCGTAAATGATTAAACTGAGAACCAAGAATCTCATTGTATGGTTCGAGGAGGTGTTCAACAATAACCCAGAACTTCACAAGAGGACGGTTGGGCAAAGTCATTAAAATGCACTCAATCTAGTCTTTTCATTACTCAGTGGGTTGGCTTTTCTGGTTCAGCAGACACGACCATTAACACACCAGGCTGCTAGGAGACTTGGGATTATCGCACAGGACCCGGAGAAAAACGCCAGTACAAGAAGGGCATCCTGCTCTCTTTCACATGCTTGTCTATATTGGGAAGGGGCTCCATCATCTTCCTGGCAAATTGCTTTTTAAATTGAAGCCAAGTTCTCTACTTGGGAACTACTGGCGGTAGAGTTTACTCCTCCAAACAAAAACAGTAACACATTCTGATAGTCCTTTTCCGGTTTACTGATCTTGTGAGATTCATTCCTAGAGAGAAAAGGGGGTTTCTGTCAGATCTTATCATTAGAAGTTTGATCTCTTGCACTAACAGCTGTGACCGTCATTTTTTACTAGCCTCTGTTTAGAGTGATATTTGGAATAGGGACTGACAGATTGCTCCTATGGGCAGCCTTGTTTTCAAAAAGCCGAAATAAATGCAGACTGTTTCCTTCTGTAGGTCCGTATATTGGCAGAAATAAAGGAATAATACGCGTAGCACTATAACAGAGTTATTCCTTCGGCAAATAACTTCAGTCGTGCTTTTACAGGGTAATCCAGTGCATGCTCATTCACACTTGTCATTTGATACAAATAAAAATTTACAATGAACAATGTGGACATGTAATTCGTTTTTATAGTACACATGTTTAAGAAAGTGATAAAAGTTGTCCGTTTTTATACGATCTAAAGTACAGTTTTCTTGCGGTAATTCTGGAGGGAAAATTCATCCGAAATATTACCTACAAAACCAATAAATAAATGTGCAACAATTTATACGTAATAAACCCTATATAATGAGGAAAGAAAAACTTTTACACCTGCCATTATTATCAATTTGTGCAAACCAATAGCCTTGATGAAGAGAATAACAATCGACAGTCAAGTGTATTTTAACAGGTTCCACACTTTGTAATACTTAAAAATTATAAGATGTATATAACAAACTTTCAAAACAGCCTCCCACTTACCTTGCCAATTAAAAAGATGAAAGCAATCAACGAGTAACACTTTCAAATATTAGCAATTCATGTTTCCTTGGTCTTGCACTGCGAAAATGCGATCATTCGATTACGATGCGTGCCATTTGAACCATTAAAACAATGTGCTTCCCCTTCAGGGCGAAACTTTGTAGAATTTCATCTCGTCGACAAACCTTCCGCAGAAAAAAAATAATAATCTGGCAACTAGCACTAAACGTGCATCTGTGCAAAAGTCTCACGCCACTGTTATGAATGATCATTCAGCCTGTATCTGATGTAGGGAGCGTGCAGTGTCACGCGCCTGCTATGCTTTCGAGGAATATTCTCATCAGATAAATATGCATCTCATTGTATAGGATCTGGTTTCTCTGTTTATGCACCAAAGGCAATGTCCAGTAAAAGTGTATTAACAATTTAAAATTAGTTTTAATGCCAAAAGCGCCCTCTCGTGGACAAGAAACTTTTAATTTCAATCCATTAATGGCAACTACTTTAGTAATTTTATACGTACGGTTGTACATTTGGCCAAATATACATCGATCTAAAAATGATAAGGAATAAGGGATAAGTAAATGTATTACTGATTAAACTTTTGCTGTATAGGCCTAAAATTTAACTTTAGTACCAGTCGTGCAATAACATGTTCAGCGATATTCACTGGTGAAATATGCAATATTCGATATTCAATTTATGCCTCTGGTACATCGACAATGTGAGATTGTACTCGCCAATAAGCCTTTTCATAAGGTATCGGGTCCCTACTGAAAGATGAACATGCGCAGTTACGTTCTTGTTGCTTTCGCTATTCAGAAATGTAGATTTCAAAAAGTTTTGAAAAATTGTGAGGCAATTATAATCAGTATAGGATAAACGCTAAACCGCTATCCTGACCGTACGATTACTTTTTAGAGATTAATTTCAAGTGGAAAAAAAAACTTTTTTGAAAAGTTATTTACAGGACTGCTGCTTTCCAGTAATCACTGCAGTGTCTGGTTCTCTAAATAAATAAAATTACATATATAATTTTTAACGCATCAGTTTACAGACTTTCAAAATTAGAAATACAGTTAAATAAATGATTAAACTGTAATTTATGTTTGGGTACCGGGTAAATATAGCCGCTAGGGCAAGGTCTTAATATTATATTTTTATCATATCATATTTATCATTATTTTTAAGATACATGAAACGATCAGTGTCATACTTTGATATGACCGTGTTGCCATGTTGTTTCCCTTGAAATGGAATGAGAGGAGGGACGTTCATTCCCGGTGCGGAGCGTCGCTCCTCCTCCGCCCTTTAAACCAGGTGTGTGTAAGGAAGTGCGATTGTCGACATTAAAGCCGCACAGGTAAGAAAGAGGCCCTGTTACGGGCAACAACATTTTGTTTAATGCCTGCTCGGCGTATTTGGTAGCATGAAATCAGTTTTGGATTAAGTCAATATCTAAACAGAGAAACTAACGTGGCATAAAATGAGACCATTTGGAAAAAGCCGCTCGCGCTGTGGGTTGGCGATCGCCAGAACATGAAGTTTTGTCTGCGGCGATTCTTTCAGGATTACGTCACATATTTGTTGCTTTAACCTACTTTGGTTTGTTTGCGTTTCGCTGTTTGTTTCGTATTCCTTCTTTTACTCCCTAATGCAACTTTTAATTAATTTCACCTTTGAGTAGTTTTTAGTTGCAGTCCCAAAATTAGCCCTCTTCCAGGCGAGTGTTGTTATAAAAACGCAGTTAGGAGGCGAATTAGCTACAGAAACAATTTAATAGACAAGTGGGTCGGGTCACGTTTAAAAAGCAAGCAGAATATGCAGTAATTCGAATAACCATGCGGTGGTGCATTGGTATCAGGGCTGTCATTTTACGTGACTCGTAGTCTGGAAATGTTCCTTTGTTATTGTTTCCATATTTTGGCAATATTTTACTTTTTCAATGAATTGGTCCACTTTTTAATTTTTATTATCTCTGTATTGTTATTAACTAAGGCAATCAAATGCCCAATGACAGCTAAGATAGTGACGTGTTTTAATGTATTCCTTTACAAAAATTAAACATGAGTGTTACGGTGGTTGAATTGAATGTTTAGTTCAAACTGAGGTACACGCGGTGATTTGCGACGAGGTAGGAATCATCATAAGGTCAACAAATCCATAAAGGATTAATATACAGATATAAAATCTCCTATTCATTAAAGAATAAAATACCTGAAAAGAGCATCGAATGCATAATAGTAGTTTGCAGCCCTGCTAGAAAACTGTCAGGTACCTGTTGGAGGGAGATTAACTGAAATGTAATTGGTTCGTTTTTTTTTTTTATTTAAATAATTGAAAAGACCAGGATCTGATTGGTCAGCATGTTTGTCCGTCAGTTCACGTAATTTTAATAGCGGTTAAAAGCGTAAATTCGTATTGAGTCAGGTCGACAGATACTATTTTAATTTAGAAACGACTCTTCTAACGGCAAAATGACCAGACGAATAATAGAATAACGATAAATACTTGCTAGCTAACCATAGTTGTTTTGAAGCTGGCATTCCTGGAAAGGCTATGGAGAAGTGATATATCCTAATGTATAATTTGTTTTGCAGCTAAATTTATTCTCCATGCTCTAAGTAGTACTGAAAAGGGGTCGTGAGATGTACAGCTGAAATTAGCAAATTCTCCGAAGACTGGAAAAGTGTTTCACATGGACTTTTAACACAATACTCTGAATGTACCTAGACAGTTGTCTGAAGCCAGAAAGATATGATAGCATAACCATAACACATCTATTGCTGAAGAATCTCTCATAGCAGAAATAGTAGGGATATTCTGGCTGAATAACAAAAATAGTCTAAGCCAGGCCTCTCGCGTCCAAGTCACAATTCATACAATTGGCTTATGGAAAAAATAGCGTAAGTTCCAATCCAGAAGTCAATGACTGCAGCACTATTGCAGTAAGACTCGACTGCTTCCTACGCTGGTGGTTTAATAAACGTGTCTTTGTGCAGGAAGTATCATTCGGAATCTCTTATGAAAAATATCGGGTTCAGAACGTGTCATTCCCAGTCATTCATGCTTGAGTTTTTGCCACTCAGGGATTGAAAGTGCCATGCTGCCTTAAGGACTTGTAAGTCAATTAGTTAGTTTTTAACTGAAATATGAATAAGTACATAAAGGTATTTACATCCTTAAACTGCTACAAGACGTAATACAGGTATAATTTAACCATTAGTCCTATATCATACTTGTCATAACAAAAGCTTCATATCTCGTATTGTTCAGCTTTCGACAGTCTGATTGAATGTTTTCAATTATTATTAATCTGACTGGCCATAACCTGTAAGGAGGATGTCCTCCAGCTGTCCTCTGTATACTGTTTGGAAAATAATTTTCCGGAGAGGATTATTGCTTATAAGAATGATGTGTTTATGCTTCTACAACATCCTGACTTTATTGAATCTGGAAATCAGACTTTAATATGCAAATGAAAAGACCTTGTTTCACGTACAGGTTTAAAAAAGTGACATAATCTGCCTTGTTTGTTTTCTTTAGGAATCATTACATAGCGGTTTTAGGGGGAAATGGGTTTTGTCGGTATAAGGCTAATGTTAGGATCCTAATGTTAGGATCAGTGTGACATAAAGAAGGGAGTTAGGATCAGAGATGCAATCTCTGGTTTTGGGGGCGGGGGATGGTCCCTGGATAAAATTTGAAAAGGGGCACTCGGGAACCAGGAAGGAGTCGGTTTCAATCGTCCATGACAAAAGGAGTAGGTGCTCTGTCCCCTCGTCCCCTAAATCTGCACATCCGTGGTCGTGCCGCCGCGGAAATGTCAATTATACTTTATTAGGTACTCCTGCAGAGTGCTGGGTAAAACCCCTTTTTGTCTCCAGAACCACTTCCAGGGTAGATGAGATGTGCATTCTGCTCTGCCTTCCTGCCTTTCTCCACTGCGCTGTTATTATTGCACGTGTGACCTTCCTGTTAGCTTTGATGAGCCTGGCTGATTTCCTTCAACCTCTCTCACTAACGAGGCATTTTTGGAAACAGAGCTGCTGCTTACTGCCTGTTCTTTGCTCAACACATTATTCTCAGTAAACTTTAGACCAGTGGTGGCCAATCTTATCCGCACAGGGCTTGTGTGTATGCAGGTATGTTTTTGGGGTAACCTTTAGGTCAGCTGTTCAAACCCAGGTGTGAGGACTCCTCAGCCAATCAGTCCTCTAATTAGTAATCTAATTGGGGAGCTGCAGTGAAAACCTGCATACACACCGGCCCTTTGCAGATAAGATTGGCCACCCCTGCTTTAGACCGTATATTATGTGGGATGCCAGGGGAGGGTGGACATTTCCACAGCTGGCCCCAACAATCACACCAAAATCACTTAGTTCTAATGCTTGGCCACACAGTAAGTTGTTTTCCTGACCCTGTATGGATGCTCCAAGTATTTAGTTTCAGCCACCTGATTCCAAGGAACTGGCTGTTGGTACCTGACAAGCAGGGGTTCCTATTGAAGTGGCCAATGAGTGCATATTGTTGAAAGCTGACAGCAGATGAATGGAGGAGGCTTGTCACCTAAATTTGCCTCACTGTAACACATCATGCCTGTCCTAGTGTAATTTGATAACAACATGATATTTTTAAGATGATATTTTCTCATTACTTTAGTCGCACAATTCAAATGCAAAGTACAGACCCTTTCCGGGTTATGATGATACATCTTATGATATTTTGACTTTACACTGTTTGATTAGTCAATAAAGTACATGTCATATTCAACCCTTTATTATAATATGTTTTGTGTTAATGATTTTGCCTAATGTAAGTGTTCTAAGCATGTTTAAGGTGGGCTAGGCTAGGCTATGATGTTTGTTAGTGTAGGTGTACTGTATTAAAATGCATTTTCACCGTAAAATAGGTTTATCAGAGCGTAACCCCGTCGTAACCTGTGCTTTTCCTTGGTCGACACCTACGCTCTGCTGTAGAGAGAGCCCTCCTGTAGGATGAAAAGTGTGCCTGCAGAGATCATTTCTTTGATTTCTGTTTATGTTGTTTTAGTGGTATAAAATCTGCTGGTAAGTATTACATTTGGGGCGTTTCTGCTGCGGCTGGCAAGTGAAGACGTCCCCTAATACCAGCGACTGAAATCAGAATCACTTAGATGATGTACCATAGACAAAGTTAATTCCTGTTGTGAATCCATCAGAGATTGTGTTCTTTATCTTTACCTTATCTAACGCTTCATTTAAGGTGTGAAGCTAAGGCACAAATTGCTAATAATCATTAGCAGACAGCTAATGACACGGTTTCTTTAAAAAAAAAAAAAAAAAAACTGCAAATGCTGTTTAAGTATTTAGATTTTAATAGAAACCCTTGTACCATGAGTCATATTTTGAGCCTCAGTTTTTATATCGCAGAACCATAGAAATTATATTTTCCTGGATGATCTCCCTGCTTTATTCAGTGCCCCAAGATGGGATGGAAGCTATGTTAAATTCTTTCTGGATTAAACCCATCACTTGGAAACATCCTTTGTAGACCCCATTGAATACACTGAACACTGGTCTCGTATGTAAAAAGCAGCAAGTGAGGTCTACACCGCGTCCTCCGTTCCGCAGGCTGTCCTCCATGACGGACTGTGGCAGGAGGGTCTCCCGGTGGACGGTGGAGGAGGTCTGCAGATGGGTCCAGGAGCATCACTCCTTCGGACAGACTGCCTTCCTGGAGGCGATCAGAACCCACTCCATTTCAGGTGCCTTTCCCGCGGCGTTCACCCAACTGCCTCTTTCCACCTGTCCCATTACTGCCTCTCATTATGTTTGTCATGCAGTGTGAAGTCTAAGAAAAGGTCTCATTTCCTCAGGAACACAACCATCGCCAAAGCAACACGGTCCTTGCTTTGCCTGGCCTTTCTAATTACGTCCCAGAAATGGCCTTTCTCTGTTAGTCGCTCCTCAGAGACACAGACTTCATCAGTCCCTCACCCTGTGGCATTTCATATGCCATCTATACGCCACCGCGAGCAGTTGATTTATGATTATGGTATTTATACCGCTTATTGCGCACAGCTTTGATTTGGTGGCTGGAAATGCGTTAAATTGAACAAAATATGAGTTAAAAATTCAGACTAATTGTGGATTTTTGGAAGTAAGATGTTTCTGTCCATTCAACTTCACACCTTTTATACTTCCTGAGTAGAGACTCAGTGCGGCTTGGAGCTAATCCCAAATGCTGTAGTGATACCAGGCAGCTTTACTGGGTGCCAGTACATCGCAGAGCATGAACACCAGCACATATTCATTCAGAGTGTGCAGTTTAAAATCACCAGTTAGCCTAATAGCATGTAATTGGGCTACGATTGGAAACCAGACTACCAGGAAATAACCAGCAGAACATGGGAAGAACACAGAAACTTCGCACACATGGAAAAGGGGTGGGACTTGATCCCGCAACCCTGGAGGTGTGAGGCAACTGCGCTCCCACTGAGTAATTTTTCCCCATCAAAAAAAAATTCTTTAGCATTTGCTGTACATTACATAGTGATTGTGAGTATACTTTCATAGATTAGTTGAGCACTTTCTTTGATTATGCATTAGACTAATTAGGCTCCTGGTCGGCTTGTGTGTTTACAGGTTCGTTACCCCGCATAATCATTCATGTATTTGGTTCAGCTGATTTAATGTCCCTCTGCAGGCCGAGCCCTGCTGAGGATGACTGAGCCCCAGCTACAGAGGATGGGCATTGAGCCCAGGCAGCAGCAGGAGATCTTGCAGGATGTCTTGGTCTTGAAGGTTCAGGAGGAGCTGGAGACCCTCAATGATTTCTTCTCAGGTGACGAACGTCCAGGAAACTGTGCTATATGAGAGGACTGAGGTGATTAAAGAACTGGCCTCGTCACCTGTACGCTGAAGGTTTGCGTCCCGTTAGTGCTCTGCTGTTATGTGAGGCGCGTGACCTGAAATATAATTTCAAGCGTCATGTGTATGAAGAGAAAAAAACTCCATGCCATACCTCTCCTGTCCATTAATGACACGGGACAACACAATTTGACTTTTTTTGTCACGTGATTCAAAATAAGTAAGCCTACATCTTTAGTATTTTCTTAGTAAGAATTCAAATATCTAATAGAGATCCCCCTATCACACAAGGATTTTGAGTGACGTACAATTGAACTTCACACTGTAGGTATATTTACGCTGTAAGTGTTTGGAGGAAGTGACC
>JAABNX020000045.1:5628156-5639204 GCA_015163995.2 Mormyrus lacerda | reverse complement strand
TGGGTGCAGGGTCACCCCCCCCCCCCCCCCACCCCTTGCGGCGTGTCCCCTCCTGTTACAGCCTGTCAACTCCAGCAAAACAGACTTGCAGGACTCTGTTAAATTAAACTTTAATGCACCCATACATCTTTTAAAAGGTGTTATACGCCCGCAGTATAGCCTAAAAGTGACATCCCTCAAAACTATATATGACTATATATAATTATATACTATCAATGTAGCCTAAAAATCACATCACTCAAAAACTACGGGTAAAAGCAAAATTTGAGTGCAATTCTGAAATCAGGATTTTAAAAGGAAAGAAAAGGCAGCCTTTAGTTGTTCTGTGATAAAACTTTTGTTGACCGGTGTCGTGTGACAAATTTGTGTGTGGAAATCTGGGGGGCCGCAGGTACAGCCCAAAGACCTGGACTTGGTAACGAGAGGCATTCTTGAACATCGGTTAAGAAAATCTTACCTGAATTCCAGAAAACATTTTTGAGATGTTAGTTAAAAGGGAAGGAGCCTTTTGAACTTAGTCGTACAGAAGTGAATAAATGATATTAACTTGAGGCGGGATGTACTTGAGCACTAAAATGAGGTGTGTGTATAAACTCAAATAAATGGCTTCAGAAGGGTCATTTCTGCTTAAGTCATCTAAGCATTATATTGTCTACATCTAAATATTTGCTGTTTTTTTTCCCCCTAGAATTTTTTCCTCTGTGACATGGGGCCGTCGGAAATGTGCAGAAGTGCCCCAACTCGTCGAGGGACGGAAAAGGGGAACACATTCGCTTTGAAGACCGCCGACATCAGGGACGACACCCGATTGGTTGAATTCTGGAATTTTACTGGCACTGTCAATTTACAGCCTCTCGCCGAACGCGGCTCACATTGGTCCGTTTGTTTTATTTTAGCTGTGCAATGCCTAGTTGCCCATCCAGGGACACAGGAAGGAGACACCCTGTGTGGGACCCAGTGTTAATTGGAGTGGGGTAGTTTAAGAAATTAGTGCAGGCTTTCTAGGAGCTGGTGATAAATGCAGTTTAGGTAACAGCCGCCCGCTGGCAGACTCCGGTATGCGGTCCGACTCAGACGAGCTCGAGGACGACTCCTATCACCCGGCTTGTTTTTTTTGTCTGGTACTAAAAGGCCATAAGAAGACACTATGCTGGTGTGTTTCTTAGGTGCTGCATTAAGACCAGAATCAAACATCTGTCACAAAATCTGCTTTTGTATTTTTGAAGGTTTTTTTTGATACTTTGAAATGGACAATTTTGAGGTGGCTTTAGAAAGATTGAGATTTATCCATAGATATTCAGGGATTAAAGTACGTGATATTTGTGTTTTTAGTGCTGCATTTTTGGGCGGTTTAGTGGGTTGCGCTGTTTGAATCCAATCTCCTCTGACTGCGTTTGCATGTTCTCCCTATATCATGTGCGTTTCCAGTTACTCTGGTTTTCTCCTACCGTCCAGAGACATGCAGGTGTGCCAACGATTCTCAGCCCAGCCCTGGGGGGCCTCCAGGCCAGTCACATTTTTGCTGCCACTGAGCTCCCTGTACACCTGTACCAGGTATTCGTTGTCCTTCATTGTTTGGTTCTACTGTGCTGGGAAGAGAGAGGGAGCAAAAATGGTGATTCAACTTGTGGTCTGGAGGAAGGGAGGGGGGTGGCGACAGGAGCAGTTTTTATTTGGTCATTTTTTGGGGATCCCCCCCGAGGCACATTTGTTTTTCTTTGGGGGGGGGTCCCTGAGCCCCAGATCGCCCTCAGTTTGAACGCTGGGCTCCAGGCCCAGCTATGGTCCTCCCTAGGATAAGCGGAAAATAAAATAAACTTAAATAACTTAAGAACTTAGGCAGATTACTTGAATTCACAAGATCCATTGTTTCCATATTTATGCTGATATACTATTTTGTGTTTCATTAGTTGCGAATAATCAGTAAAGCTGACATATGAATTTTCATGTATTTCACTAAATAAAATCTCTCTCAGATTGAATTGCGTTGAGTTGGACTGATTGCATCCCTTCTGTTGCATTTCACTTGTTATACTTCAGATAATTGCTACAAACGTGCAGTGTTAGAATAAAGGGCACAGCCCTGCTACAGTTTTGTACCCCCAGGTACAAACAACATTAATGTACCCCCAGTGGGACAAAAATGTTCCTCATAGTCCATTTCAGTATATTAAAAGGCAGGTACATGTACCTACAGGTATGGTGCAATTAGCAGACCCTTGAGGGTGCAGCCATTATACCCTCAAAAGTACAAATTGGTACTTGTTTTCTTACAGTGTTTGGGAAAGAGAGCAGGAATGTGAAGTATTCAAAATATACCCCCCCCCCCCGGAAAAAAATTACACCAAAACAAAACCAATGCCAGACTGATGCTGTTTACATTTTCAAACCTTCCGTGGACTTAAGTGCTGAGCCTGTAGCTGCAGAATCCCATTGGGGGGGGCTGGCAGGCAAATTAGATGGTGTGATTAATATCGTTCTACGGAGATGCATGGCATTTGATTTCCTCCTTTCGGGGCAACAGTGCATCAGGAAAGCGCTGACTCACATTAAATGTAAATATACCTCGGGGAGGGACACTTAATCTTCGCTGACAGGAGGAGGGCCACTGAATGCTCTGAAGGTTAGCAAATCTCGTCTCTTAAACTTAAAGCGGGGAAACTTGAAAATAAATATATGTCCTCAGACCAAGTCCTCTTTCAATAACCTCCTCAAACATGAGTGTAGGCTTTTATTATAGTTTCAGAGAAGAAGCTTTGATCCAAAGTAAATTGCATTTTTCCTCCCAATCAGTTGGATATTTTACTAAAGGTCTTTTCCCAGTGGCTTTTGGTGCTTTTTAATCATGAGCCTCTTGGTTACATTAATCACTGCTGGCCTTAACCTCTATTCTGTCTGTTAAAATAGAACACAATAATAGTGATCTTTTTTTGCGAAGGCTTTAGCTTGTCCCTTCCCTCCAAAATTCCTGCAGGATGTACCTTTACATTCCTCGTGGACGCTTTTATCCGAAGGCATATGGTACATTAGCAGCACACAGCCGTCAAGGGGCCAGCTAGGTTCATCGGCTTCCGTAAGACACCAGGTCAGGGACTGCTGATGAAGACGGAGCAGGTCGACGGTCGGAGGACTGGGACGTGCGTTCCCGGGAGCAGATGGGTCTTGAGGGATTTCTCGAAAGGTGGGATTCTGACGGCCCGGTGTGGACGTGGAGTTCATTCGTTGACAAACCACGCAGGGGAAACATCTACACATGATGGAGGAAGTGAAGATATGGTCATTGTAGACCTTTGGCCATTAACTCATAGAAATGCAGGAGTACTGCATTTATAACTGCGTTGGAGTGAAAAGAAGCATTCCGGCAGATCTAAGCACCCTGGCTTCCTCTACCTAATAATCCCCAGTCAGCTACTGAACAGTCTCCATCTCAATCTGTGTCTCTTAAAGCAGTATTGGAGACAGAAAGAGCTGATCCTTGCCCATGTGAATTTGCCAGTAGTGTAGTCCTAATGTGAGCAGCGCTGGGTTGCGTCGGTGGTATAATTTTAGGGGAATGGCAGGGACAGATGGTACAGGCGAGACATTTAGCGGCCGCGGTCCCCATGAGCACTGTAAGTGCCTCACCGTGCTCCGCCATTCGCGAGGCCGACAAGAGAAGGACACAGAATAATGATCCACGGGAACAGCCGGCTTGTTCACACCTGGGACACAGCATGGGTAGTTAACATGGGCAGAATATGCTGCAGCAGATGGAGGTACTGTGTTTCTGCTTTAAGTTAAGAGTGCAAATTTAATGCTGCCTGCCAGTATCACTCTACTCCGCGGCTCTTGAAAACTACTACAGACGTGAATTTTCCGGATAGTCTCTGTATTATACTACCCGTAATATTTCCTTTAATAGGTTTATCTATAATGATTAACTAGAGAAATCGTTAAACAGAGAGAGACCACAGAATATTAAATTACTAGCATTTTTCTCAGTGAATCGGTTCACCTTAAGGGACTATTAAAGCATTCATATTCTTAATTGGCGATTAGCACAGTTACTCAAAATCCTATTAGTGAATAACGTGCGTATTAAAACTACATTTCTGGTATGTGAACAAAAACTCAAAGGTCTTTTTTTATATAACATGGTCAAATTTCTTGCTTTATATGTTATGTTGCATTTAATCTGCAGCCATCAAAACTTTGTTTATGTATTGAAGGAATCCTTGGATACTTTGGAATAAGTGGTTTTGGGATTGCTCCTTATAGAACACAAGCTTTAGGTCTTAATAGAATTGGCCCCATATACTGTAGCAAAGTACAGGAAAAGCATGAATTTACTCACTAGGAAGACGACAGGATGTTGAGCAGCACCATTACGAACACGGAGATACATACAAGGCATACAGAGGTGGTGATTTACGGTGGACATATTTCTAAATATCACTTTCAATAGAAACTGTGTCGTCGTTTTTCCGTTTTTTATGTTTGTTGTATCTATAAAGGAGGAGGAGTTTGCAGGTTCCAGGGCTCACTTGGAAGAGGGAAGTAAAGGAGAAATAACTGAATAAGATGTCGTGGGGTCTCCTCCAGGGGCTCCGGTTCCCCCCCCCCCACAGTCCAAAAATATGCCAATATGAATTGGAGTTGCGAATCTGTCCACTGGCGTGAATGTGTGTGTGAATGGTGTGTGAGTGTGTCCTGTGATGGGTTGGTGCCCTATCCTGGGTTTTTCCCTGCCTTGCGCACAATGTTTCCATGACAGGCTCGGGACCCCTATGACCCCAAGGGGGGGGGGGGAGCATGGAAGAAGGATGAACGTACAAAGCAGGCAATTCATCTTAAAGCAGATTATATGCAGCATTATGTGTTCCGGACTGGTTTGGTCTCATCCCACTAGTTTTATATTTAGGTTGTCTCTCTAAGCTTATTTTTCCAGCCATACATTTCCACAGTTTTTGCTGTGTTATATGGGTGCATCTATATCTGCAGTTTACAATAGTGCAGGAGTCTTTTTTTTTTTGGCTCTGATTATATAAGGATTGCCAAGCCAAAGCCACTTCTCTCCCACAGATTACATCGCTGTTATCAAACGTGTAAAGAATGTTTTCTAGGAATCTCGAGATGAGATTGGCTTCAGCACCCACTCATCGTCAGGTCCTGCCTACCCAGATTCCAGTTTGCCTGTCACTCTCCTGAATGTTCCTCAGGCCTCCCTTGATGAGACACTGCAGTCCCCAGGTCTTGGAGCCGCAGCATTAGCCTGACACAAGGCTTTCGGAGCCTGAGCGGATCCGAAGCGGCGTCCAGACAAGAGAAGTAGCCTTTACTCCTGACAATTCCATCGACCGTGAGGCTGTTTTCGGTTTCGGTGGATCTGACCCGTCGCTCGTTTGCCGTGCTCCCGTTACGGCGGGGCCCCTCCCATCCCCTGCCGATGGCACGTCCACGGCCGCGGCGACCGGTTTGTCACTGTCCCGTAATTTATTCATAGCTGTGACTGCAAGAAAAGGATCGATACATTCTGACGGAGAAATGAGTAAGTGTGAGGGACGTGCAATACATCCATCTTCGGACTGGGAAGAGTAAACGGTGGAAACAGCCCTGGAAGTGATATTGAGGTTGAACAGGCCACGCCGAGAAGCTGCTTTATTTCACATACGGCACCTTGGCACATCAATTTAACTGTTTCTGTTCCAGACTCTGCTGTGCCTGGGAGAGAAAACGCAGACACATTTCTTTCTGCTTGCCTCTCCCTGAGAAAAGCACGCCGGCTGAACACAGGCACTCTAGGAGATAAAAAAATGGCCAGAGAATAAGGAAAATATGCACAATGCCAAAACCTTCCTAGGGATCGTAGATCTTTGTATCAATTGTGTTTGATCTCTGATAATCAGTGAATTAGTGAATGACTACAGATGCTCACATCTCCCCTTTTAACCATCCACACTACTGAACATACCTCTTTTTTATTTTATAAATATTATTATATATTATGATTAGGCAGCATCAAACTATACAGCAAAATTCCAAACTAGTAGCAAAATCTTTCATCTAGTTAATAATAAATATTGCGATAAATATTAAGGGTGCTTTTATTTGTTTATGAATGTTACATTGGGTTTAGTAGCCATTCTGGGCGCAGATGGACATGAGTGTACTAGGTAAGTGACGCAGGCGTGTTTTTTTGCACAGATGGACGCAGATCCTGTACGACAGTGGTGTTCCTTCAGCTCCCGTTCTCCTTTATTAACTCATCCATGTACACAGGTCCAGCGGGGGCTTAACGGCCAGGGTGACGCCTGCTTTTCCATGTGGGAGGAGACGGGGACTTCGTTCCGGCCACGCATGAGCGCACGCCGGCTGAACCCTGGACACAAATGCAGCAGAGTGATATGGAGCTCGCTGATCTTTCCCTGTCGTCTTCTGAGTCATCTGTAGTGTGACTCAATAAATATTTTATAGTGGTAAGGGGTCATCCCAATAACCTCCATCAAAAGATTCATTCGCTGCCCGAATTCCTGGCGCATGAACAGATCATTGGGGTGGCAGGTGACACCCCTGGTTTAAGAACTAGACTTGAGATCAAAAAATCAGGGGTTGGGGATTGGTTATAGTGAGCGACGGACGAAAGCAGATTGTGAAATTCACGATAGGCAGGATCACTGTGCGCTACTGATCACCGGCTGGGTTAACCTGCTTCCTACGAGTTACTTCATTTACTGCCATCGAGTTAAACCAGTTGGTGATTGACGGTGCATGGTAATCCCATTGTGATTACATTGTAACAGATGAATAGTCTCTGCCCAAAAATGACACACAGAATTAAACCAGTCAGTGACTGACAGTGCATGGTAAATCCCACACATTGTGAGTTTTGAAGGCTCATTTTCCCCATCGCTACTTGCAATCGTGGGAGGGGAGATGTCATTTCCTACTGCCTTGGCAAATATATAGTTACGAAGCTGTAAACACTGTATTATGCCTTGGCCAAAGATTTATACAGTTTATATAAAACGTTTAATGTCACTTATATTACTTCTTTCAATGTGAATAGAAAAGCATGCGTCAGGCTGTATCTGATCGTGATTGGCTGGGACCTGTGTCACACTCGGAGTCCCATTTTGTTGTCGTTTAATGTGTGATTCTGCACCGATTTGACATGCAGAGTTCCCTTGTCACGGTGAAGGGAAATGCATTCCACTCCAGCTCTCTGTTTGCTTGTCATTTGTTCTGTGTTGATCCGACCAGCATCTCCTGCCTCCACAGGTTCCCCGAAGACGCCAGAATTCTGCCCATGACCATCCACATGCCTGGAGTTTCGCCACGGTGCCGGCAGTTTCACGTTTTGAGGGCTGGGATAGGAACAGCGTATTGCGGTATTTTGAGTCTTATTAAGCGTGCCTGTGCACTCCTGCGTTAAAGATACCTCAGAATTACTCATGCTGATAATCAGGGACCTTGCAGAATCCAGCTCTTCCCTGGGTGCTGTTATGTTGCCTGATCATTTTCATCGGAATGCAGTGTTTTATGTAACCCGTTTGACAAGCAGGGCCTGTTTTTTTTTCTGCATTCCTGTGATTTTTCTCCTCAGATACTCAGCCTGTACACATGCCATTTAAACAGACACGTGAGATTTTTGCCACAGTCGGGCAAAGCAAGATCCAGGACAAATGAGGCCACATCCCAGAAGGTGGCTATGGTGACCACATACTGTAGAAAAATGTTTAAGAAGGTGGCCATGGGGATGGGGATAGCGTAGTTAAAACAATTAGTAACCGTAACAAAATATAATCTTATAGCATCGTGTCCAAATTACATTTGTTAAAGAAGGCAATTAAGATAAGACATGCATACAAAACTTGGATTTATATGCATCATCTAAATTAAATTTGCATCGTCTGTTATTTTACTGATTATGCAGCATAGAGAACTATCGAGGTTTACAATACTTGCAGCTGCAGATTCCAAACTAAGCGCTATCCCGTTTTAGCTGATGATTCATTGGTAGAAATTTCTGCAGAAATATACACAAATAATTGGATTTGCATGCTTAAGACTGTACTCTTTTGTTCTAAGCACTAATGTAGATGAGGCACACCAGATGCAAAGCCATAGCATTTTAATGCCTTTTTCGTATAATAAAATCTTGCTTAAATGTAAAATGTTTATTCATTTTTGCTCTTTTAGAAGTATATGATGCATGCTCACCAGTGGAAAGATCTAATCACATTGTCCTGGAATGCAGAGCCCATGACTCTGATGTAACTCAACAACAAATAACTCTTCTGGCATCGCGAATAAGAAGAGGGATGCAGAAATGCCACAGGACGACCAAAGCTGAAAAACATCATATCCAGCTAAAAGAAGATAGAAGAATTACATAAGCTAATATTCTCATATTACTATATTTGTTCTCCTTTTCTTATCTGTTTTCAATAAAGTAGTTTGGGAGTGTAAATATAGGGTCAGTTAAAGCCAATCCTGTTCCTGAATTCTTGGAATAGAGCAGCCTGTTCCTAGAATTAAAGGGTTGGCTAATTTTAATTGGCTAACTAAAGTATTAATATGCCTTAGCAACTGGCTCGCACATGCCAATAAGAATCACAGGCTTGGCTCTTGTATTGGATTACATTAAACTTCCTCAAGCCTATTGATTTTATCATCATTTTGGGGAATGCAGGTCCATTGCTTGTTAGAATCTGTTCACAACCTGCACTAGTGGAGCTAAATATGATAATTCTGTTTTACCCGGAATATAATTCACCCTTGAATGTATAATATGTAAATGCAGCTGTTAAACACGAAGAGCACAACAGTAATGAGAAACAGTGTTCTACAGTACGTAATACCTTGCGAAAAACTGTTCTGGAAAATTCTCAACTGTTTGATGACACAGCGTTTAACGAGTTACAAATGTAACATCAAAATGGCCCCATTGAAGAATGACTTTGGCCTTGACGGTACAGGACTGAAACCCTTCATCCAAAAAATACCACAACCATCTTGACTTGTCACATACTTTCTGTGAAAGTATCTCCGGAACTGTAAATCTTTGTATATACTCTGTCACTTTTTGCGAGCGGTACATAATTCATGCCAGGGTCGGAATATTTCTGCTATTGGCTCACCAATTATACTCCTTCGGCTAAAAATATGGTTGTATTATTTCAGAATATAACAGCAGAAGCTCTGTATGCCCTTCAGCTGCCATTTCTCTGCTGAAGTATGGCTTACATAAATGGAACAAGGCCTCTGTAGATGGTGAGTCTTTTGCATGCTCTCATCCTCCATAGAGTTTCGGTCTTTCTGTGGGGTCCAATACATACTGCATTACAAACACCTCTCTCATTTGGAGACCTGTTTATCTGCTGAACTGAACCTGCAGGCACTAGTCAGAATAACAACTGCCTTTCTATCACGACGACTGTTTCATGCCATTACCTCTCGGATTTAAAACGTCAGATGAAGGTTTATGATCGGCTAATTGAACGTCTCTCAATGAAAAGGTAACACGCTGTCTTCCTATAGCTTACACAGGCATCCATATCAATCAAGCCAGTGTTTCCCAATCCGGTCCAGGGGACCCAGAGTCAGTCCATATTTTTGCTCCCTCCCAGCTCCCAATGTGGACTGTCTGTGGGTCCTCAAGGAATGGATTGGGAAACACTGGCTTAATTGTTATGGATGCCTGTGTAAGCTATAGGACACACTGAATTAGGCAGCACATAAAGTTAAGAAAGAGTGTTTCTTTCTGGCTAACAGAAGGCTATACTCTATTAGTTATTGAACCAGAGCCCAACTCAGGGTCAATTTATGAATCTTAATTGGGTATCTGTGGCAGGTTGGTTCAGTGATTGAATTATCAAAGGAAGGAAACCAAGTTACTTGATGAGGCATTCCAAAAAAAACCCGAAGTCCCGCTGGAAAAGGCACAGTAAGTCGTCTGGGTGATTAATGTGACCTAATTGACAAGTCATCCATGCATTCAGTGAATCTTCCACTTCAGGTGAAAGGAGAAGTAAAAAAAATAAGAATTAATGATAGAAGGAAGCAATAAAACAAGACATTAGTATGTTTATTAGTGCACAGAGCAACACAAACCCCTCTGCACAATGTCTCTGGGTTAAAGAGCAGGTCTGTTATTGAATAAATCCATTTGTCAAGACAAATGAGGTACACAACTCAGGTGCTGATAGGCAAGCTTCCAGCCAGGCCAAAGTATCATGTAGTTTATTACCGGGGTGAGGAAAATTAGTTTTCTCTGAAAATGCAGGCAAGGGCAATTTATTTTCCTGACATCAATGGACCTATGGCAGTTGATTTATCTCTGCTGTATAGGAACTGATTGTGCAAGGGCATTGTCAGGTGGCCGCAGTGGATTCTGGGAGAGAGCATTTTGTGTCACACTTGCCCTGGTTCATTTGGTTGATGTAATTTTTGTCAGCAGAGCTTTGCAGAATTTTGATTGAGAGATGCTCTTTTTTTCTTAGCCTTGGTCACATGACATCTTAGCTGGCCATCTGATAGGCCTGTAGGTCAGGTCAGAGCCTGTTATGGTAATGGACAGGCCCTTACAGGCCCAAATTCTCCACAAGTACATCCAGGATGTTTTGATGTTCCAAGAAGACAAATTAGTAGATAAGCCTCTTTTAATCTTAGTACAATATTTTGAGCAGGTTTGATATGTTAAATGGAGATTTGTTTTTTTCATTGCCTTTGTATTTATCTCGGTTTTACTTTAGTGAAATGGTTAGATTTAACCAGTATTTAACTAACCTGAGAGCTTCAACGCAGGAGTGATGTGGCAGTGTTCGGCTCAGCAGGACAATGTGTCTGTGATCAGAAGATCATGGGTTTAAATCCTGTGGCCGGCTGAGTGATGTCACCTTCAGGCTCATGACTAAGGCCTTGTCCTCAATTCTGCCTAGGATTGGCTGTTCCTTCTTTCTTGTATACCACTTTAGATAAAATAAATGTAAATGGATAGAGGAAAATGAGGTCAAATATCAGTTGGCCGCTACTCTAGCACTCAATTCCATGACAAAAATAATATTTCT
>JAABNX020000045.1:5617253-5628056 GCA_015163995.2 Mormyrus lacerda | reverse complement strand
CCTTCAGGCTCATGACTAAGGCCTTGTCCTCAATTCTGCCTAGGATTGGCTGTTCCTTCTTTCTTGTATACCACTTTGGATAGAGGAAAATGAGGTCAAATATCAGTTGGCCGCTACTCTAGCACTCAATTCCATGACAAAAATAATATTTCTTTCCTTGCCAGGACATTTGTGATCATCAGATATCAAACAATAATATTGGATTATTATCTACTATAATAAGCACTGCCAGGAATGCCAATAAGGTTTTTCAACACTTTATGTAATTCTAACTGTTCAGCTCTTGATAATATGTCATTATTTTCCATTTTGACTTCTGTGGCTGATCTCACTTTCCGCTTTGGCTATAAATATCTTATAATATACATTTTTTTTTCCTTTTGCAATGACACACCCAGCAGAATATTTTCCTCGTAAATAAATGCTGAACATATCATGTAGGGGTGACAATGAGTGCTGACAAGGTGAAGGATGCAGAGCACCAAAGGTAATTGTACCAGTGATGAACGTAAATTGGAACTTCAGCTTTCAATTACTGTAGTTGGAGCGCACCCTAGGATGGTGCACCGTGGTGAACACATGCTCAGCGATAATTATTACACAAGCCGCTGTTTTACTTTGAAGAGCAAACCAATCTCTTTACCTTCCTCTCCCTGTCACAGCCATCTGAAAATAATTTAGTCTGGAATGGCACACAAATTTCCCCGAAACGTGTAACACGTGCTCATTTACTTCCTTTAATATCTGAAATATTGTAAGCGTTTTAGGTTGCCATAGAGATGGATGTCTTTTATGTAGCAAAACATGAATACACCGGGGAAAAAATTAAGTAATATGAATGCGACGTCACCACAATGTTACTCTAACATTTGTGTTTGTCGAAGGAAGGAAGGACCTTCTGCTCATTAATCAAGAGGCAATTTATTTCAGTGTTTTCATCTGTGGGTCATTTCAGGTCCCGTTTGCCACCACGCAGTACAGTGAAGGCGACACATGTTTGCAGATAATTACACGAATGATTCACAGAGAGGTGAGGAGGGCACCTACTTCATAAGTCACCGTACTCTTTAATTACCAACTGACCCTTTACAGTCGCAGATCGCAAAAAGAGGCATATGAGCAAGTGCGGCAAAGTACTTATAAACCCAGAGTCTTGGGATCATAACCTAGAAGTCCATGGTCATGAGCTTCAGGAATTCAGTGAATGTGCTAGAACAAGCGTTTCACTGTATGTTGTACGAGCACGACTGCATGCGACAAATAAAGATTTTTGAACTCTGAACCTTGGATATTTTCCCTTAATATCTAGTTGAGGATCTGAGTGAAAGATAATAGATGTAGCACGGCAGACTAAAATATTTAACTTAAAAAATAGTTTTATACACAAACACTTTCAGTTGCAGGCTTACCAACAAAGACTTAAGTTTGAAAATGTTTTTAATTTTTTTTCTCTGATTGCGCTTCACATCATGAGTACAAACACAACCGTCATCTGAAAACCAAAACTAATAGTCATTGCATCTCAGATTACTCAAATCAGAATGAACTAATTCGCATGTGCTGTGCGCCCCGACCTCCTCTTACACAAATCTGGAATCACTGCAGCATAAGAATGTTGCTTTGTCTTGAAAACAATGTTTGCTTATGATGCATCAAAGGGAAAGCAGTACAGCTTTGTGTTCATGCTGTTAAACAGTTTACCAACAGCCATGACCTCAGAAGTTAAAATCAGCTTAAATTATGGTAATTATAGAGACAAAAGGAACATTCATTTAACACTATGCTTAGGTCCTTGTATCAACCGACAAAAGCAATTTCAGTAGCAACAACATTGCTCATTCTTAGTAATGCTGCTGAATCTCCAAATTTTTAGTTTCCTGATTATTATTTCAGTACTTTCGTAAAGTTAAAATTTTTTTTGAGGGGCATGGTGGAAATTATAGCTCTATATCTCCTGCCGATTATTAATATCACCCGCAGGAATCAATCCAAGAGGCAAGATGTGGGAGAAATATCAAAAACTATTTTATTTTCCTTCCTTCTTCTTCATTTTAGTGCCTATGAACCAATATTGTACTGCCACACAATCCAGTTATGGCGTTTGGAGCCATGAGTGTAAATTACAGTGGGGGGTGGGGGTTGTAGCCCCCCAGTGATCAAGCCCCCCTCCTCCCCCCATACACACACCAGCCCCAAATAATCACAAAATGAATGGAGACTTGAGCCTCCTCGATTTTCAATCTACAGTTGTATACAGTTGTGTTATATGAAATTGAATTGAATTGAATTGAATTGAATTGAATTGAATTGAATTGAATTGAATTGAATCGAATTGAATTGAATTGTGGTTTTGCTTTGTCTGTGTTCATTTGTGCATTTAGCATAACTACAGCTTTTTATTTTGGAGAAAGTTCAGCATGTTGTGTCACGGAGTCTGATTAATACCATTATCATCTGTTTCTTCTGAGCTTTGTATTCCTTATTTACGCTTCTGTTTTCTGTTACAAGCTTGAGTGATACTGCAACAGTAACAGTCACCAACAGTTTAATAACAGAATAATTTCACAACTTAATAAACTTGCCTTAGGGGAGTATTTTTTCAAGTAGTCACAATGATTGCAGTCATTCGGACACTGCAGAAATCCTCTACTTGTTCCCTGATATTACTTATTAACTGAGTCCTCTGTTGCATGAAATCTGTACTGATGATTTATTGTTCTCTGTATACAAAATGTCTCAGCTGTGCCAGATATTAAAATTTCACAAGAGACAGTAATTGACCGTCATGAATGGGTTTGCCGGATTACATAGTACTCAGGCTTCAGGGAGAGTAAATCCTGTGGTCCATGTGCCTTCCAGTAATATCATTTCAATGACTGCTTTAATAAAAACACCAACATGTACATTAGACACTACTGCAGTTACAGACATTGTAAATGGTCCTTTCTGCTCAGGTTTGTGTTGTGTTGATGTATGACTGCGATTCAGCGGGATTCGATAGCGATGCAAGCGAAACAAATTAAACCAATATACGTGTAGCTATATTAGCTGAAAACTTGTCATGGAAATTAAGCTGCAAACATGCAATTGTACTGTCAGTTCAAAACCGTATTTCTGAGCCTGTAAAGCTATGTAATTATAATTGCATTTGAATATTAAATCAAATATCTTGCAGCACAGTGCGATTTCCGGATTAATCATGACCTAAGCAACTGGGGGAAAAATGTATCCTCAGCATTACAGAAAAACGATGCCTTTGCGTATTTGTGACTTTTTCCTCAGCAGATCCATGCTTTTTTTTCTTTGATTTGTGCAAGGGAGCATATTGATTGATTAACCCCTCATATACACGTGAGAAGGAGAAGAAAAATAATACTATACCTTGGATGTATGAATTATTTTCAGTCTGTTTATTCCCGATATCTGAAGATGAGCATTTTTTATATTCAGTGTTGGGCATGTCAGGCCCAGAAGCTACAAGGTTTTGTTTCTAGCAGTCAGCTGAGTACTCTGTGATTGTCACTCAGCCTGTTGGTAGAAACAAAATTTTTGGACTCCTGCTCTGGACTTGTGGCTTCTGGACCTGAAGTGCCCAACACTGATTACATCGCTACTTGCATAATATTCCCATACCAGCAACTTACAACACCTTTAAATACCTGGAACTTTTCAATCAAATAATTCTAATTAAGTCGCTGGAAGTTTGTATCCCTAGCAGACAGTGAGGCAGACAAACGGAACCATGATACTTAGAGGCCACAATGTTACTGCACTCGCAGCCACAGCACATCTGTCAGGTGTCGCGAAGCCTGCGGTGGGTCTTCCTGCTGCATGGTGAATCCTCAGCGCAGTGGTACTCTCGGACTTTGCCGGAGATCCGTAACCCCCCCACCCTCCTCCCTTCCACCACATTCTGGCATAGAGTATAACTTTACAGGGCCGGTTGCCTAGTTAACAAGGCTCTGGACACCTGTGGCCTGTACTACGAAGTGGGTCACTGGCTTATCGGGGTAACTTGTCGGATTTAAGGTACCACAGTTTATATGGACTTCATATTTGTTTACTTACATTTTGCCCAGACTACCTTAAATCTGACAAGTTACCTCGATAAGCCAGTAACCCCGCTTCGTAGTACAGGCCCCTGGTCGAGCTGCGTGTCTGTCTGGTATGGTGCAGCATGAAGAACACCCTAAAAAAGAGCAGCTTTATTTTGGGCTTCGACTCTATCACCTCCCACAGAGCTGGGTGACATTCATTATGGATGCAGTTGTTGGATGCGGTGAATTGTAATAAGCATTCTCGGGCCAATCTAATCACCAGCTAGTGTGATTGCTTTAATTTAGCTAATTGCCATTTTAGTATTTCACAACATTTCATTTGGCAGACAAATTCAAAATATAATTAAAACTATTTCACAAACTATGAAATGACAGAAGTATATATATATATATGACGTTTATAAATATGTAAACTGCATATAGTTACAGTATATATTACATATAAGTGTACAGTATATATTACAATTTATCTCTTTACACACATACCTGCACATGAACATGCAATATATATTTAACTATATATCGAAACTATATATAGTTTTAAAAAACATTTAAATCACTGGGTTGTGGTTGATTTCTGCATTCAGCTTGAATAAGCGCGGTTAGTCCTGAGTAGCTCTCCAGAATCCCATGTGAAGAATCTTCCGTGGCACCGTCCCTCCAGCTTCAGGACAGCAGGATTAAAAACAGCTAATCTACTCCCACAAGCAGCAAATCTCCCCCACCAACAGGCCACTCTGCCTGGACCACGGGCAGTCCTGACGAGAAGGAACGGCATAAATATCAGTGGGAATTTTCCAGGCTTATTTCCTCACCGTACCAGCAGTAACGTTTACAGTGTGACATTATGGCACCTTTAAATCATCAAAAAAAATATATATATTTGCCGCAAAGTTTATTGTTGATGCGTTTCATGTGACCATCATACCCTTAGAAAAACTTCACCGTACAACTTGTATGGACTCGTACATTTTCAATTTGCTGTTATGGTAAATGTATTATGTTTTGTGATGTGATACAAGTGCTCTGTCAAATTCCTTTTAAAATTCTCATTTCACCAAATCAATTGCGCTTAAAATCGCAAGTTGCACTTAAAATTGATCGGACATCTGACTTATATATCTATGCCTACTAGGACTAGGTGTTAAAATCCCTTGATGATCAGTACTGTACGGCGATTTCCTCATCTGACACTGCTCTGCCTCTAGCACGACGTATCATCGGTTGTTTACCTCGGGGTCATTGGGTGTTTCGGCCATTTGTCACAATACACCCTCGCCGGAGGCCGGCCCACCACAGGCTGATCAGCCCTGGGTGTGTGCCGCACTGGAGGCTCCAGGAGAAGTAGCCTCTCCTTCCGCTTCAGCCGCAGCCAATGACTGCTTCTTGTGGCAGTATCTGCAAGCTCCTTCATGGTCTTCCGCTGTGCCAGCTCCTCTGGGCTCCAAAGCTCTTGCTTTTCTCTCCGAATCTCTCAGCGCCGTAGCTCTAGATAATTTCTCCCATCTTGTCTAGTTTTCTTTCGACGCCCCCTTTCAGAGCTTCTGAGAGATGTACAAGGTCTAAGTCGACGGTTCCGAACTGCTTTTCCTGGCAGGGTTTTGGCCACGGAATTTGAGATTTTCCATTTTCCTCTCAACTGCTGACTTATGATATATCGCTTACAAATGTAATTATTTAAGTGCTTATAAGTAGTTAAAAGCATTTTGCATTCATTCATTTCCGGTTGAAGCCTATGTTCTCCCAGATTGATTCTTTTTTTTCCAGGAATGCTCCTACACCACTGTGACCCGAAGTGGAATGCAGTTACTCAAACGTGATTAACTTTTAAAATCCCAGATCAGCAATTTGACAGCACCTTCAATAAAAACAGCAGTCCAGGAACAATAAGGTGACTCTTATTGTTACAAAGGATGCTTTACAGCATGTACCATATAAGTTATACCATATAAGCTGTACCATGTAAACTGTACCATGTAAGCTGTACCATATAAGTTATACCATATAAGCTGTACCATGTAAGCTGTACCATATAAGTTATACCATATAAGCTGTACCATGTAAACTGTACCATGTAAGCTGTACCATGTAAGCTGTACCATATAAGCTATACTATGTTGCTGACCTCAGCATTTTATAACCATTTGGTTTTCCCATTTGGTATTTAAAAAATTCAAATGAAATCCAATAATCTGAATCTTTTCGGGGCTCATTGATTTCTATAACATATGTTTTAGAATTTCATGGGTCAGCTGGAGCACACAGCACTAAACCAACTGATTAACTTAGTTATCAGAGTCCGAAGACAATAAACAAGATTAACTGACTTACTAAACCGCAGCTGCAGACCAAGGTAATTAGCAAAGAGACATAAGGTAGGTTGTATAAGACCCTACTATTGTGTATTGTGCCAAGACGCCATTGTTTAGTCTGATAGAATGCACGTCTTAGCCAAAGTCAGCCCATGACACACAAAAGCCTTTTTAAGTTTCATAGAATAAATGAACACTGAATTAAATTAGCTGAGTCCCAGCAGACAAGACATAGACTTGTTTTGCTGATGTAATTAGATTATAAAAAAGTTTTTTAATGGTTGAATAACAAAATCGATTAGAAAAAATCAAAATCATTTATTAATGGGAATTGCAGTAGTAGTGTCATTGTCTAAGTTAAGTGGAATATGGAGCCCTGTCATAAAGGATTACGATTACAAATAAGAAAAACAGCAGCCACAGAGAGGAGAAGCAAAGAGATGTGAGAAGAAATAGGAGAAGCAAAGAGATGTGAGAAGAAATAGAAGCAAAGAAATGTGAGAAGAAATAGGAGAAGCAAAGAGATGTGAGAAGAAATTCTCACATCGGGAGGTGGAGCTCTCATCTGACAACTGATTTGTGTATAAATTCGCTCGACAGCGTTTTTGTCGGACATTACGCTGGGCCGGTCTGGCGGGTCAGGCTAAATTAAGAAGCAGATGGAGGACAGATCGCTACCTCAGAAGCCATATCAGAATTTATGTCTGAGTTTGTCGGGTCACTGTCTGACAAAGGCATGGGGTTCTGCGGCTGACGGGCGGCAGATGATGAATCACATTTCGCTGGGCAGAAAAGCACCTGACGGGACGTCTCCGGCCTCGAGCAGCGGGGGGGCGGCGAGCGAGGCAGAATAATGAAAAAGGACCCAAGTGCCGCTACTCCAGAGTTACGTTTCATGTTATACTCACGATTGCGTCGAGCGTGGCTTTGTCAGATGAAAGGAGGACAGAATGATGCAAACCTCCCTGGGATACACTTGCTCGAAGACCGGCCTTGGTTTGCGGCTAATCTATATCACATCCCTGTAGTTTAGTAAGAAATATGTCGTATCCTATCACGCTCTTTCTTGCCTTTGACTTTTTTTCTGCAAAGTGAGGGGGAAAGAGTCATTTCTGCAGGAACCAATCTTTCCTGTGAGGTTCCTTGTTATTATAAATGGGAGAACATACATATTTGAAGTTGATGCCCTCACATGGTCTTCGCGTTATTCAGAGGGATGATCAAAAAGGGCTTTGTCCCATCTATAATGCACAGCTGGAATGCACACCTTTACTTTGTCGCATTTCCTGCAGGGCCCCATGGAAATGACAAAAGACGGACAAAGCGAGCTACGTAAAAGGCAAAACGGCAGTGTTATATTACTGCATAATATGACTGTGTAAAATACATATATATATACTTCCTGGGCTTTATTGACGGGTATCAAGCGACATAATGCAATTCACAAGCCATCTCATACCTAATCCTTGTCGGGAGAGACACCCTGAGGTACGCCGGGGTTTGTAAAGTACCATTCCAACCATTTTCAAGGACCTGGACTTCACGTAAGCGCTGAGTTCTTGCTGTGTGCCGATTGGTTGGTCTCCGAAAATCATGCATGTGTCATTAATATTAATGTTGAAACAGCTGAATGGGTCTTTCAATCAAGGAAATGAACTAGTAAAAGCAAACAATTTAGCTGAAGACGGGAGCCTCTCACTTTTAAAGTAGCTCGCAAAACCTGAAGTGTCTCCTAGTGTCCCACCTGACATGGATTACATCATCACCCCATGCATGAGATAGCTTGTGAATTGCACTATGCGACTTAATACCTGTTAATAAATCACAGGAAGTGTTTAAATATATATGTGTGTTACTCGTGCATCATACACACATGCGACACACATGTGGCCACAAGTAACGAAAAATCTTTACGAACTCTGCATTTGCACTCAATGCAGTTCATTCTTCACTGGTTAAAAGGGACTTGGTTGGAGTCTGACATTTTCTCGCTAAGTTAAAGGACAATGCTCCCGGGAAGGCGTCCCGAAGAGCTGCTTGACTTGATATCGATTGACCTGAATACATTTGGAGGCACTTGATGTGGTGCTTCTTCCCTCCCGCCGGCACCAGCGGCGGCTACACGATAAATCAATTTAGACCAGAGCCGTAATGCAGCCGGATAGCATGCGCCACGGAGGCACGGGGTCTCGGAGTGTTCAGCATAATCTGAGAATTTCACTGCCCGCGACAGAAAATGCATTTTTGTTTCTTGCTTGTCAGGATTTCTTTTGAAAGCAGGATCTGCATTTGGCTCAGAGAAGTGAAAATGTTGTGCTGTGGCCGTTTCCCCTTTGATCTTCTGTCTTCTTCACCTTCTGAGACTTGGATTTTTTTTCCCCTGAGGTTTAAATTTTACTTGTAACCGAGCAAAAATCCCGACAAACATAAACACACATTTGCCTTTAGAACTGTGCATGCATTATTGCCTATGCTCTTTTCAAGAGGTCATTATCAAAGAGGGTTGCATACCTTTTCTTATCGCTGAACTTGATTATTTAAACAATTTGATCAATAAAGAAATGTTATTGTATGAGTGTCATTATTTATAATTATGACTTGCATGAAGATCAGATCATATTAGAAATATGCAATGCATGAAAAGTATATGTTTATAAAGTTTCCAGGGCACAACGGATTATAAAACTGTTCCTATGACTTCTAACAAAAAAATACAGGTTTTCTTCTAAAAATGGAGCAACCCATCTGTCCTTCAGCTAGCAGTTTCAGTTATTGTGGAAACTCGCTATGCCTTCCCAGCGTTCGCTTCGGTTTTCAGCATTTGCTCCTAACCCCAACCCGTTTCTGAGGTCGCTGTGCTCCGTTAGGAACGCCCGGCGTGGCAGAGCAGGAGGACAAGACGAGCTCTCCGTCACGTCTGAAACGTCAGGGACGCTGCACTGTCTCACACATCAGATGGCATCTGGATTAAACTGGGATCTCCTCCAATATGTGTGTTCGCGCTGGCGAATAAGTGATGCCCCAGAGTCATGGACTGACTGCGTTAAGGGTTATCTGAAATCTGACTTCATCGTTGGCCTGGGGTGGCTGTTTGCTGCTTCAGAATCAGAAAGACAGGTATTCTTTGGTGCTTGATCACTCTTGCTAGCCAACAGCTAACTGCTTAACAATAATATCACACTTACAGTCGATTGATTTTAATTCCATCGATACTGCCAGCAGAATATTAAGTATAGAAACACTTAGTATGTAAACTCAATAGATGACGGATACAAAAATCAGCTTTTTCTCCAGGTAGGTGTTCAGATAAATAGATGATGCTGAATGATCTCAGCACACATCATAGTGGACATTGTCTGCAATGTTTTCTACTTTCAGTAGAAACTATAAGTTTGGCTAAGGACCAAGAGGACCCTGAGCAAATAAGTGACCATCGAGAGATTCTGCAAATATTGATAATATCAATGCTAAATGTTCTACAGATTTTTTTTTAAATTAGCCAGTACATTTCGTTTATGAGTCAGAATCCCTCTGCTGGGTGTGAAAAAGTCCCTTTCGCGGCTCCCATGGTGATGCTGACTCATTACGCTAAACAGGCTGGCAGCAGACGATTTCTCCCATAGCAGACGTGAACATCGCACCTCCCTCGCCACAGGAAGAGCTGAAGTGTGTTTGACCGCTCAGTAACAGCCAAGGCAGCCGAGGAAATCGGCCGTCCAGATGGGATGGAGACGCGGGCGGAGATGCCCGACGCCTCTCCCCTCCAATGATTTTTCAGAATCCGTCACTATCGGCAAGAGATGCAGGTCCGGTCAGCTCTTCTCACAAGACGCTCAAGGATGACACACCGCAGACCGTCTCATCAGGAACGACCTGAAACCCTTTTAGTGAAGCAGGTACATCTCTGACCAGATAGGATCTACATCTAACCTACACCTGAGGCACACTGATACAACCAAAGTCTCCTTTGAATGCTGCTTCTCAGCATCAATGGGCTTCTGATGGTCATCATGAGGGTCTTTACATGGTTGAGGGACATGTTAGTAGATCAATACATTATGAGGGATGACCAAATGCATACAATATTAGTCCAGGATCTCCTAATGGAACCATACAGAAATGCCTCTTCTTTTTGCTCATCACCTAATGAACATACTGTAATATGCAAATCAGTCAAACCAGTCCAGCGCAACTCAGAGTCTTTCGTCTCCTGCAGGTATTGCCTGAAACATTTTACCTCACAGCTCAGTCTCACTGTGTCCCTTCCCTGTTTGACCAGCAAGCATTGCTGGTCATCCCGTCCTTCATGTGAGTCTTTGCTTTCCCCTGTTCGCTGTTGGCTTCATGGCTCAACACGTTGAGCAGCCAGTTGTCTGTGTTCCCTTCTGTCCTGTGTTTGAATCCCACCTCCTCTGTTTTTGTATTTTGCTCCC
>JAABNX020000045.1:5594247-5615416 GCA_015163995.2 Mormyrus lacerda | reverse complement strand
CGTCAGAAACTATCACCATCAGTGATTACTGAGCCCCAGAGCGTCGAGGCAGAGCATTTATTATCTGAACAGCATTGTGCCCTGAACCTGTCCCTGCTTTGTTTAAAAAAAAAACGAAACTAATGAACTGTATTATTCAACCGTCACGTTCATGTTTTCAGAACTTAAGCGTGAAAAGGGTAAACACTTAATATTTCTATTCAGAATGAAGAAAAGCAAGCATAAGATAAATGTTTGTTTTATGTCTCGGATAATATTTTTAGTAGTCTAGACATGTATGCACCGCATGAGCCGGATAAGCAGTTATAAAGGCCACAATTATGGATGGACATGTATTCATCAAAGATGGAACCACATACCACACATCAGTCTCTACATAAATGCCACACATTTTTGCTCCCTGTTAGGGAGCAAAAATGTGGGCCGCCTGGGGGTCCCTGAAGACCGGTTTGAGAAAAACTGCCATAGAGTAACTAAATATTCTATGACACTAAAACTTCACAGAAAATATTCCTAATATATACAGATATTCCTAAAAAAAAACATCCATTGTTCCCAGCATATTTTATTAATTTCATGGTGACTATGCCTCAATATTGACTGAATCGTTGTCATGACAATTGATTGGTGGGATTGAACTGAATTACAATTGATAACCTAAAAGGAACCACGCTGCTAGCCACCAGAGTAAATATAACTCAACTGCGGCACACTGCAGTCATAGCAAAGGCAGGTGTTGAGCCAGCATGAAGCCCTGTTACGGGGGAAGCTTGTTCTCTCCATCCCACTGAGAATGTATAGTTAGTAATCAGCAAAGACCAGCGGGCAGACAATAAGCAAGCCTGCCCATACCTTTGGGGAGCTCAGCACCAGCCTGCTCCGCTTTACCGCCTCCTGCTGGCTTATTAAACAGCCCCCGCGCGATGCTGACATTCATTAGGCTGTGGGACACCGTTCGGGTGCCTCATGAATGAGAATTTAAGGTGTGACAAAAAAAAAGAGAGAGAGAGAATAAGTTCCAGGTTTCGAGCCAGGTAAAATGAAAATACTCCCTGTACTGCAAGATACACGCGCTGCATCCCAGACCTCTACTACAGCTGTCACTCATTAGGTACATTTTAATGACCAGCTCTAGGAGACCTTCACCAGATTGCCTGAAGGATGCGAGAACAACAGTAGGTAGAATAATGATTTTTCTTATTAACTCTGCATCTCGCCGCCAGAACCAACCACTTCAAATGTGATGGCCTGAAGGGTTTAATCTCTTGATCTTGGGAGGGAAGCTGAGATCTATTCTCTTACTCTGTAATCAGACATACTGCAAAACTCCGTGAGGTCTGCTCCATTGTCCTCTCCTCTCATGCCCCAGTCCATCACTCGAAAGCTCTCCACAGCTCCATCCGAGCGCTCGTCTTGCCCATAATGGATAGGGAGTCGTTAGGAAGGTCCGGCTGGAACAAACCGTAGATGGAGAATAGCTTGAAGCCATTTTTTCCACCCCCTACCGTGTGCTTATGCAGATTGGCAGAGAGGGAAGAATGGCAGTCTGACAGGGCTGAGCTGACAAGCAGTTAGTGTTGATTCATCACACATACAGCAGAGTGTGTTACATATAACGTTAGATCTCTAGGCTACCGCGCGGCAGTGAGACACTGTCAGAAAAACACGTTGTTGTCCCATTCCGGAGAAGCAGATAAATTATTTGCAAAAACATTGAAACAAATTACTCGGAGGAAGCCAGGACAATATAATTTGGGAAAATAAAATGAGGAATTGTAAAAGCTTCACCGCCCATACTGCCTGAGATGGGGGTCCTAGGTCCACAGACTCTCCTGTGCTGGAGAAACAGTCATGGAAGATGGATAGATGGTCTTCCACCACAAAGCAGGAACGGAATGTGAGCCGTGAAACTGAAGGAAACGCCTTAGGTGTGTTTGCCACAGGTGGGGAGTCCTAGTGTGAAGATGAAGCACAAGCATTTTACCATGTGGGGGGTGGGGGGGGGGGTGGCATTTACCTTCACAGCTCTTTAGTATGCTGTCAGAAAAGCTGTCCGCATTCACAATGTAGATTCATGGTTCAACCTGCCTGCTATTAACACTGATAAAGCTTAAATTAAGAATAAAAGGACCGCAGTGTCATTCTGGATACATTCAGTGTGGTCCAGCATTATCTCTGTATCTGCTACCGATGAATGTGTTACATGCATGGCAGCGTTTCAAAAAATTTCTCAGATACAACAAATCGGGCTTTTTTAAAAAGTTAAAAAAGAAATCGACGAATGATCTGCATTGCTGGATATACGTATAATATTATATTGTTACAGCAGCACGTTTCCAATGTCAGTGCATGATTAAACGAAATATAAAGGGTTCTCATATCCAGTCAAGCTGATTTGTCGCCTGTCGTCTCGCAGCGTGACGTATCCAGACACACGTCGCGTTTCACCCAGGCTGCACATCATGGCGCCGCGATGAGAACGGCACACGGTCTTATCTTCATAAATTTTCTGAATGCACCAGCTTGACAGTTTTAATATTCTCTCCACCTGTACCTAAACAGTAAGTAATGGCTAGCAAGCTCTAAGACCCCCTTATCTGTTACATCTCAGGCACAGTGCCTTCACTCTGAATTCATATTGTATGTAATTCACATTGTTTTACCCACTGCTCATAACGGAAACACTTGCTGGAAGAAGACTGAATAAGAATCTCTCAATAGAAAGAATTATCGGAAGCACTTTACTTAAGGCCATGTTTTAGTAATTTATAAACACGTTTGTAATGCATTATAATGCATTCATAAAGGGGCAAAAATTATAAAGCTATCTATAGTGCATTATATATGAGAATTTCATAAGGCAGTTGTAATGCATTAAAAACATGGCTATAATGTGTTATGCCTTTTATTAAATATTTATGGCCATGTTTATAATGCTTTATGAATGCATTGTAATACATTATGAATGTGTTTATAAATGACTAAAAATATGACCTTAAGTAAAGTGTTACTGAATTATCTCATCATTATCAATAATGGTAAATGAACATAATTATCTTGTAATCATTAAATGTGGTGGGTTAGCATAAAGCTACCACCTTTTTGTTTTGCTGATGTAGTAATACCACTATTACTGCTGCTATTAAAAATAGTCCTTCTGTTTTCTATAATCCCTTATCCGATAGGGGGTCCAGGGTTCTGGAACCTATCCCAGGCAGCACGAGATACCAGGTGGGGGGGGGGGGGGATTCCTTTGCAGTATTCACACTAGAAGCAGCTTAGAGACACTGATTTGCTGAACTGCATGTCTTTGTACTACATGAGGAAAGAGGAGAACATGGAGGCAGAGCAGGAGCAGGAGCAGGAGCAGGAGCTGGACTACTGTACCAGCCCTGAAGGTGTGAGACAGCCAAGGTTCTCCGTGGACCATTGTGCCACCTACACACTCAGACACCGCCGGCAATTTAGAAACACATCTTCAATTCCATTCGTGAGGTCATCTGTTTTTATTAATAAATAATGCATGCAAACATCTCATATGAACATAGCTTGAAGTTACTGTTTTTTGTTTGTTTTTAATTTTCTCATTTTTTCCAAATGAGAAATTGTGCATTTTGGAAATGATGTGAAGGCTGGGTGGGTTAGGAGGCGGGGCCAGGGGCGGGGCAAGTCGTGTGGCCAGGGGTGGAGCCAATGTAAAGGGTGTGGCTTGTCTTGAATGACTTCCACATTACGGATGACATTTTGTCTTCTTCTCTTGCCACCGCCCACCTGCCACTCAATTGATTTGTCACACTACAAAAACTGAAATGAATAAACCCTCCCTGCAAAGACGTTCCAGTGCCGACGCTCAGCTTGAAATTTGTCCCAAAAATAATCAGTTGCTCTAGCTGAGGCATGATGGGGCTACAGGAAAGATGAATGTGCCGGAAAATTGCATTTTCACTTGAACTGGCTCCTCATTTTTCAATATTTATTGAAGCTTCAGACATAATCTCTGAAAAGGACTGTGAACTAGTGAAGAGGCTAAACGATGTCTTCTTTGAAGTGTTAATACTGGCGTAATTATGAGCTATTTGATTTTATGGAATTTTTAAGGAATCGCAATCCTTTGTTCTGACACCTCTCCACTTAGACTAACATTTTATCATTGTGATTAATACCTAGAAGTGCCAGGGTTTATTAACCATCGTGAATGGTGTGTGCTAACTTTTTACGATATCATTCAATGGGAACTGAAACTGAAGAAAAATTAATGGAAGCCTATAAACAGCAATTAGGCAATATTTGAGTATTTAATCGCTTGTATTTGTGAATGTATAATAAAGTACAGTAATAGATACAAGGTGCAATGAACAGGGTATTATGAACAGTGATCTGACAAAGGTCACATCGGTGACTTGAAAATAGGCTCACATGAAATAATCATTTATCTGTCAATAGGTGAAAAAATCTAGGAATTACTACTATACAGTTATACCCTTATATACTGCTGTCTCCTTACAAAAATGTTAATAGGAGATTATAACATTTTAATTTAGTACTTAAATTTCACAATTTTATGAAAGGAAAAAAAAGCTGATTATTTACATGTCTGCTGTGCCGTCATCTGTATTGGCATGGCAATCTTGAATAGTTATGCATATTTGTTTAAGAAAATCCACCCTATAATATATTGCATTCAGCCAGTCCTGTATGGGAAAACACAGCAGAAATGGCCTGGAATATGTTTGAAGTATCAAGCAGAAATGAGAGGTGACTTAGCTTAAGTGTTGTACGATAACAAAGACTGAGCAAACACCTGATGACATTACAAACGCATCCAAAAATAAACCAATATCGACACCTTTGTTTCTCTCCTGAGACTCAGCTGTAGTCAGGCTCTGGATACAGTAATATATATTGACAACTGGCTATTAAGTCTATTTCCTTCCAAGTCTATAGACGGTAGCTGGTGATTAGAAAATCAGAGATACATTATTTTTGGAATGGCAGGGTAACAGAGGTAGTTGGACACAGGGCATAACTGCAACGTAATGGATATTTAACTGTCTAGCATTAAGACTGCGAGTGACGGTTTGTGCCGAGGTGGGGGCAGCGAGAGATGAAGTTTAAGAGCACCTCCGGAGCTCCTTCTATTCTATATGGGTCAGTCAGGAGAGGTGTTGTGCAACGTGATGTAGATGCCAGTTCTCAGGGACAGAGGAGCTGGTGAAAAGCAGCCTTCGCCGTTCCACCAGCTTCACGCTCAGAAGGTCCCTGGGGCTAAATGCGGATGGAGCTCTCTGTTAACGCTGAGGTCAACTACAAAGAAAGCACTGACCGGCCCCCCGGTCACTCGGCCAGGCGCCAAGACGCTGAACTTCAGGGCAGTGCAGCCAAACTTCTCAAGGCCTTTGCCAACAGCACTGGACAAGCTGTGAGGACAGAGAATGAACTGGCACACACACAGAGCAGTGCTACCCTGAACATACCAACGTGAAACAAATAGGGTTAGGCTAGTGATCAAACCATACCCTCCAGGAACCACGCGACCTACGCAACATGCTGCAGTTAGCTTCCTCAGCTGCGGTGAGGAATATCTCAGTGAACTATGCTAAGAACCAATATTCCGGCCTTGCCCTTAACTCCCTGTGATTCTGTGGCTGGATGCGTCACGGCGACATGGGCTACGTGCTGCCAAGCTATGCCAAGGATCAACAAAAAAACACTCTTGCTGTGCTCTTCGATCCCAAAGCCCTTCAGCTAAGTCTGCCTTCAGGAGGATCAACAAGAAGCTCCACCCCATCCTTATCTTCCAGAAAACTGGAAAAAAAAAGAAACTTGGCTTCTATCCCCGAAAAAATAACAATTTCTTTTAAATCACGTCTCCGCATGCTGTCAAATAAAAAGCAACCAGTCAAACAGAGAGACATACTGTAAAATATTCCAAAATGTAATCGCTTCCTTTTAATGTTACTTCATAGCACAGTATTAAGGAGGGTCAAAAATCTGTACCTTCATATGATATGCTTTCCTTTCAGATCATTTAGCATGGCATACTGTAGCTCAGAGAAAAAGAAACAAAGGAAAATATGAAATTTGTCCGAGAAGACTAGAAATAAAATGAGAAGCTGCTGCCATAGCATCGCTATAAAAATAGAGATTTGACATTGGGCGTCACTCGTGTCACTAACAAGCACAGCAGCGCACAGAGCGCAGAAGCAGAGATCCGACACCTCGAGCAAAACGAACCGAAATAAACGGCAAGAAAAGCAAGAAGACGAGAGGATGAAGGAGAACGGCAGCTTGGGCCCGTGTTGATGACGCAGCGGAGTGGCAGGGAATGAAATCAATGAGAGAGGATTTTAAATCATCCCTGCATGATAGTGTGAAATATTACCGAAAATCATTTTACTCCACAGTTACCCGGTCTCATAAATCAAGATGCAGGGCGCTTCCAAGAGTATAAAACCTCTAGCCCTTCAGGGGAGTCTCAGGATCTATCTCTTCCAAACAAAATTATATTTTGCCTAATAGTTCTAGGAAATTCCCAAACAAAGCCCTCGGAATTGAACTTCACATCAGTGCAGCAAAAACTATTAAGCACGGCTGTGGCTCCGAATGACAGGGTTAATGGAAAATTGTTAATCTGTTAGCATAATTGTATGCAAGTTGCTCCTTGTTAACCGAATCTCTAGACTACACTACGCTATAATATGCATGTGTTTGCTACATCAGAAAAGCCCAGATGGTTTGAAACAGGTGACATCTGTCTGACTTTTAGCAGTTATATTACTTATCTTTAAACCAAAAAAAAACCCAAAATGCTTCATTGTGTCTCATAGTTTCTTGCCGCTTCGTTTGAAATGTAATTAATTAGCTGCTGCAGTTGGCGTTCGCCGGTAGTATAAAATAAAACAGCTTGCGCACTAAAGATCATAAATGCTGATGCAATGAAATTAACAGAAAGAAACTGGGCAGAAAAACAAGACAGGAGGAAATAAAGGAAAACTGGGAGAGAGGAAAGAAAGCTACACACGCGGTGTAGTTATGGCCTAGAGAAAGTGTCTCGAGTCAAGGATGAAGGACAGTGTGAGGAAGAGTCCCAGTGCGTGCTCTCTCACTGTCTCATAGGCACCCCATCTATAAGAGAGACAATGTCAATACCATGGATGGACCTGCAAAGCGAATTTTACCATAAGAATTATGGCCAGCATTCTGCTCTCAGTATTCTGCCGATATTAGACTGTTTCACTTACCATTGGCAAATCTCCCACAAATTTCTATTTTCACTGAAAAGATGACATAAGTGTCACGTGTTTGAAATCAACCCCCGTTGGAGAGGGATTTCTGCCGGGGGCAGGGGAAGTGACCGTGACCTCAGCATCCCCGCAGGGAGGCATGCAAATCCACCGTCGTTGCGGCCAGGCCGCTTTTACGCTGCGTCGGGTCACTGTCAATAATTCCACGAGGCACTTTTAAAATCTAATTTCTGAACGATCGCATCCTGTCTTGCGCAAGATGGACGCAGTACAAAGCAGGGCCCCTGGGGGAGGGACCATGCAGAGTCCAGTGGTCCGTACGCAGTTTGGGAGCTTTCTGAGACCTGGGGAGCACTGCTCACTGCACCAGTGTCCTTTGGGGGTCCCCAAACGGGACCCTGAGGTCTTTTTTTGTGTGGTGGGCCCAGCAATACATTGTACCAGAGCATGACCCCCAACCAGATCGAACCTGTAACCCCCCCTGCATTGCAAAATTTGCTGAGAGGCTCCCCTCCTTCCTACAAATTATATAATTATATGTAACTCTTTCTTCATATTGAATGTGCCAAACTAAGCAGGGGCCGAGGTGACATTTTCTCAAGATGCCTGGAATTTCCAGCCCCGTCCGGTAATCACATATGCATTCGAGTGTCAGGGAAACAGTGTGAATTTCAGTTTCAACACACTTTTATGTCTAAATGCATTTTATATCACTTCAACACGCAGAGCTATCCGAGTGTAGAATATGTGTATTGACTGGTATAATAACTGTTTCAGTCAATTAGATTTTAAATCACGGTTTATAACTCACATAGGTCAAACAGTTATGATTCCTTGCAAATGTGGCAGAAAAAATGATAATGTCTGGAAAACATGCGTTGCAGATTTAAAGTGCTACGTAAGCTATCATTGAACACCCAGCATAAAAGACTATTGAAGAGAGAGAGAGAAGAAAAAAAAGAAGCTTTCAATCCGTATTCTTGGTTACTCATGTCGTGTTACATCACAGGCCACAAGATGGCGTCATCTATTGCTTGATAAACCTTGTGTAGCTACTTGGATAAACACCACACCTTAGTTCAAACAGATTTTATGAGCAGTAATTATGATAAATAACATTTCATAACAAATATAGGCAAAATTAGCAGAGGTGTGTCTTATTATCAGAAAATAATTGGAGTGTAGTTATCGTCATGGCGATGTTCCCCAGCGGTCCCCAGTGGCACATCTTAGCGGGGGCAACGATCCTTTTTATGAATCACGTGCTTTTTACCCCAGTAATCTAGGAAAACATTATTCACCTGATCTCCAGTAAAATGATCACGGATAACATTTATCTCCCGCTTTTGCCCGGAGTGCTCCTGAAATGGAAAGGATAATTTAACATCCTCAAGGAAAACCCTTCGTTACAAGTCACCGTAGTAATATGGATGAATTTAGGATACGGCAATCAATAAGGGAACCTCGGTTCCCTTAAAGTAATAGTTTAGGTACAAGTAACATTAATTTGAATGCTATTTGAGTTATGGATTAAAACCATAATGGGCAGCAAAAAGTTACAGTGTATTTTATTTACGGAGGGAATCCTCTAAAAATAAAAATAAATAAAAATAACCATGCACGCACCCCTGATTCGGTTTTTCTTTATAAGAACCAGAAATTGCTCCAACAGGTTCTTTGGTCAGGGTGCTGTCACTGTGTTTGTACCACCATTACTCACTGCATAATTGTAATGTGAAATATATTAAACTCACAATTTTTATTTTTTAGCATTGCCCCAATAGCTTTTGCATTTGGTAACATTGGAAGCATATCCTGAATTTTTAACAGCCATTTAATAATAGCGGTTGAAATACCAAGACTTTTCAGTAGCAATTCCAAATGATAATCGGTTTATCCACCTAGCCAAAACCTGTAATATTTTATTTTTTTCAAGGTAATACAGTAAAATGCTACTTTCCATAATTACCCAGATTTTTTCACTCGTGCATATAGTTTAAAGCTCACTGCTATTACTCGATGAAAGGTTTAAAAGTATCAACCATAATCCTTCCCCGCTTCACGAAATCAGTTTGTTCAGCCTTGCTTATTAAGGAAGGTTTTTAAGAAGAGGCATTCAGCTAAATACACCATTCCGTCTGGATTATGTATTAAATAAAGGAGAAGAGAAATGTAATTGGATTATGATCACCTCCATACACTTCAAAGATTAAGTGAAAATATGATTTCGTATGCTCCCTATTCCTGAGTTATTAAGGCGAATTATAATTAAAAGGCTGTGTGATACCATCCGCTTCTTGTTCTCCAGAAATGCTGCTGCTTTTCCCAAACGGGGGTGTCACAGTCCACGTCACTGCGCACCGTAAACTTTCGCCTGCATGCCGCGCTCCTCCAACACCCACAAGCCGCTGCCTGACGCCTCCCTCCCAGCATCCATGCAGGCGGCCGCCGTTTCGGCCGTACCACTCGCCGGATCGCGCTCCACCGACAACCTGCCATTTGGTATCGGCGTGGTGGGAGGTTCGCCCGCTTGGTGCGGATGAGAGCCGGGGGAAGGATGCTGGAAAGGGATCGCAAACTCTCCAGGATTACTCACTGTGCAGAAGCCTCTGCTTGGTATAATATGCGGCCACATTCCGTGGCAAGGCGGATCTGATGATTAAACAAGTCGATAGTCAGCGATAATCTGCTTGCATGTCGGGTTAAGACGCAGATTCTCTGATTAACCCGTAAAAAAAAACAGGTCGTCAATCCAAAGCCGAGTACGGTTAAGGTGACATAGACATCGTCAACTTTAAAATAAGAAGATGCTCGCATGAGCCGTGGGATCCCAGCAGCTCTTTGCAAACACGTGTCCCGTCACGAAATGCATCGGGGAAGTTGTCAGCGGCGGGTTATTTCTGCATATGCGATGTGAAGGAGGAGGTCTATGAACAGATCGGCGTTTTTGGTCCACAATGATGTTTCCCTTCTGGGCTGTAAACACACGCACATGCAGACTCTGTCCAAACACAGCCTGATCCCAGGCAAAACTCTGCGGATACAGTTAACGGTTTCAAGAGGAATACAGACGACTATACAAACTACAGCAACGAGGGGGAAAAGCCGTTTTAATTAGAAATATACTATGATTTTCGAAAGACGGAGTGGCAAGTTCGGTGTCTTTATTCTCTTAGCCCCGAACCTGGTGAAAGCGCCATACATGCTGCATTATTTTCAGAGTTTCTTCAAGACTTTCATATGGACGTAAACACACAAACGAAATCCGGGGAAAGAGACAAAAAGTGACATTTGAAAAAAGAAGGTTTTAAAAGCCCTTAAAGTCGGATTTTTCAAATAGCCGGAGTTACGGATTGAAACGGCTTTTTTTGGATTTCGGTGCCATGACCGCATATGGAAATCCTCGGGTGCTTTGTTTAAAAGGAAATTCCGAAAAGACATGCTCGTAAACGACACAACTTAATATGGGTTTGAATAGTTATTATGTTGTGTCATTTGTATGCACTCATGGAATGTAAGCGACATGCGGCAGCGTGGGGTGACACGCCTGGTATGGAGCAGGGGGGTACGAATGGGAATTACTAATTGATATCGGTAAGCCCTTTATCGCATTCATATAGCCGAATACGTGGATGTCAACGGGAATAACATGCAAGAGATACCGGAAATATCTCGAGATATGTGTTGAAATGACGCCGATGCCTTTCTGTCGCCAGCACGAAGTGGTGTGGAGCGATGAATTAGGAGACTCGCGGTAGAACTTCTGCAGATGCTCCCGTCTCCGCGCTTATAACCGGGAAAAGTTCACTCAAACATGATATCCTGAAGCACACACTAGATCTAAAGGACCAAAGCAATTATCTGCAAAAAGGAAAATAAATAAACAGTAAATCAGGGTGACGAATGAGATACTGTCGGTCAACGGTGAAGCGCATAAGAGCCCCTATCCGTTTGTCTGGAGGAAAGAAATCAGCGACAGGTGTTTCTGATAAAACCAGGTAGGAAGGTAGCGCTTCGGTTTCAGTTTTTTTGCTTTTTTTGTTAATTATCAAAGTGCTGTGCCGTCTTACTGCCATTTTTCTTTCCTGCATTCTGTTTTACATACGTTATGCAAACTTAAACAGAAATCAAAGTAGTTCTAAAATATATATTTTTAATTAGATGTTCTTTTGTTTATTTGTATTTTGGCGTTTATGCACTGGAATGTGCTTAACGTGGTTGATTAAATCTTACTAGAAGGTACTGGATGGAGATCAGCTGCACTGATATGCCTGAAGTGAACACTCGCAAGTTAACATTTTACTTGTGCTCTGTCGGTGCAGCCACTCACGCCGCCAGTATGCTACGCTTGGGATGAAAGTCGACCTCGTGGGTTGATCGTGGACCCCAGCCCATCGACTTCTCCTGCCTCTGCTTCCGTCACCATTAGCCCTGCTGCCCACATGCAGGCCAAGAAGAGGTACCTGCTTGTGTCTCTCGGGGCTTGTCTTTTTCTGCTCGCCTATCTCTGGGGTCTGCAGATCGGGGAGATCCAACACCACCGCCTCACCCACCTAGACAAAGTGTCACAGAGCCAGAGTGTCCTGAAGCAACGTTGGCTGCCGTCCACCCATCCTCTGAGGACTTTCTTGGATGGAGGTGAGGAGGAGGAAGAGGAGGGACATGCTCTTCATCCCCACTATCACCAACGCCTATCGCCACGGCAAAGGCGGGAGATACACAAACACATTTTCAAAAACAGGAGATGTCGTATGGACACATGCTTTGACTTCAGCCTATGCCAAAATGGATTCAGGGTCTACGTCTACCCCCTGCCCAAAGGTGAGAAGGTCTCTGAGAGCTATCAGAAGATCTTGACCGCCATCGAGGAGTCCCGCTTCCACACCACGGACCCCAGCGACGCGTGCTTGTTTGTGCTGAGCATTGACACACTTGACAGGGACCAGCTGTCTAGTCAGTACATCCACAGCGTCAAGACGAAAATCCAAAGCCTTCCCTTATGGAACGCAGGGAGGAACCACCTCATATTCAACCTCTACTCTGGTACTTGGCCGGATTATACAGAGGAGCTGGGCTTTGATATAGGTCAGGCTATCTTAGCCAAAGCCAGCATCGACGTGGACAATTTCCGGCCCAACTTTGATGTGTCCATTCCTTTGTTTTCGAAAGATCACCCGCAGAAGGGCGGTGGCAGGGGGTATTTGACGCTCAACAACATTCCCCCATCACGGAGATACTTGCTCGTTTTCAAAGGAAAGAGGTACCTGACAGGTATCGGTTCAGAAACAAGAAATGCTTTATATCACATTCACAATGGGGAAGATATAATTTTACTGACCACCTGTAAGCACGGGAAGGACTGGGAAAAACACAAGGATGCAAGATGTGACAAGGACAATGAAGAATACTCAAAGTAAGGTTCATGGATTCTATTATTTATGCAGCTGGTTCAAAGCTTTTATGATCTTTTGCTTGTTTTTTGCTTGAGGTTGAGGTATACAGGGGCAACACAATGGAAAAACAGGTTTGGAATCCATGATGAATTGGATTATCATGTGCTGTCAATCACCAACTGATTCATTCAGCTTTCTGTTGAGTTAAACGAGGGTGAAACTGAGAAAATATTGTAATCCCACCTTCGGAGTTCACTGCCTTATTTATGTTGTTAGTAATATGTGTGTATTGTGTTTGTGTGTCTGTGTATATATAATGTCACGCACAGGGTCAAAAAGAAAAATCAATCGACAGGGCAGTGAAAGAGCTTTTTTGCTGGGATGTTTCTTTTGACGTAGTAATTTGATAGTCATGAGCTTATATTTGCTCCCTAGTGTGTGAATGGGAGATCAGTGGCAGTTTGGTAAAAACGTGTATTGATATTCACAGGATGACAAGAGCTCTGCATCTAGGATATGCAGCTATAAAATCAAACTGTGCTCCTTTGTTCAAAGTTTGGCTGAAAGTGTCAGATGAGCAGGATGCAGGGAATTTCTCGCTATGAAGAGAAGCAGCGTCGACGTGTAACAAATGGAACAAGACTGTCAGCAGTTAGGAGGAAGAGAGTTCAGACAAGCTGCCTTGAACGCTCTAAAAGCTGTTGTTTTTCAAAGCAGAAGACAAGTTTCTCCAGCGTTTGAAACCCATGGATGCTTTCATGGCTGTTTCCTGAATGGAGAATAAGGCCGGGAGAGCTCAACACATAGCTGATCTTCAGCAAAATGGTTTCCTTGTTTGTCATGTGTAATCAATACAACAGCTTGATTAGGATTGACTTTACCTAGAAAGGTATTGGCTTGCGACTCATGAGACAGGATTCGTGGGTACAAAACAGCACGCCTTGTGTTTAAAGGATGAGACCCTCTACACTACAGGTGCTGTATTCTTTGACGGATTGGATTTGATCCACAAACCGCACAGGAGCGGTTAAGTGTATCGGACAGACTTATTTGCGCTGTCGTTGTCCAGGGGAGGACAGTGATAGCGGAAATAAGATCCGGTCTTGCATTCCGAAACTTACATACCAACAGACAATGTTTCTTTTGTTTTTGGGAATTTTTGTACAGGTGCTCCGGGGATACACTGTATCAGGAGAGCGTCGTCCTTTCTGTTTGTGGAGCTACAGTATAGGGACAGCATGGCTGTCATTTAAGTATCGTTAGATCATCGTATAAGGAACCTTTTTTTTTTTTTTCTTTTTAATCAGAGAACGTAGAAGGAGATAGGCCAATTCTGTTCTCATGTATTTAAATCAGAACAGCTGGCCATGAATTTGTTTTTAAATTGTGACCTATTATTCTTCGTCGTCATTGCTGAGAGAATGAATGGGGAATAGAGGCAGTTTCGTTTGTTTAGTTAAATGTATTAGATCATTTTAGAATGAGTCAGTGGATTCAGTCTTAGTTCGTGAGGAAGTTAATGAGGCTTGAATCTGAGTGCAGTAAGATGTCTTTGTGTGGTCCCTGATTGTGGTGGCAGAAGGAAAAGGAAGCAAACTGATAATATGTATCGATAGGTACTAAATGCAAGAGCAACTCTAACAAATGTTTTCCCCTCTGGACGAATCGGAAGTCACAAAGTAGCAGATTTTCCGTTCGGTAATTAGCTTGTACGTTGAACATGTTGCTGACGGCTTCGGAGGCCGGACAAAGATGCCTTGATTATTGGCCATCGCTGGATGAATCATCGACTTGTCCCAGTCTGGTCGTGTCTGTGTATGGCTGTCTGCTGCATTGATCCCAGATGCATGAGACAAACAAGTCTTGAATGACCCCGAAGGTCTTTTGGCTTACATTGATTTTCAGCCTGGTCCCTTAGCTGTGTGTGAATTCGGAAGCGGGGTAAACTGTGTGTTCGTGTCGCGGGAAGGCCGAGGCACACCCCAGTGATCTGTCACATGATGGCTTCTTCACTTGCAAATTAGCGTTCTCAAATGTTGGTTTCCTTATTAAAAACTGTGCGAAGAGCTCATCAGCAGTAATTTTGCAAAAACATAACTTGTTTCCTTCACGTTTTTTTTTTTTTTGTGCCCTAAACACACCACGGTCTGTCCGAAAGTATGATTTAAGACCAGCTGGTGGTTCATGTTCCAGAAAGAGCTCTGTGCGTACAACCTTAAAAAAATTCTCACCATTAATTGCTTCAGTAAAATATAAAGCAGAACAAATTCATAAACTGAAAGCTAGTTGTGTTGCTTTGAATTAAATATGCTTTTAAAGATCATGTAACTGACAGTCTGGATATATAATCTATAATGAATTATGACATAAATATATTTATGTAAAAATACAGGTCAGACACAACTCCATGATTGCATTAAATGTGTTTAAGCTTAGTGTAAGATTATAAAAAAGGAAATAGGTTTGGCTCTTTATGTAATATAACAGTCTAGTCTGTGTTATCTTCCTCTGTATCACGCCCAGCAGATTCTGAATGGCATGCTGATATATCGGCCGTATCTCATGCACAGACTATTTTAAAGTCGGATGATATTTAATCTGAGTACAAATGCTATGCCAGTATGCAGAATGGTCAGGATAACTCTTCATAACAGAAACGACGCTATTTCCTCTTATTGCTGTTTATAATATACAACACGCACAAGCTACAAATGCAGAGCAGTACAGTATGTTTGCTTAGCATTGTGTTAATGCCCTCCTCAAGTACCAGTGAAGTGGAGTCGAGTATACTGCCAATTCAAGCACCTCTCGCGCTGTTGACAGTCGAACTATATAAAAAGAATGCAGGAATGTATTTGCGTTTCATAAAATGTACCTGTATTTCCTTTTACTTAAGTAATAGTTGTGATTTGTTATCGCTATACAAACCGAATGAAGAAGCACAGTGTTCAGTGTATTATACTTTGAACATCTTTTGCCTTTTGTCCAGTAGAAATGCCACAAAGAGTGAGGGTTTGCAATAGCAGGCCTGACACCTTTGCCATTCATTTTCTAAATAAATGGCAAATATGCAGCAGGACACTTGTTTGGTTTTTCATAGATGTTCAGGGCAAAGGTTAGCCAGTGGAGACGTCAAAGTACAATATCTTGCCATGTTTATTGTTTTTTAAATTTATTTGCCTCATCTGATTCCTCACTAAATCATTTTCTGCAGGCCTGTTCAGTGGCGGCGCTGAAGGTCTACGGGGACCCGCCGTTAGACGTGTGGTCAAGGTAGTACAGATGGAAAAAACGTTTAAGGGCTCCGCTTGTTTCTTCCTGTTCCAGAACTATTTCACTTACAGTATAGCCATTTTTTTCATGAACTGTGTAGAAGATGGGAAATCATTTTCATATTAATAAGTAAGTATTCGGGCCCGTACTTTATCTGAATAAATAAATCCCAGATATAAACAAATTAATTGTCATCATGGCCACCGTAGGATGCTGTGGGGCGGGCAGGGGCCCGTCTGCAAGAAAAGGCCCTAGGAATTGGTCTCCGTCTTTGTGTAATTCTAAAAGGCTTCTCTCCTCTGTTAGCTAATGAGGAACATCTTTCATAGTAATTGAAAATAGCAGCTTCAAAGAACCATGCTTGTGCAGCATAATAGTTGGATAATAGAGCATAACGTAAACCTGTGAAAGTGAAGCCTGACTTTTCTCGTGCCATTTAACTAAGGAGTACGTGCTGATTTATCAAAAACAGCTTGTGTGTGAAGTATAATTGGGAACAGTTTAGATGTGTGGTTGTCATGTTTATTTTTCAACCCTGAAAAACTTTCCTGGAAAGCCGGTACACAGACATCTCGGAAATCCAGATGTGTTCTCCAGCTTCTCTATTCCAGCTGCCAGGTGTTTTCCGGCGGACCCGTGAGAGACTTCACTCTCCGCTAACTCTCCGCTAGGTCTGAAAAGTACCAGGGAATTCATCAATCTGTCCAGGAATAAATGATCTTCAATTGCCAGGCAAACAGTCCTTGCAAAAATAGGTACAGGATTTGTCGTTCAGGCACTGAACTCTCTGATAAAAGCAGCTGTAACTCTGAGCAAGCTGCTATATATTATCGCCTATAAATAATAAATGTAAGTGATAAAAAAGTAGCCTTGACTAACACCGTCTACTGCGCACATGTTAATAACAACAGAAGAAGAATCCTTACGTGTAGCCGGTGATTAGTGCACATGCATAAGTACTGAGGAGGCTGCTGGTTTAAATCTCAGGGGCCAGTGCAGTTACATTCCTACTTAGTGTATTATTACTGAGCGGATGCTTTTCAGTGAAACGGGTTTGCATAGCGTGCAGTGGCTGAAGTCAGGATTCAAGTCACTTGTTAATTATGATGGTGAGCTGGTGACAATATGATACCTTTTGAAGGGGTTATAGGGTAGAAACATCCTTTGGTAAATACAGAGGAAGAACACTGTGTTTTCTTCAAAGGGCTAGTAGTGCATTGTAGATTTGTCTCAGAACTTTTTAGATAACTGCTTAGCTTTAGACTTATAACCTTATTTTTTGCAACTAACAAGCGGAGATGAGGTTGGTGTTCAGAATGTTTATTTTGGGTTTTAGCTAATTATGTCCTCTCGTTTTGCTGCTGACTGGCAAAGGCTGTAGTTTTTTTTTTCCCTTCAGAAAATGAAAGTAAATTTAATAATAAAGGTGATCTGAGCTAACCGGGAACATTCCCAAGACTTTAGCCAATCCTATTTGAAGGTTCTCTGAAAGTTGGCAGAGAACGTTCTTATTGTAACGTTAATCGAACGTTATTTCCTTGTTTTAACAAAGGTTCTGTTAATGTCAGCATGTTAACATAATTATCCAATCATCCTTTTAATGTAACTAATGTTGAAAAATATTGTTTTATAATGAAATAATTATCTTAATAAGTGCTATATGTGTTTACTGCAAATGCACTGTCCAGCCTCGAACCCATAACCTTAGAGATGTCAAGCCACAGTGCTACCTGCTGCTCTACCATGACTTGCTTTTACATTATTATTCTTAGCTGTAGTAGTAGGAGAAAGTTCTGGGAACGTCAGGAAAACTTGACACTTTGAATGTTTCCATATACTATTTGTAACATTTGGTAAATGTTCCTAGAACAAATAACTGTTTGCTGGGACCATAAGTAACGGTTTATGGCTTCCAGGGTCAGAGGTACCTATGCTGTGTGGATGAGAAATAGTAGGCTTTCTCCAAGTTCTCTGCCAAGGGAAATCACCTTTGGTGAACTGAAGAGACCCGTAACATTCTGTTGTATTTGTGTAGCATTATAACTATCTCAGTGGTCACAAAAGCCAGTTCGGAGACTCGGGTCATGAAATGGAGATGAAGTCTGACACACTGTGGTTTATACTGTATAGACTACAACGATTGTGCAAGAATGCATTTGACCAGACAAACAGATGTCTTTGCATGTTTGACTGCATTTAAATACGAACACTTCAGAATACTTCTGACAGGTATCTCCCAGCTCCGGTAATGAGTATTTACTACTGTGCAACCACATACACAGCAGAAAGGCGGAGACACATGTTATTGGCTACGAATAATAATCCTAGAGATGCCCCACCCACACTACAAAGACCCGGGACTCTAACAGTGCGTTAAAATACGCCTAGAAGGGAAACGTTGTTGGATATTCATCGTTCTGGCCGCGTTTCTGGTTTGCTTTCCGTATGAAGTGCTCCAGTCTCCAGCTGACAGACTCAGGTACATCCGACATTTCGTGTCAGTTTCTGGGTCAACTGAGAGAGCAAACAGACTAATTGCGCGGTGATACAGTTGGAGGTTTTCCATCTCCTCCTGGCTTCCTTCGTCTCCAAATGAGCTGAAAGTGAAGACTCGGTGCATTTCAGTGCCACTCCCGTACCTCGTTGGTATACCTTTAGCATAGGGAAGGTTTTTGCGGTAACGCACATGCTAATGCAATTATTAACAGGCAAGTAAATTTTACTGTTGGTGATTCAGGGCTTTTTGTCGCCCCGTGGTCACTGTCCTTGACGGATAAATGTGCTGGTGGTGAAGCGTTCTGAGGCTCAGCAAATCGTACCATGTGACCATGGGGATTTTGTGGGTAATATGGCTGGTAGAAAACCATTGTGGGGGGACACATCTGAACGGGGGGGCACATACAATGGTTTGCATGACATAATTGGCGGGTTTTTCTCGTAAACGTTCCTTACAACATCGCGGGGAAAACCAGTTTAATATTGCCTTTCTAGAAAAATATGGGGAGAAAAGACCCCTGACACACAGAGTCGCATCAGTTTTCCCGAAGTTACTGGGCCCGAATCACAACTGTACACATTGTATATATTACAACGACACCACTGAGTAACTAACATGAGACTGAAGCTGTTGTTTCCCACACTGACCTGCTGGTGGCGCTACACTACCCTCTCCCTATGAGAGACTCTCTGTGTCCTTGGGTCAGCCTCACGTTGCTATTTCAGTGATTTCTGTAATGTATAGCACACGCAGGGTAACACACTTCCACTAACTCTCCATCCCACCTGTTGGGTTGCCAGACATGGGCATTTTATCCCACAGCAACTTCACTGATGGCAGCCTAGGTGGAGACTTGAAGCCCAATCTGTCACACCAAGGACAGCGATCTCGACTGTGACGCAAATAGGCTGAGGCACCTTAGTAGTGCTTTTAGATTGCGACAATATACAAACATCGTGAGTGAAGGACAGGGAGGACAAATCAATACTGATATCCTGAGTCACATGACCCTCCCATCTGAGACAAGACCCCCCCCCATTCTGACAATCCAATATCAAGCAGTGCCTGTACTGTAGCCACCAACGTCACTTTTAAATCATACAGTGCTGTCATTAAGGAATACCACCCATTTGAAGAGCACATTAATTGTCTGAGTAAGAAATCAAGGTGGTTTACTTTTCCAGTCTTTTCTTTAAAACACGTTTAGAAGAAAATATTTAGTCTCTCCCTGGATGGTTGTAACAGTTTTGCTCAAGGCAGGTTCAACAGAATTCTGCGTTCGTCGGTGTTTGTATTTGCCTCTGTAAATCAGATCAGGGCGCAGTTGCCATGAGACAATGGTTGGTAGAGTTACATGGTTGCAGCGCACTCATTTTAAAAAGGGGTGTATACAGAGGCGGGGCCAAAGGGGCACCGGCACCGGTTAAATGATGATTGGCCCACGGAGTGCTCCCTTCCCTGTCACTCACGATTCGAAGCATATCATTGGCTACTGATAAGGTTGGCCACCCCTTAATCCTCCACCTAAGCAAATCCTAAAATCGGCCCTTATTTTGCATGCAGGGAGGAATACAATTGATGAAGAAATGTTTGTGGGAGAGTGGCATCCCAGCGGTCGCGGTCATTGTGTGCGTCAGTTCCCTCCATTTGACGAGGAGCTAGCTAACATGACAAATTAGGTTTTTTTTTTTTTTTTTTAACTAATCTACTTTTCTAACCAATGAAGGGCTTCCACCTAAGGGGGTGCAGGGTGACGTTGAAGGTCCTCTGTGTGAGCTTCACATCGGCCTCCTGGTCTCCTGGTCAATCATCTTTATGGGGGGGGGGGTTGTCGAGGGTGATACCTTAAGGGATCAAACCCCCGGCTTTATTTGCCCTGTCGGCTCTAATTTACCGGCGCGGGCTGACATTTCGAGAGGGACGTGGCCTTTCGCTGCTAAGATCCCGGGAGCACAAATGTGAGCAGTGACTCAAAGTCGCATTTCTGCATCCATGAGCAAACATTAATTGCCGCTCTGACCATTAAGAATACATAGTCAAAGTAACGAGATCTTTTTTGAACAATAGGGGAATATCCGTGATCCATATTAATTAACAACCTTTTTGCTGATGAGAGAAACTGGCACACAATAGTGTAAAAGCAACGTAGGTATTTTCTGAATAGAGGTTATGTGTGTGTGTGTGTCTGTGTGTGTATACACATATATAGCTGCATACATACATACATACATACATACATACACACACACACACACAGGGAGCATAACTTAATTTAAAATGATCTTGATTACAAACCAAAACCATAAATATGTGAAACTGCACTTACTTCCCTTTATTGCAGAGTAAATAGAAATAATGTCTATTGTGAAGAATGTTGCATTTATGATTTTGTCATAAAGCGAGCGGCAGACATTTTTGTTCCCGACTGAATTATTTTCTAATCATTTGTCTACTAATAAAATGATATATTGTAAATCGCCCCCTGGCAGCATTTCAGGAATTTGCTGGACAGTCCTCTTCATCGATCTCCATCTGTAGCTTGGGATCTGCCTAATCCTTCCATGTCGGTTTAACTCTGTTTAGGTTCAGTTGTGTTTTAGTACAAACTTTGGATTTAGGGGGGAATCGGGGGCCATTTTGACAGGTGAAGATGAATCACAGCTTGTAATTTTGAGGCGACACGTCTTGCAAGTAAGGATTTTCCAAAAGCAAAAGCAGGGGAGGTGAAATTTAAACTGATTTTAAACATATACTACATAATC
>JAABNX020000045.1:5565058-5594240 GCA_015163995.2 Mormyrus lacerda | reverse complement strand
CAATGGCTGCACGTCCGTCACGGGGCTGAAGCCAGTCAGTGCTAAAGGTCACCGGTCCCGATGTAACTCCCAGGACTTACCGTCATAACCCAAATCCCAAGCTGATACATCCATATAGTTGTCTCGGTTTGGCAATATTGGAGAAAAAACTGTATCCTTTTCTTCCTTGCATGTTTGGCGTGTTCTTTCAGATCTGTAATTGTGAGATTGCGAGCCATTTGTCGCCCTCTGCTTTGTAATGGCGGTGAGGATGAGAGTGCGCAAGAGTGAGAGATGAAACAGAAATATTATTGGGGTCGGGACAGAGGGAGGGGCGGAATGTCTCTCGGCTCGGCGTACGGCTGCCAAATGTCATTCTTGACCCATGAGATGGCCTTTCTCTTCCAAGTGAGACTCTCCTTGATTAAACGTGGGTTCTGGGTGCAAGGTGACAGCTGTCCTTCACAGAAGCTCATCTGAACTCTCACCGGGGAGGTGCCATCCATTCTCAGCCTCACCGTTTCACTGCACACGCTATTTTTTCTTTTCCTTTTATTTCCCGAAGAAGGTGGACTTCAGATTTGAGCGGACTGAAGTATAGGAGGCCAACGAATTTGTTTTCTGTCTAAGACCCTCCATTGGGTGGAAATGTCAACCTTATAATAAGTTTTGATAGATCTGCTTGTCTACCACAGGTATGGATGTACGGGCCGCACTTTACATCGGGTTTCAGGTAACTAATCGTTCAAACACGGTCATACTTGTTCTTTCCTACTGTAAGGGTGCTGTAATGAAGAAAAATCACACTGGGCTGATCTCTCTGGAGTGTTTTCTGAAGGCCTGCATTCCCGACCCATGGAACCTAGACGCAAACTGATACGGCCCCTGTATTGTAGCCTTCTGTCGTTCCGCAGATTTCAACCCGCTTTAACGTCACAACACAAAGAAGGAATGTATTCAACCGCAGAAGAGATGGATGGAAGATGAAACAAAGGTTCAGCTCCGTATCCTGGATCATGTGTGAGGTTACAGCTTATTACTGAGCCTCCATAATGACTGTCGGCTGACGGAAATAAGGAAAAGTTAAAAACAACAGCGTAGGGCATATGGGGAACATTTTCTATATGGATTGTAAAGAAGGGTTCAGCCAGGAAACACATGTTCATGTAAATTTATTGTGACAAGTAATTGGACTCAGACTGGACCTTAATATATTTAATCACAGCATTCACCTCGCTTTCAGCAAGCAAACCCACTCTTTATTTCTCCTATAATGTTAGCATGTCCGGGGGGGGGGGGATTTTGAACCCCCAGAGGTTTTTTTTTCCCCTACTTGGGAGTTTTTGGTTCCTCTCCTCTGTTGTCATCTTGCTTTCTTTCTTTTATTTCTTTGTCTTTCTTTTTTATCTGTCTTAATGATGTTGTATCACAACACACCCATGTAAAGCGCCTTGGGGCGACTGTTGTGAAAGACGCTATATAAAAACAAGGTGAACTTATTTAAATGCTTCCGCTGAAATAATGCGCAGTTATAGGAGCGTCTCCTTCATGTGGAATGATCATGTCCCCACATTGCCAGAGGTGGAGTTATAATGAATACCTGATTTGGGCCTCGGTCTTGACACAGCTGAGGGTCCCATGCAAGTGTCCGATTGCGATGTCAACACATGCTGTTTAGCATCTAGCCTGATGCTCTTTATTTACCCAATGAGAGTGACAAAGTTCACCACTGCGGTCTTTACCCATTTGGTCCATGGGAATTCATTCAGGTACAACAATAACCCTTCCTGACACTCGAACCCGTGACCTTTTGACTAGGGTGTCAAGGTTTTCTTGGGGGCACTGATTCGCAGATTCATGCTTTTCAGGCAGGCGGCAGAGAACTCGCCTTTTCCGTTCCGGAGCACTGAGGAAAAAGAATCCTCTTGCTGCCAAGGCACCCGTCTATATGCAGAGCTGTTTCGGGTGAGACATCCAAAGATCAGGTTGTATAACGTCGAGAGGGCCCGTCTGTGTATGATTCAAGCCCTCTACTCTGAGCAGCTTTCTGTCTCTCCCGGTGTGTAATTTGAGGTCGGCTCTCCGAAGTATTAGAGCGGACCTCAATCAATTGTCCACGGCGCATTCAAGGAACTGGAAGTGCACTGAAAATTGATCACAATTGTAGTTAATATTCAGAGGCAAATATAGCACTGAGCTTGGATGGCAAAAGAGAAGAAGGATTTAGAAGAAACATGTACTCCTAGAGGGAGAATGGAAACTCTGAGCTTCCTTTTAGACCTGAGCAGATGCATCTTGACATTACGCGCTTCAATCGATTTCCATGTTTCTCTCCCTACGGCTCTCATCCAGTGAAGGTATCACTGTCGTCAAAACTACCATCTTGATGAATGCAGGGTTTTGGTTTCTGTATTTTTTCCCCTCCCCCCTCAACCTAGTCCAGGTCTCCCAGAAGACAAATACGGCATCAGAACGTGGAACGTCTGCATCCACGGCAATTAAAATGTTATCGTTTGCAAAGAGGCCGGTTCTGTCTTAGCTCAGGAATGTCTCGATGTTTCAGTCGCCAGATGCTTTCCAGCCTGTGTTCCCTGTGCCTAAAAGAAAAGTCATAATGGTGTCTGTGTCTCAGTGCTGATGTCCAGTCTCGGATATGCGTAACACAAAGCATGAAGCAGGATCCGTGTCATATTGATGTAGAAACCAAGAGAACATACAGTATGCATGTCAACACCCCCCCCTTCCCCCAGGTAAAGTTCATTTGGTATTTCCCTTTCAGTTTGTGCCTTTATCAGAAACGCTTTACAGATGTTTTCTGTTTACTTAAGATATAATTATCTGTTCACTTTAATGATGAATAATGATTTGGTCCATCTCTGGCAGTGTTGCTTGGTCCATTTGTAAAGAGTGTCTTTGGGATGGGTCGTTTTTCTCGGGTCACCAAGTGTTTTCTGGCCTTGTTTAAAGCATTTATCCTGCGTGAAAAGACGCTGTTGCACGTGAAGGCTTCCCTCTTGCAACCCTACAGTCGTAGCCTCATCGTTCTTTGAATATCACCCTAAATAATGTTGTTGTTTGGGATGATGTGCGGCTTAGCACTCCATGTCCATGATCAGAAGGGTGCCGGATCAAATCCCACGGCTGGCAACGTGATGCCACCTTTGAGCTCATGAGCAGGTGCCGTTAACCTCAGTTGCTCCAGCGATAGTCAATGCCCCTGCTCTCTGTTACTCCCTTCTACGTTGCATCTGCTGAGTATGTAAATTGTACTTATTTTTGTGCAAAGGAGCAGCCAAAAAATGGACAGCTTTCACGCGGCACCTCCTATCATTTGACGACAGGCCGTCTCAGCGGAAGAGCTCTTCTGCACCGTCTACGGCCCGTCTTATTCTGGAATGTGCCACATGTGGCGGATGTCAAATTATAACGGAGTTTACCCGTAGCCTGGGGTCATAACAGCTAGCTGGCTATTGTAGGTATCCTTCGCGGGAAAGACATTCCATGAAGAATCACTGTTAGCATTAATGATGGGGATTTCCTGTAATGTTTGTCACTGGCATGTCTACATGAGATTTTTTACTTTAATAAATGAAAATATTACATTTATGAATTCAGATTGCTGGGCAGTGAACAGCGGGGAATACAGAAGTGGAGTCTTAGTAGATGCCAGTTACCTGAGGCAATGCTAATGTTAAATCTGTCATTAAATCCTCCCATCCTGGATGCCCCGCGTTTGAATAATGTATGATGTATGTGAGAGATTATGTTAAATGAAAGTCCACAGCACTATGGAAAAAAAACGAGGATTACACTCTAGCGATGAAGTGTCACAGCATGTTAACAAAAGAATATTACATACCGAGTTATAGACATTTACAGAGTTTCCCTTCGTCTTGTAAGTCGTTTAATCAGAGCAAGGTGTCACGAACGTGCACAGGCAGACCCCGTGTTAAGGACGTCCGACTAACGGACAGTTACACGTACAAACGCACAGCCATAAAGCCTAACATATTAAAATTCAGGTAAAATACAATAGTCGGTAATAAAGAATGCATACACCGCTTTGTGACACTCGCGAAAGCATCGCACGGCTTCACCGATTCATCGACTTGAGGTACAGTACAGTACTGTATGTGCTTTCTTTTGATATCACTCTATAATTATCATCATCTAATGTATTATTTTATTTCCGGCTTACCTACAAATCCAATATAAAGACAGATTTAGGGAATGGATGTCATTTGTAACCTGAGGGCTACCTGCGTATGACAAAAAGAGTGTTAACGATAACTTAATTATGCTCATTCCGGTCAATGCGTTCTTGCTCTGGCTCGGGTTCTTTATGTCAGTCCAGTCTTGGAGTTCTTGGTTTTTGTTCACATGTCTCTGGACTCTTGGTTCTGTGGTTGTTTTGCCTAGAGCTGGTTCTGTCTGTCCAGGTTTTGGCTCGTGGGTCATCTGGTTTACATTCAATCATTTATCTAAAGCTTTTATCCTAAGGGGGTACAATTTATGTGAGTTTACTGTTTAGCTTGGCATCCTGGAATCTGTTTTCTCTCCTAACCCTAACCCTACCATGATCTACGATCACATCCTTGGATGACGCCCATTCTATCTGGTGCTCAGATCCAACCCTCCCATTTACATACCTCACAGTCCAAAATCAACGTCCTGTCAGTGCCAAAGACTCAGACACCAACAGTTAGCGAGGGAGAGCCTGACAGCTTATCTTCTGTCCATTTGTCAGTGCTTCTTGTCTTGAACTTCAACAAAGTTCTAATTTCTGTCCTGGGGCTGCGACACCACTAAGAAGTGTTTGGCCATTTGCATCTGACTGAGCTGCAGGAAACATTTTTGCTGATAATGGCCAGAGAAGATGTTAATGATTAATGGAATTCATCAGTTGAGATTGTAAAATATTAGTTGGAACATCTAAGGATGCAATTCCCTATTGTCTTTTTTGTGGGTGGCTCAGTTTGCGCAGGACACTGTGCATGCAATCAGAAGGTTGATAGTTTGAATCCCCGGGGTTGACACAGAAATATCACTTTTGGTCCCTTTAGCAAGATCCTTAACTCCCAGTTGCTCCTGGGATTGGCTGATCCTGGTCTCATATAATTAAAAGAGAAAAAATGGATAAAGCTAAATAAAGTAAACTTATATCTTTCCCCCCCTATTTACAATATTTGTTTAGCTAAAATGAACAAGTTCAGCATTTGATTTGCGATGACATAAGGAAAAGGGGAGCTTCTCAATTATGACGAAGCAACGCTTGACAGCCTGCGGCACCGGCGCCGCTTTGAAAAGCCCGCCGACGCCGCGTATTTATGGTGGCATCGGAGGCGATGCTCGCAGGGAGCGGAGCAGATGGCGCTAAACGGGCGGGGGAAAAAAATCGCCGATCAAAAAAATAATAAAAAAACGGCACAGCTGTGTGAGCAAACGAGAAGGTGCGATCGGTGATCAGAGAGCCAGAGTAAAAGGCTGGCATTAGAGCTGTCTTGTCTCTTTTAGCGAGGTCTCTGTAGTGCCTCTTACGGAGACAGATCTCCCCGTTTAGCAGCGTCAGAGACATAAAACACCGACTGAAGGTGATTCTTATAAATCTTCTTGTAAACGCGCCGCACCTTGGGCTTTCACTCCCCGCAGAGGGAGATGCCCGACACTGACGGAGTGGCCGTACGTGCTGCCAAACCCGGAGGTGCGGCTCCCCCCTCCTCCATGGCTGCCCCTCCCTACCTCCCTGGAGGCTCTCCCCTTTCACCTCGCACAATAGACGTGTTTGTTCACCAGGGTTTTAGCTTTGCTGTCCCCCCCCCCTATCCTGTGGACTAATCAGCTCCTTTTCGACGTCTCCAGGCGAAGGAATCTTGACTGTAAACTTGAGAACCTGCAGTCTATGCCAGTTGGCACCAGCGATGAAAAGTAATCTCCACCTTTCTCCCGCCCCCCCCACACCTCTTCGCCAATCCTTTTCTCAAGGTTCACTGATGCGTATTTGGGAGTTTAAATACAATACTGGAGGGCCTCTGGGATTAGACCACTGCAAATATGTTCAGGGATTATCAGAGCTTTCCGGACACCGGGTATATTTCAGATGGAGGGAGCTGACGTTGTCCCTACCGTGATTTTTTATTTTTATCCCGAATTACCCATTATAAGGGATCTGTTGAAGACTGCCATTCCCTTTGTAGCATTAGTTCTTCCCTGTTCCCGTACACCTTCCCGGAACTGGACGTTAGCTCGTGAGGCGGAGTCCTTTGCGCTGGTCGCGCCGGCGGACCTCATAGACCCCTGTGAATCTCAGCGTGCAGCTGTGAGGTTTTGGCTCATGCCAACGACTCGTAATGGCCGCGTGTGCCGATGCACCCCCCCGTGGCATCTGCGGCTCACTGGTCAGGGGCCCTTGGCCTTGTAATGCATCCGGCCTTATGGTATGTAAAAGACAGAAAATAAACACAAAATAAAAGTTATGATGCCGTGGGTATGCATCTGCCAGTCCATCTTGTGTTTGCTAATGCTGGCCAGTGGCATTACCAGGATGACAGTCTGAGGTGGGCATTTGGGTGTGTTGGGCAGGTACCACCCGCTTCCCACCTGTGACCGTGCCCCTGGTCAAGGGTTGGGGGGGGGCTGCAGTCTATCCCAGGAATCCTGGCACACATGGACAGATTATACCTTAGGTGTGATACCAATGCGCTAATAACATTTTATTCCATTTATCAAGTTTTTGCTACAAAATATACTTGTGTTTCTGTGACACTGTAACGTGCTGAAACAGTTCCATCCGTTGCAAAATCCACAGATAGACTTGCAGTTAAACTGATTAGTTGTAGCTGGACAAGATTTCACTATTCAATATTAATAGCTTTCTCTAGTTTTCTAGCTTGCTACCGATGCTATAATAAATTCTTCAATGTTTGAATTTAGTAAAACAATCTTTACTCACAAATACAAGATTAATTAGTTCTTCAAAAAATCTATTTCTTTTGAGTCAGAGCGTTTGATTAATTGAGCAACTAATTAATCCCAGTATTAATTCCGAAGAAAGAAATAAGAAAACTAAATAATAGATCATCCGACCAGAAGTTACTGCAGTAATAGAAAGCATTAATTAGAGAATGTACAATGTTATGAACAAAAAATGCATTAGTTATGTAAGAAGTTATTCTATATATTGATTATTTTATCAGTTATAGTTAGCCAGTTAGAGCACTGTTTTTGTTTAGCTTATTAAAAGACAAAACTGAATTGCATATATGTACATAAGCTGTATGCATGTATGTGTTCCCATTTGTAGCTGAAATACAGCCTTGCAAAAAATTAAGACCACTCTACATTTTTAAACAAATCTGCGTTTTTAAATCCCGGTTTAATCCTGGCCCTGCTGGCAGAAGGCTACACTGAGCAACAGGCTGCTTCCAGGTTGAATGTTTCTAAGACAGCAGGACACGAGAATAAGGTGAAGCAGGAGACACTGGGAATGACCAGAAACCAGACAGGCAGAGGGCGGAAGCGACTTTCTAATGCCGGAAACTTATACCACAGTTTCTCATCAATCCCAAGATGACATCAGGTGACCTTCAACAGGAGTGGGAAGCATTAAGTGCAGGTGTGAAGTGCTCTGTTAGGACAGTGTGTATCAGGCTCCTAGAAGCAGGACTGAAGTCTCATGAAGACAGGAAGAAGCCCTTCATCAATGAGAAAAGGGAAGAGCCAGACTGGAATTTACAATAAAATTATATTATTCACACACACACACACACACACACACACACACACACACACACACACACACACACAAATTGAGAAATAAGTAAAACAAAAATTAAATCAATCAATTGTTTCCATGGCTTTTTATTAAATTAAAGTAATTTTTGTGGTCAGAGTGCAGGGTCTGGTTTAAGGCCTTGCTCAAGGGCCCAACAGAGATGTGGCTGTTCTTCCAAGGCCGGGACTCGAATCAGCAATCTTGTGATCACAGGTACGGAGGCCTAACTCACTAAGCCGTACATCGCCCCTGGTGACCATTAGAAAGAATGCCTAATAAACATTTTTTTTTTTAAATGTTTTAACCTATTTTCAAGTAGAGGACACCACATGGGCTTGAGGCAGGTGCAAGACAGTTGGCATCTTATGAAAATACTGTTTACAAAGTAGAATGAACCGGAAGACAAAGTAGAACACGGCCCTTCAAATGCGACTCGGCAAGTCTTAAGGCGGTGAGCTTCTTGTAGGGAAGGTGGAAGCCCAGCACCGCCATGTGATTCCGACCCGGCTCCCCTGCATTTCTCTCTCCCTCCTGCCCAGCTGCCTCTTACAAAGTTCAATTAGCCATTATTGGAGGCAGCTGGCCGTTGTTAACGAGGAGGCCGTTTGCATGGGGACAGTGGACAGTGTGACGCAGTGCGGGGGTCGTCCCACGCCGGCGTCCGTCCACGTGGCTGGTCGCCGCTTCGGCTCGACGGATGAGCAGCGATGAATGTACAGGGTGAGGCACAGAAAGTAACGTCGTTCTTTGTAAGATGTGCCGGCAAGCTTAGCTAGTTCACGTAGAAACCAGGCTTTAATGCTTAACACCTTTTCCCCACGTGTGTGGATGTAAATTAACTTTATACACGAGCCAATAACCATTTAATTATCCCTCCAGTCGAAAGTCAAGTGATTTAAAAAAAAAAAAAAATGTACGTTTACACGTCACGTTTTATTTTCCACGTTGTGTCCTGTGCTTTTGATATTTTGTATACCCAGACGGGTAGAATGCCATCTATATGTAACCCTCATCCCTGCTAGCTGCAGGTTTATACCCTCATAGTGTACTCTCAAGCAAATCTATACTGTTCCTATTATAAACCTAAAATCAGCTACATTTAAAGTTTTGGTAGTTGGCAAACCCTGCAGACTATTTACAACGTAATAAAACTGTTATATACGTGTAAATACGTGTGTAGACTCGTCTCGAATTGAAAATCTCACGCCAACCAGCTGACCAAAGTTGGCAACCCTGGTTATATATGTTTTTTGCAAAATGAGTACTTCTTCTCTTTAACCGGCATAAAGGAAAGCTATACCAATATTGCCCGATTTCCCTGTTTAACCTGTTATTCATCCATGTATTTGGTGGAATTTAATCAGGAAGTGTTTGTTTTTTTTCCCTCTCTCCGCCATCTTGTTTGGCATAGAACACACCAGAAGTGTTTTTCCTCCCTTGCTAAGCCTGGTTAATTATTTATACATTCATGCAATATTTATTCCACAATAATTTTTCCATGCAGAGTTGCAGTGTGTGGTTTGCTGCGGGGTGAACTATTCAGAGACCTGTAGACATTGGAGATTAGAGTCAGCGTGGAGCGATAGCAGGAGATAGGAAGCCCCACGCGAAGCTGTGAGTTTGCTGGGTTATGTTCCGTCTCGTTCTCTCACCGAAGCAGGTTCTCTCCGGCGTGGATTTTCCGGAGTATCGTAAGTAGGGCTTTAGGTGCAGCTGGCTAAACAGATCCTGCGAGCGGGGGCCTCGTGTCGGACCGGGCTGGTTAGTGATCACGTTAAGCGCCCGAAATGAGATGAGGAGACGTGGAGCTGGGGGCTTGTTGATCCCGGCCTGAGCTGCTGTAGTTAATGCCAGCACTTGTTGCAGTTTTTACCCCAGACAAGAGTGACAAGAGCTGTGATGAACACAAGTGCAGGCTGTCATGTCCGGTGTGAGCCAGGGACAAACGGTTTGGGGGAGTTGGGGGTGGGGGGTGACTTGTAGTCAGGGTGTTATCCTCAATAAAAACGACGACTATAAGAATGCATTTTCTTAAATTGGGGGGAAAAAAAAAAAACTTTTTAAAAAAAAAAAAAAAAAAAAAAAAAAAAAACTATAAATGTTGCTTCAGAAACTAAATAAAAAGAACAAACATCAAATCCTTTTGAGATACTGTTTCTCAGATGTCTATTTATCTTAATTTACCATTAATAATACCTGGATCATATTTGGCCCATTTTGAGCAGATAGGTACATGACGTGTATATATTCATGTAGGACTTTCTCAGGATCAGACTCATACAATAACTATGGGTTTCATTCTACTCCTAGAAATAATATTGCAACTTTCGCTGAAACTATAATATATAAAACTAAATAGAAATATATCTTTCAGATAAGAAAACTAATGAAAACAGCTACACCTGCATTAAAAACTAAATAAAACTAAACTGGATTTCAAATCAAATTTGAAAATAATGCATAAATAAATTCTAAATTAACATATCTAAAGTACAGTATCACTGCTTGGAGCAGCCGATTGACTGGGTTGAACTGAATGGAAATGAAGATCCTCCAAGGGGTCTGTCTCTTTTGCACATTTTTATCCTGCCATTTTATAGGACGGCCTGATGTGTCGATCGCTCACATGTGAATTGGGAATCCTGTGCCGCTGATGGTCTGTGAGGCAGGAGAGAGTGGATGACAGTAAAAGGAACCATTTGGAATTTTAATGTCTTTTCTGTTTTAAATTTGAAGTTTTTGGAGTGGTGAAGGCTCAAGCAAAAGACAAAAAAAAAACAAATCATAAAACAGAGAAGTAGTAAAGTAGTGATATGAATGTGCAGGTGCATTTTAAATAATCATATCTGAAGTAAAAATGTTTAACTTGATTGGCAGACGGACACAGCGGGTGAGACATTAATCGGATCTGAGCCGGACACGGTGACGGCGGTCGGTCGCCTGCGTAGTTCTGGGCCTCATGTTTAGCAGCACAGTCTGATCCATGCAGGTAGCAGCTGGGGCTGGGAATGCATTGAAAAGACAGGCGTCCGCAATCCGCCAAAGCGCAGGCCTTGCGTTCAGAGCGGCGGCGGCATGGGCCGCTGTAGCATTTCCCAGCGCCGGGATGCTGAGGATGGGAGGAGATGGGCGGGTGTGCAGTCAGCCTCCATCACAGGGCTCGGAGGACTCCTGCACCAGAGTGTGAAAGGAGCCTCATAGTCTAACAAAGGCTTCACAAAGAAAACACATTCACCTGAAAAGGATTATCACCAGGACAGATATATCCCTTCACAGCGTACAAATAAGTAGCATAGGGTTATGCGGGACGCACAGTGAGCTCACACGTCCAGGACTGTCGGACTGATTCCTGCTCTGGTCCTTTGTGTTTTCGCCTCTCGACTGCACCGTCGGACTCCAGGTTCTAAGGGTTAATCTATTAACGCGAAAACATGCCATTTTAGGTGCACTGGTGCATTTAGATTAACCCAAACCATCGCAACAATGAGGATGCCACTGGTGAGATGACAGGAGCCAGAAGACAAGGGAGTCCTGCAGGAATGCTGCGTGCATGAGGATTCAACAGCAAATTGACGACACTGGTGCCGCATTGCCTACTGGTATCTCAACCTCGTCAACTGATCATGACCCCACTAGTAGATGTGGAAAATCTATGCGTGAACATGAGCAGCGTGCACCAACCTGACATGCGCGTGAACCGGCTGCCATATGTGTCCGATCACGGGACCAGCTTTTAGATGTCGAGCTTGTTTAAGGCAGTTTGTCACGCTACACGCCAGTGCAGCGTTCGTGCATGAAAACGCGTCGTAGCCCGGGCCTGCTCAAGCGAGAAGACGTTGCCATGGAAGTGTGATGAGGAACAGCTAATTATGGAGGAAATACAGATCATGTCCAACACCGACAGGTTGCTCAGTTTGAGGGGTGTCGAGAGGCGCAGCAGTGTGGCACGTAATGAACTTTCCCATAGATGTGATCGTCTCTGCCTGCTCTCCGTGACGTCCCCGTCAAACCACAATGCTGACTGCGGGGGTCTGCTGTGGGCCGTATCCAATGGCCCCGAGCTTGGGGCTTTTTGAGGGCTGGTGCCGTTCAGACATCAAGGCGGGAAATTAAAAAGCAAGAAAATAAGCGAGAGCACGAAGGAAGCCCAGGACGATATCAGTATTCCGTCTTTTCTGGATTCGCTGCGACTCGCAGCAGGCGACTGCGCAGATGTGCTAGTGAAGCTCTAGATATGCGGCCACACCCAGACTTAAAGATGAATATATGGCCTGAAGAGTAACTGATACTCGGATCGGTACTTGTGAGGCGTAACCTCTGACGTGACATCCAACAGGTCACATGACAAGGGGTCCGGTTACGGTCTGGTTTCAGCTTTGAAACGCTCAGTATGTGCTGCAGAAACGGAAGTCTGTGAATAACGGAAGTCTGAATCGGAGGATCCTGTATGTTCATGCTGATATGGGATGCAAACTGTCTAGTTTAGCATCTACATTTGAAGGTCTTCTGGTCGGGGTGGGGTGTGGTATTTGAAGGCATGAGGATTTGCTATGATGTATAGGTCACGCTTGCACATGGTCGCATGTGTCTGGCTGCAATTGCAATAAATAATAAAATAAAAAGGCCGCAGACTTAAACCCACTGACATTCTGGCAGCCTCATTGAGACCCGGTGCAACAAGATGAGGGCTGTAACCTTGCATTGATTGATTTACCCCGGCTTTGTACTGCACGCAAGGAGCAGAGCAAGTAAGGTAATCTTGCATGCAATTATGAGCGTCTTAAATGTCTTGGAGATGTCTGCTGAAAGCCGGCTCCCACTTGACCCCCCAGCTCTCCGGCAGCCAGTGATGAATAGGCCCGACCTTGTATCTTTCCGCTCCCCAATTGAACGTGCACCATCCTGTCAGGGCGCGGCGGCGAGGCCATCGATCCCGCCGTAATTGGACGGCGTCAACAAAGCAAGCGGGGCGGCTCGGGGTCGCTTATTTACAGGCGATTTAATGTCCTGTTAATTTGCCGCTGATAGCCAAGCAATTGCCCCCCCCCCCCCCCCAGGCTTCCCGCTCTCCGGCTTATCCCCAAGACTGGGAGGCCATCAGATTCACTTTGGCACTCTGCCAGCCAGATAAGGGGAAACCCAGTCATGCCTTTAGGGGGCGGGGTTTCATGGGTTTGTGGGCGTGACTCAGTATTAGGCACCTCCCCCGTTACTCAGAAGCCTGTGCCGTGCCAGCATCCTTCATTTTAGCGGGAAATACGATTAACAAGAAAAGTAGCCAGTTTAGCTATCGACCGCATCCGTACTATGACACAGTTACATGATGTTTGTTTTAAGCGTGAATTGTACAACCTTTTTTTTTTTTTAAAAAAATTGGTAATAAGGAAACTCAGTTTTGGTTATTTGGGCCTCCTTGCATATACATCTCGATATCATTAATTTTCACAGTGGTCTCAGAAGTTGCACTTTTTGAAAAAAGAAACACAGGTTTTGTTGTGATTTATAGGACTGCTGTTTCGCTTTTAGGTGAAACGAAAGCAGGAGTGTAGTTTTTCTTGTTTTTTCCCAACGTAGCTATGGATGGAGCTTTTCGGATGGGCCCCGTTTGTCCGAGCTCGGTCTGGGTCAGGCCACTTACTCCAGACTTCCGACAGCCATAGATGCGAGTTTTTGTCGCTCACACGGAGGACCAGCTCTGTACTCCATCCCGGAAAGTCCAGATCCTGATTTTCTCGCGAGCTCCGCCCACAGCCTCCTGAGCTGGGATATGCCGACACCTTACTCATTGCAAACAAATGTCCGTCTCGCGTATCCCGGGCTGCCGTCACATGGAGTGACGTGTCCGTCAGAGGTGCCGAAGCCCACGTCTGTCTAGGGGTACTTGTAGTCACGGTAGGCTCCGTCACCCTGCCCGTTAACGTCTGTCACCTTTGACCCCGCCCCCAAGTTCAGAACACAAATAAATAGCCATTTCCTCATGCAAGGGATTGCAAAGAAACGGTTAACATCTTCTCCCGCCTCCGATGCACTGGAACATGTTTTTCTTTTTTTTTCTGGGTGTACTGGTAATGAGAAAAGACATCGCTTCCATCTGGCGGATGGCTTGTCTGCCAGGTGCCAGGTGCCAGTGACACTCTTCCTACCCGCTGCCCTCCCTACCTTTCCCTGAGTTCCTCCTTTTCCACTTACCCTCCCCACCCTTTGATAACGCCCCCCCCCACCCAACTGGAACTGCATGTGACATCACAGACAGATGGGTCGACAAAACATCCTTACAGCTCTGCATTTGTATCTCGTTAAACGAGCAGAACAGAAAAGAACACATACCTGTACCAAATCGCTCCCTCTGCCACAGTCCCCTGTCTTCCTTTTTACATCTATGTGTCTGATGAATGTTTTTTTTTTTTATCAGAATAAACCATATAGGAACATGAGGAAATTGGGAGAGACAGATGGTGAGATAAATGCATTCATTTACAGGGATTTGATAAGTTGCTACAGACCCCAATCTCCAGTCTCCGTGAACTGACTTTTTCACGCATCATGCCAGAATTGTGATTCTTGGGAGTAACATTAAGGCGGGGTAGAGGGCAGCAAATATATGATAAGGAGGACTGGACATTTACTTATTTAAACCTGTACCTTAAGCTTAGCTTCTTAAGATGGACAGTTCCACTTTGGGAAGCTGCCAGAAGAACCCAGCGATATTAAAACGCCGATACGCCACTTTAATGGCACAGATTCCATAGATGGGGCTTTGCGGAATATGCATCACGCGCCGTTATGACTCACTGGACATTTAGCAAGTCAACTTTCAATGCTTAACGAGGTCGGTCAGATAAAACTGACCAGTGTGGTAAACCATTTTATCAGCCATGACTAGGGGGCAAATAATATTATCACCAAATGTCTTTATACGCCCTGCGATGGGCCGGCCCCCTGTCCAGGGTTGTTCCCTGCCTTGTGCCCATTGCTTCCGGGGTGGCCTCCGGACCCCCCGCGACCCAATAGGATAAAGCGGGTTCGAAAATGAATAAATGAATGAATGTCATTATACTTCCTAAATCTAAAGAAAAAAGCAAGGCATGCATCATTTTAGCCTCAGTTATGCGGACTATACCACTTTTTTCCCCTCTTAGCCCATACCAAGTCGAGTGAGAAAGGACTGTGTGCACACTAAAGCCATCCTGTCTCACAGCACCTAGTTTCCCCAACTCCTCTTCATGAATGTAGACCAGTTTCCATTAACAGATGGTCTCCATCACAAGAGAAGATGCAATCTACTTAAATGATATAGTCGCAGGAAGGGTCATTATGGTAAAGGGAAGACCAGATAAATCAGAACGCACCTCCTGATCCAGGTGTCTTTCTACCCAGATGTCTGCGAGGTTTTGTATCTTTGTATCCTACAGAGAGGAAGGAAACCTGGCAAAGAGACCTTCTGACAGGGAGATGTCTCCTCCGCGGCGGAGAGTTTCATGGCTGCAGGGCTCTGTCAGAGCGTGCCAGCCGCCTGCCCGGCAGCATGGAGGGCCCCTGCGCACAGCTCACACTTCTGTCTCTCTCTTCTTCCGTGTTAGAATTTGTTTCTTACGCTCCGGAGCTGCTCCTTCCCCTCCTGTCATGTTTCCCCACTCTCTTCCTTATTAATAGCCTATTTTACCATTGAAAATCTACACTTCAGTGCTAAGGACCAAGCCAGATTGATAAGCAGAATCTCCACATTAAGGGGACAGAGGGTCCAGGACAAAGATCCAGTTTAATGAATAAAATAGGATGTTAAATGGTTCCGTTGCCCATTATGAAATTTTGGATATTTAGAAAAGCCAATTGATTGAAGACACAGAGAAAGGCTGCATTTGCAGAATCGACCGACATACATGGAACGGAAAGCCACAGCTCCTCACGTCTGCCTGGTTGTCTCTCGAGTTTCTGCCCAGCTGTTCATAGAGCTCTGTCCATTAAATCCTTGAATGAGCAGCAGTTGGGCCTCATTAGCGACAGTCATTCCGCACAAGGCTCGCAAACAAAGCTGATCTTGTAAACAAGTAGTCCTTCTTGCCACCTCTCATCAGATCATAGAATAGATGTGTAATTAACCCTGAGAAGTACAGCGTGTCACTGCACAGACTTCCTTTGGAATCCTTGATTACTGCAGCACCCACTATACATATGTGTATGTGTGACAGCCAGAACAGATATTTTGAGTGATTTATTGCAGGGACCAAAGAAACGACATGCTAATGCTATATTGTTGAGCAAGCAAGTGGGTTTAGAAATGGAAAATTTCTAGTTTTGCTTGTGTTGGGTTACAAGAACCAAATTAGTTGCCTGCTGGCCTCTGCATTTTATTTAATCCCTTTCTTGAAAGCGCATGCATATGCCCAACATTACAAGCTTCGTGGTATCGACAGTGAATGTCTCTGAGACATGGGCGCAGCCGGAACACCGGGTTTCCCCATTCTGAGAAGCTTCCAGACATCTCAGGAAGCTCGGGGTCCCTGGAACACATCCATATGGCCTATGAGATACCCCGGGAAAGTGCCATCCTATATGAGATGCTCTCACACTACTCACACTAGAGTGGGATGTTTTCCGGTCTTGCAGATACAAGAACTCCAGCAGCTACAGACACTGAACTAACCCAAAGGCACAGCGCTTCACTCTTAATTAAATCGAGGTTGGTTCTCACCCGTTATCATTTCTTCACAACTTCAGTTCATCCTCGTGCCTTCGGTTGGGTGTGTCCAAGCTGCCTGCCGAAATCCCTGAAGAATACGGTCGTCACGTTTATAGAAGGAATGGTAACGGATTAGCTTCTCTGTCCTGACCTTGGCTCTCCCTCATCCCTCAGGTTTCAGACCTGTCCTGGTTTCGCTTACCTAATGACAACAAAACATTAAACCCTCTCAGGTTTTTTCATAACTCCGCATCCCGTTCACAGTCCAGTGTACAGCTTGATATTTTAACACGACAAGTCTTCTCTTGGATTGGGTTACCGTGACTTGGTAACAGGGTTGGGTTACTCCAGTGTGACAGAAACAAGCTTTCAACGGGAAAGCTATGGGGATTCGCTGGTAAAACAATGCCTTTGAAGCTCCGCATCTCATAGTTGAGCCACATCTCCTTGGCCCATTACTGCCCTTTTTTTGTTAGTAAATAAATTTCTGCAGCAATGGATTGAATTTCGTTGGGCCTTCAATAAGATCCATCTGTCCTCACTAGCTACGAAAATCTGCTTAGATAAACGGAAGAATAAACACAAAATAGCAGAATGGGGACCGTTTATGAAATGTGGCGATTTAATATATTTGAAGCAATGTGTAGTGTTTGTGAGAGAATGCCAGGTATCGATTTAGCGTGGGGTATTGATTGATGGTTCGTAGGGCGTGCAGATGGATGGGCCAAGGATGAGATGGAAAAGATAGCTGGTTTGGAGACCAAATAAGTCACGCCTTTGAAAAGGCCAAGATGAAAAACTAAACCATCTACAGTAGAGAGCTTGAAAAATCTATTAATTTGTTTCTTTCTCCCTTCATACAGTAATTGGCTTGTGGTTTTAGTGGTTGTGTTATTGCAAACGTTTGGTTTTCCATTATAAGAAACTCATTTTGGAGAGAACTGGTAATAGATTAATACTGCTTAATACTAATTCAAAATGTTTGTGTAATCTCATGTTTTGATAAGAATATTTTACATTTGTTTTAATAACCAAATACATGGACCACTATGCCAAACTATATATAATTTTAAAAAAAGTAACGAGGAAATAAGAGTCTCATTATTAGGGATTAAGAATGTAAAATGTTCTTGTCAAGCAATTAAAGGATTAGTTAGGCCCAGCGGGTATTTTTATTGCTTGCAATATTACTGCTAAGTACTACTATATGCCACTGTCCATCCAAGTGCTCTTCAGCTAGGGCAGCGTTTCCCCAAGCCTGTCCGCAGGGACCTGCAGACGGTCCACGTTTTACTCCCTCCCACTCCCAGGTACGTGGACTGTCTGGCAGGGAGCTGAGAAGGACTAAAAATATGGTCTGTCTGTGGGCGACACTGACCCAAGGTCCCAGGGACAACACAGGAACCCCTTCGGTTCAAAACTGACGTTACCACCAACGTTCAGTCTGATTACTCAGATGATGAGCTCCGACTGAAACCAATCACAAACGGTCAAAAAAAAAAATTAAAAAACAGCTTATGATCATGTGGTCTGGATTTTATTGCTGGTTTATCAATGTACTTCCTGAAAACAATCAACACGCTACGGAGTAACCGTGCGCCTGTGGACTGTGGAGGAAACAATGGTGGTTCTGACACAACCAAACATGTAAAATACGAGGTCAGTCCTCAGCAAGCGCTGTGCACTTCCAGGAAGTTCCTGCTTTTCTGAATGAGCATCTGATTCTTTAATATGTGCCCAGGGACCCTGAGAATTGACAGAGCAAAAGCATGTAAATTGGGTGAACGTGAACAGAAGCATTTATTTGGTAACACACAGAACAATAAATGATTAATTCCACCGGCATGATTTAAATGGTTTCTAACCTTTGAGCTCCTAACAAGGTTTCTAATCACGGCATTCACATTCATTGGCAATGGCATAATTATATTGGCTCTTCCCCCTCATCATATTGGCTGCATTACTGACTGAGGGTTACCACAATTTCTTTTCCATTGTTATTTCCTATGCTTCCCGCACAAAAACATTTACCTCACAGCCCTGTCTTTTCTCGTGTGTTTCCACATGGCTCATCCTAATCTTGTTAGAAGTGCTTTCTGGGAACATGAGAGCCAAGCGTCAGGGTGTGGCTTGGAGCGTTATAACCCTGCCTGGTTACCGTTCCTTCCATCTTTCCCCTTAGCGACTAGGTGACTAAAGGGCTTCGGATCACTGTATTTCGTGTTTTGTTTTTTTCCCCTCTTTCTTGTACCTCCTCCCTCGCTTTTGGGATGATACCTCCGCTGGTTTTGACGCTGGCTTGATGCCAGTGACAGGTGTAGTTCTGCGTTGCTCTGAACAGGCCGCGTTTTGCCCAAAAGAAACAAGTGTTTATTTTTTTTCCCCCCAAAGCAATCCAGTTGGATTCGATAGATAGGAACCTACACGTGCAGCACGTCTAGCTTGATGGTCTCCTAACTTAGTACTTAAGCTTAAGTACTGTAAATTTCGATGACGTACACCACTACAAATCTCTGTATGTCAATAGAGTGTCCTGGTGTCAATACCAGTGAGTTGTTGGTCTGTACTGACTTAATGATGCGAGTCTATGGATTTGTACAGCCCTGCAGCAATTTTGACAGAAGCTAAAATGGTGACAGTTGACGTATCAAAAAGTTTAAGACCAGTAAATATCCTTCAGGCAAACTTAATTAAATGTAAGAGCAAGATTGTTAGATTAACAACTATGATGATTTTTTAAAATTAATTGCCAACATTATATCGTGAAATCTTATTTTTAAATTTTACACTAAGGTCGGTACAGCCTACTGATCTTAAGCTGTGTCTTTCCTATAAAGAAGTGTTTGGCCTGCCCTAGTAGTTAAAATGATTAATGAGCGCTAATTGTGTGTCGTGAGTTCAGCTCACCTTGAGGCTGCGTGGACCGGCAGCTTGCGGGTGGGACAAGTTAACAAGTATCAATAGTTAAATCCATAAACGAGCGTGGAGGCAGAGCAGAGCAAAGGCAGATGTTAATTAGGCTGCGACACGCTCTCTGGCATGACCACAGTCGTAAATGCAGCAGCAGCAGCAGCAGCAGCCCACAGGTCTTCGGAGAGAGATTGATTAATGGGCCAGTAAAGCAAAGTGACTGCGGAAGCAAAATGGACACACGGGGCCTTCCAGTTCCACACCTAGCAGCCAGATTCCGTCCAAGGAGGTGCCTGTTTTTATTGGTTCAAATTAGATGTGTCATATTGCCATACAATAAAAAAATTTAAATTAGTGAATGTTTGGTTATTCCTGTACATAAGAATATACTGAAGGAGCGACAGTAATTGTTTTATGCGGTACCAGTCAAAATTCTGGAGAATCTACTGAAAATCATTTGTTTTTAAAAAAGATGACCTTAAGCAGGTTTTGACGTAAAGCAAAAAAGTATTATAAGGGCCGGCAAGTGATCAGGGCAAGCACCAGGAAGTCTGCAATAGTATTGCAGCTGTCTTGCACGCCATCTTGGTCCAACCATTTTCAGTACGCAGTTCACATCACCGTATGCGAACGTTATATGAAAGCAGAATAACTAATGTCATTATACGATAATGATATATCATCATCTTATTTTCATCATGTAAGGGTAAAGTTAAGTGTGTTGCTCTGCACTGTGATGTTACCGTTACAGTGCTGTGCCAGTCGTCTTTGGTATTTCAGCAAATCTGGTATGATCGCATATAAAGTAAGTGAATGTATTTTAGCGGTAAATTGATCATCGGTTTTATTTTATCGCAGGATGTCCGGCTTTCATTTTGTTGAAGGGATTGTCGAGTTGTTTCTTATTGCGGTATTCCCTGTCCGTGATGCTGTCAGACTCTTCATACTGCTGTGTCCCAAGTTCACTGTTGGGGACCATTCACACAGGGAGTCACGCACCAAATGGGAAACTAGGCACCAACATAGCGGATGACCTTAGTGTAGATGTTAGTGTGATGTCACTTGCAGCATTTCCTTTTCGTAGTCGGTAGAGGAGTGGTACGCGCATTGGCTCTGTGTATTATCTAGTGAGCAAGGAAAGAGATGGAGTGCTGGCACAGATGACCTAAACCCTATAGAATTAGTTTGGGATGAGTTGGATCGAAGAGTAAGAGCTTGGTAGTCAAGTAGTGCCCAGAACTTGTGGAAACATTCCAGGTGGCTGCATCTAGAAGCTGGTTGAAAGAATATCAGGAGTCTGCAATGGAGCCTGTCACAAGGGACACGGGCCATGAACCTTAGTCTGAATTACTGTATAATTGTTCAGTATTTTTTTAATTGTCGTGTTTTTTATTATATAAGATTCTAATAGGTCTGGATGCTGTTCAGCCAAATGGCTATTTCAATATTAGTTTACTTACTAGAACTCGTGGCCGTAAGCGGAAATTACCGGGAGAACATTTTTAAATGAATTTCAGAAAGCACTTCTTTACACAGCGTGTAGTTAGAGTACGGAATAGTCTTCCTGCAAGTGTAGCGCAAGCTAAAACCCTGGGTTCCTTCAAATCGGAGCTAGATAAGATTTTAACAACTCTGAGTTATTAGTTAAGTTCTCCCCAAACGAGCTTGATGGGCTGAATGGCCTCCTCTCATTAGTAAATGCATTATGTTCTAATTATGATTATTTTATTAGTTGCTTTTCTACCCGGCTGCCATTTAACCTAAGATCCCAAGAAACAACAAAAGACTATGTGTGATGGCGTTCGATGTTTGGCTCATTGTGTCAAAAACACAAGTGTTCTCTGCTAGTGAGCTGACACAGGATCAGAGTTAAACACAACACAACCCCCCCTCCTGGCCAAAACCCCCCCTCCTGGCCAAAACCCCCCCTCCTAATTTAAATAGACAAATGGCCAGTGAGATGAAAGGAATATCACATATGGCAGGTCGTACGGGACAAAAAGAGAGGAAAATTTACAAAACGTATCTACATGGCGTAGCTCCAATTACACCCCCAGTAATTTGCTGTTAATCTTGATTCATTTAACTTTTAAGAACCTTTGTTGTTTTTCTGCTTATTAAATATAAAAAGCATAAACATTAAATATTAAAAACAAGTCGTGTGAAATGTGGCCAGCATAGTGACTCAGTGGGCAGCACTGTGGACTGATAACCCCAGGGCGGCGGGTTCAGTTCCTAAGCCTGGCTCTGTGTGTACAAGCTGGATTTTCACCAGGTACTTTTGGGACCCTTCCATACTAAGACATGCAGCTAGGTGAACTGGTGTCTTTAAAATTTCCCTTAAGGCTGATTTATACTTGTGTGTAGTAGAATCTACACTGTGGATAGCCACGTAGCCTACGCAAACCCTAGAGCAGGAATCGTTTAGCCAGATGGACTATGTGTCCTACATGGGAGGTGGGGCAGGATAATGCACTTAGAGGAATACTAGTAATACTACTATGACAATGTTAAAACAACAACTGGCAATCACTCATCGGTGAAACAAATGACAAACTGACATGTTAGAACCACAGCAGCACAACCAACATGAAACTCTTTCTACATCCTAATTTTATTTTGCGTAAATAAGGTCACACACATATAAAGTTATGTTGCGTGCAGACAGGCGGTCGGAGAAGCAGGCGAGCAGAGCCGGGGATACGGGTAATCAGGGTTTAATAGGCACAAACGAGCTGACAGCGAACGAATATCAACACATTACACCACTACAATGACTGATCTTGGGAATACTGACTGAGACATGGATTAAATACACATGACAGGCTAAACTGAACAAGCAACAGGTGAGTACAATCAGGAATTAACACGAGGTAACGTGGGGGGCGTGGCACACACGAGGATCGTACGAGCTGGGCGTGACATAGTAATTTAAAAAATAAATAAATAAATAAATAAAAACGTACAAGGCTTATGTTTTAAATTTTAAACAAACTAAGAGGCCAAACTCAATCGGCCTGTCAGAAAAGCTAAATATTCGTTTTATCACAAAGTGGCCGTTTTTGCCACATCCCTTCAGCTTCGCTCCTAGTAGCCTACAACTATATGTCAGTCAGAAAATTGAGGCTCCGCCCACATCCAAGTTACTGTTAGTTTTTAGCAGTCAAGTATTTTGCCAGTTTCATTTACTTTTTGATGTCAACATGAAATTAATCTCAGGTCCGCTTATTAATTTTTACGATGTATTCGTTATTTACCTTGTTTATTTTTGGAAACTCGTCTTCCCTCCGGACAGGCCAGGTGCAGTGGCTGCTGCCCATGCTTCCCCATTACGCTGTAGCCTAACGCACACCTCCCCAGCAGTGTAATCAGAGGCATCAGGCTGTGGTGTAGACTACGGCAAGCTTGATCGGTCAAACAGCTTCTCCCTTCTATCGTGCCTCCGTTAAGCCGTTCACAAAAGAGCAGCTGGGTTCGGAACACGGGTTTAATTGCCTGTTTCAGGTCATCCACACGTGTCTCCTGAGAGTACTGTGACCCTTTCAGTCTGATCTGAGTTTTCAGTACAGCACATCTTTGATTAACCAATGTGAATCTTTGCCTATTCGAATTGGAAGTTTAATTAAATTTGCTTCTGCATGGTATTTGAGAATTTATGCAAGCAGTGTATGTATATTATCAAGTCTAGGAAATGAACCTACAGCCAGTGTAGAATTCTATTGCAACTGCTAATAAAAGGAAAGGTAATTTTACCTCAAGCATATATTTTACTTACTGGTTAGTTCTCTTGTTTGAGAATAATTTATAACATTATAAAATACCCCCTTTTCATTATGAAGCACTGCATGAATCATAACTGTCAAATCTGCCATTAATAACTAATAAAGGAAAGAATGAATAATACATAGACATTGAAATTATCACAGACGGCTAAATACCTTGGCTGTAACTAATTTAATAGATGTTTATTGCATTATGCTTAGGTTTTATTTTTTTTCTTTGTCCTCTAAATCTACCCTTTATCTAGCCTTCCTTCCAGCCGCTGTTTATGTAGTGCTGTGATTTGCAGCCCGCTGCCCTTCCCAATGCTGTGGGGATGCTGCCTCCCTTTATGTGCCGCCGTTAATCTTTTCCTCCACTTGTCAATTTTTATTCCTTGAATCTGCTCCTGCGCGGCTTTTTAACAGACTGACGGCGAGGAAACACGCTGGATCTGCTGACGTCTTTAGTGCCAGCGATTAAACGCAGGGGATCTGTGACACCGGGCGCCCATCTCTGCTGTTTGCAAGAGGGGCCGTCCACTCTGTATAAGGGACGCTGGTTGTGTTGTTTTATGAAGATTTCTTGGGGGGGGGTCGATTTAATAATTCAGAAAATTTTGCCAGATGTGAAGCATAATTGAAAAAGAGGGCTGTAACCCATTCGTTTTCTTCTGTTTTATTTGCATGTGCAAAATTAAGCACGCGTGTTAAAATAATATTTAATTCTAAACCAAGGACAAATATGGAAGAAAAATACAAACTGCGGAAAATAAATGTTTGTACTGTTGAGAGCTCTGGAATTATGTCGGCTGCAAACTGTTTTATTTTGTTTGTTGCTGCTGTTTATATATCTGCGCGTTTTTTCAGTTGCATTGGCTCAGGTGCGCAAAGCAAACGTTGGTGTAACGTTTTAATTACGTTATCGGCAGAGAAATGCTTGGCGAAATCCCTCAATATGGGAGGGGGGGGGGAGAGAGAGAAATAACAAGCAGATCCATCAAATCGGATTAATTAGAAGTTGGGCTGGAACAAAAACCAGCGTGCACAGCGAGACCCCATGACCGGGATTAAAGAGAGCTGGGCAGAGCTTCCCACATCCTGGATGTGGCCCCGTTGGCAGCAATTTTAGCCGCAAGGTTTGCTTACTTTTTTTTAGGTAAGTCCATCCCAGCTGTTTACTGTGGATGGATGCAGGTTTTTTTTTTCTTTTTGCGTGTTTCTGTGTGACTCTCCTGGCCAGTAGAAGCTGATGCTCAGGCTGTACCTTCCTGTAGGCTTTAGTACATTTCATTTAGCTGCTGACTGACAGGTGACTGATGCGCTGTTATTGGGAAGGGGTTTTGGGTCGGGCTGCGGTTGGACTCTCCTTTGCTTCCTGGGGTCTGGCCACACGGGAGAATGTAAAACAAGGAGGATATCTCACTTCGTGAGATTTTTAGTGTGATTAACATGATCAGTCCGATCGGGGCGTCACCAGGGTGCCGTAAAGACTGGCTTCCTCGAGTTCCCTCTTCAGGGTAGCGAGGTGCCTTCTTCCATGACTCCGGGGACTCCAGGTGTGCCATGGCGGCACCTTAAAGATGGCTGTCCATAAAGAAGCTAATTAGCTCTGGTGCTAGACTGCTCCCAGCAGATGACACCCGCCACCCCTGCCACTCTGGCGGTAAAACATTGCTTACCAAGGGACCCACCCGATGCGCTCCCTGTAGGAGCTTTAATGGGGTCCGGCCCCCCCCCTCCACAATTACTGTATGCTGGGTTTTCCGAGCTCCAGCAGTCAGCGGGCCGCTCACCTTCGAGGCTGCCTCTGACAGGGTGTAGGAGGCACAGTCCTGTGCTTGTTAGGTCTTGTTGACCTCAGACTGATGGCTAGAAGCCCCCAGACATAAAGGCCTTCAGCCCCTGACACAACCCCCCCCAAACTTCTGGGTGGTAGACAAGTCTCTCCAATCGCACTTCATAGCTTCACAAACCCAACACGCGCGATGACTTCGTTTTGGGGTCCTGGAGGTGTGTTATCTGCCACGCGTGTGTGTGCTGTGCTTGGTGCTCTGATATCTCTCCAGGGCTGAATGATGATGCTGTCATTGTCACATGAAATTCCCCCTTCAGAATATCTGCTCTTTTATGTTGAGTGTGGTTTTAAGACGCCCCATGTGTTTGCTGCCATTAATAATTGTAAAACAGCTAATAGCAAGTTTTTTTAAAAAACTTATTTACGCTGCTCTGCATTTGTTCGTACTGTACTGTACATTGAAATGAAAATGTCACGTTTTCCTCTTTACGAAATCACTTGGAATCTTGTTGACCCTCTCTGGTGGTTCATGATGGCTAATCTTCACTTGCCTGAAGCCTGTTTTCAAAGCAAACCAGAGGAGATGATCTTTAATGTCCCTCTTATACAGTATGAACATTAAAGACCATTTCTGGGAAAATACTGTTGAAATAGCCTCACTGGATGGCAAGCAGTAGTAAAAACTCTGAGTTAGTCCCTCCACAGCACAGACTGACCGACGTACTGACTTACTTTGTGAACATACTGACAATGCATTGCAGTGTTATACTGAAAGACGATAGATGGTAATGCAGCCCCTATGACATTTGAGTGAAGCCGTTTACCTCTGACTAATGGCCACTGTTGGCGGGTCATTCTTTTCCTACCCCTCCCCTAATGAATCCCAGTCTCCCTGAGCCCACTGGGATCACTGGTGTCGTAGCTGGATCTCTGGGTCCTTATATCAGCTTTAATGGGGATCTTTTTCTCCTTTCCAGATTTGTACGGCTCTGCAATCATGTGCTTGAAAAATGAGATACTGTCATGTGTGTTTTGTAGGTGTTTCAGAACATCTGCCCAGGTCATCCAGAAGCATTTCCGTTTTTGCATTTTGTCACAGGTCACCCCTTTTCTGTTTTTCAATCAACTTTTCCAAGCATTATGGTCTTTGGTCTGAGTCTTCTCATAATAAACCCTGAATGTTTCATTATATGTGCTCTAAGTGAAAGTTCAGGCTTGATACTATCAAGAATACCCTTGTTTGTGATTGATTGTAGTAGCTCACTAAGTGCAGCATTGTGCTTTAATCACGGTGGTCACAGATTTGCATCCTTTGCAAATAATTTGTAACCCTCTGCTGCAAGTTGATTTGGATAAAAGTGTCAGATTAATAAAGTTCTTTGTATTCCATGTGGTCCGTTGTTAAGTGGTCACCAGCACCGAAGTCAAAGGAATCCAAATTCACCCAACTTTCACAACCATAACTGGTTATAGAAGCTCCACATTCTGAACGCTTCTGATTTTTGTTCTTAGACATACATCAGTACTTTTTGAGGATTTTTTTTCTGGCTCCTTCATGCCGGTCTGTGACGTATTCCTTGACTGCTGGATCCTTTCTTGTGCATGATAGTTCCAAGAAGCGAAACCTGTCCGTAGCCTATATGTCTCCAGCCACATCTCTGCAAGATGTTCATAACCAAATTCATGGATTTTTGCGAACACTATATATTTGCATAATTTGACTGCGTGTGCGGGTTATGTTTCCGATGATTTGAGCACCCTGCAGTTTTTATTAGATATATTATATAAATGTATATGCGTGTATATATGTGTGATTCTTTACTGCGTATTAAATGTTTTTATGTAGGATTCTATGCAGAGGCTTAAATTTCGATGTTTTCTTTAATGAAGTAAGTACACTTCTAGATAACCATTCTGGCAGCAGCTTCTTTTGTGAAATGATGTTATCTTGGCCATGATGTCTCCCTCGAAGTCAGACATCTGCTGCTTCACGCTTTCTGTGTGATTTAATGATGTGCAGTGTCTCCATCCCTATGGCATAAGGCTGTAATGTAGATATTGCTCTTAAAGTTTATTGGTTTGGGCTTTTGGAGCTTTTCGTCTCATCGATTAAACGAAGTGGCTAAATAACTAACCAGGGAACAAAAGTAGTATTTTGTACTTAGTTTGATCCCATAATTAGTTTTGATTTACAGAAGAATTCTTTGTGCGATCGCTGTTCGTATATCTCGTTTCTCCACCATTCCACATGCCAGCGTTTTGTCCAAATCTGCTGACAGGTTGTATTACCACACACACCTGGCCTGCCCCCCCTCGGCGCTCACAGACATCCTGTATCGCCAGAGTGGGGGGGGAGCAAGTCTGCAGGAGGACCGAGGTTCTTCCTCACGGGCCGTCAGGATAATGTGACGAGGACGAGGCACGCTCGTACCTCGGGAAGCAGCGGTGCGGGCGGCAGAAGCTGTCACCCTGCATCACTCCATACAGCGACCGCGCGCGGTAATGTGTCGGCCGCGGTCGGGGCGCCCAGCCAGAGCTTCATCATTTTTACAGTCGTATAAAATACAGGCGACAGCCGAGAGTCTGTTTTTTTTTTTTCTAAGGTGGCATAATTCCATGAAATGTGACACTCACCGGAGTCGACGTTTAGGGACCGGAGGACCCTGGGTTCTGTACAGAAATGTCATTTAAAATCACCACTGGGGGCAGTTCTGTATAGCCGATGTCGGGCCGCTAGCTGACGGGCTCCGGTCCGGGTTTTCACGTGGTATGTGTGGAGGGAGCGGTATCCCGTCTAATTATACACCCTCGCGATGAATAACCTTTGAACTTCCTGTGTACGCATTTATCCTTTTCAGAGCAGGCTTGCTAGAAATGGTTGTATTGGTTCATTGGTATTGTTGCACATCGACACTCATCCAGAATGAACGTGTGCGCGGTAATGGAATAAAGATTCATTCTTTATTCATTTCCAATGAGGAAATTGGGCAGTTTTCACCTCTGCCATGACATAGACAGACACAAATACACATAAGAGCAATTTTTCAGGTTACAGAGTGTCTTGCACCCCTGGTGTAATTGGGGTTAAGGGTCCTTCCTCACGGCTACAATGGTGACATCATCATGCCTCAGCTTCTGCTCCTTTTACACACTATTCAAAGTGCTTCTCTTTAGAGGTACAGTACTGGTGCCTCTTTAATGTGCGTCAAAGGCTTTGAGCATTGGCCCTCAAAAAGTCACTGCATGGCACTGCTCTGGCAGCTGCGGGATTTGAACCGACGACCTCCCGATCATGGAAATGAGTCCTAACCCGCAGAGTCACATATGGTGCCAACGCGGAGCATGTCAGCCCCCCAGCCCGTGACTGGTGATTAGACGAAGCACTGTGACCGATAAACTTATGAGAAGGCCAGTAACTTCATGATGAGGGTTGGTACATTTAGCTAAGGGACGTGCCGTCTCATGCCTTGCCAGACAGGAAGACGGGCTTGTGACTAGTCATGCCCAAGGGCCCTACTCTGGCTGCGTGAGAAGCCCAGTGAGTCAGGGGCACATGGAGTGAGTCATGTGATCCTCACACGCAGGTGGCTCGTGTCAGACAGGTGCACTCAAGTGAGCGACGTGCCGACGCAGACGTTGTAGCCACATTTCCTTGTGATGTGCACATTCTGCAGGCTGTCCCCCGGGTCGAGAACGTCCAGCTTATGGATAACTTGTACTCACTTGACTGCCATGAAGCCTAATACATTAAAAATGCAAGTATACAATGGTTCATGATAAGAAACGCAGGCACGTCTTTGTGACGCTCATGAAAGCGTGGCACGGCTTGAGTGGTTCATCCGCTGGAGTCACAGTTACCATAAGTAGTTACATTTATTAATACCATATTATTATTATGTACCGTACTATTATTTTTCCAACTTATGTACAAATTTGGCTTGGATTTAGGGAACGGATCTCGTTCGGAATCTGGGGGCCGCCTGTACTGTTACCGTGCCTCTGCTGTGGTGACCCCACCCCCTCCCCGAGGGCCATTCCACATCCCTGCAAAATGCACCGTGACCGTGGTGTCTATAGGAAGCAGTCAGCCTGCAAAGAATCGGACCTATATGCCTGTGGGGCGGGTGGTGGGGGGTTAGCGACGGGCTCATTTAACAGCCCCCGTTGCCCCCGAGGCATTACTCTCCTCTTACTCTTCAGTGCTGAACTCCTCCTGTGCTCCGGGGCTCCCACACAGTCATAAATCACATCCTCCTCAACTCCCCACTACTCCTGTGCCTCACGCC
>JAABNX020000045.1:5536294-5552693 GCA_015163995.2 Mormyrus lacerda | reverse complement strand
AGAATGAGCCAGCGGTTTCCAGGCCCGACCCCAGGACAGCGTGGGCTCACTGACACCCCAGGGACAAGCGAGTGGGAAGAATGAGCCAGCGGTTTCCAGGTCCAACCCCAGGACATCATGGGCTCACTGGCGCCCCAGGCACACCGCCGTGATTCCTGGGCTTTACGGATAAAACGGATGAAATGCAGCCAGCCCAGCTGCCGCTTAATTCTGTCACACCCCCCTTTAAATTCGAGCCATGTGTGACTAATGCTCTACAGTTTATTTATCTCTTTGACTGGCAGAGAAACTCCCCCCCCAACCCATCAAAAAAGGCCCCTGATCCCCCAGAAGAAATCAATCTATGAAAGAGAGCCAGGGGCCTCAACGGGCCCCGGGATCCGTCCTGCACAGTACGCTAACAAAGGAACGACGCAGCGAGTAGCAGGTCCCAGCTAAGACCCGGAGCGTTTCTATACTGCCGGCGCGAGTAGAAAAGCCTGTGTTAAATGCCATTGTTGGCTGCACAATGCCCACGACTCTGCTCATGTCAGCAGAGGAAATGTACTTTCTGAGGGGTAAATTCTCAGTGGCAGAGAGCGTGGCGCTAATGACTTAATGGATCCACTCCAATCCTCCGTCTTCCCCCGTGCTGGGTGTGTGCGCGAGAGCCGGCCTGTCGGCACGCTCCTGGGTGTCTATGTCAGAGTACGGTGCACTCTGCTTGCTCGTTCACGTGTTCTTCACGCCGCCCTCTCGCTCATGCTCTGATCCCAGAAGAAGAGTCAGGAATTGGTCCGTCTTCGCTTCCGCCTCCCGGCAATGAACCCTTGAAGTAAAGATGAGGCATCCTTCTCTGTCCATATGCAGGAGTATCTGTCACAGGCTGAGTTCTCCCGCCACGTCCAGCTCTCTTGGCCAGGCCTGTGGGCCTGCAGCTAGACTCTAAAGAAACTTAACTCACCCTGAAGCTTCTTTTGAAACCTAAGCGTGTTCTTCTTTGTTGATCATTGGCAACACCCTAGGCGAAGTACCACTCTGGAATAATAATAAAACAACTGTATTCACTCAGCCAGAGGGAATATTTTATTATATAATGTTAGCTCTGCATAGTCTGGCCTTACATTCCTCCAGGAGCACAACTGTAGGTGGGATGAACGATGCTAATCAGCCCTTATAAATAGCTGCTTTCCTCACAGGCAGCGTGGACCTCTACCTTTTCAAGACGGACACGTTTTAGCGATCAGAATGTCTGTTCAATGTGAGGACTTCTGTCTGGGTAAGAGTTCCTGTTATGCCTGGATATCCAGCCGCTGGAATTTTAAGGAAGTCTCCACGTTTTCCTCAGGCGGCATCTGGAAGGAAGGAAAATGCTGAGGTCTGGAAAACTGCAGAATTCAGTGCGAGTATCAGGTGATGCACCGTGGCTGTAAACTAAGAACAAATAATAAACTGGATGCAATTATCAGCTGAAGTGTCAGCAAGCGACCACTGAGGCAAGACAGAAACCAAGATCGGTCCCCAGAATTAGCTTCTTTTTTTTCCTTTTCTTGTTTTTTCTTCCAGAAAGCATAATATGGTGTCTGTTGGCAAGAGCCAGTTCAGTGCACGTTAACTGATTTCAGAGCACACTTACATGAAACGTTCCTGTTACACACTTCTTAAATATTTCTGTGTGCGGCATGCAGGCAAAGCACGTTACACATGGACGCACAACACATAATGTCTTCAGCGGCAATTGAGAAGCTGTAATTGATCAATTATCATTTTGAATTTAGCATTGGGCACACAGAGGTGGTGCGGATAGGAGCATTTTAACATTTGCACCAAATGCCAAACGCAAAGCAATTTCTCCTCGCCTATTACCATTTTCACACTCTGGCATTATGGGTAAGGGACAAAAAAAATGATCATCAATTTCAGAGACAGATGTTTTACCATCCCTGACCAGCCCCCCGTTAGAATTCAACCACTTAACATGTTTTACTCGCATGGTGAAGACAATCTATCTTCCCTAATTGCTCATCTGGTAACAGGTATTCCCTGGACAGGCTGTCAGTCCATTGCAGGGCACTCATATACAAGGACTATTTAGAGACACCAACTGACTGAAACGCTTATTATTAGCGTGTGAGAGGAGACCTGCATACAAAAGGGGAGAACATGGGGTACGAACTGAACCCTCAGCCCTGGAGATGTGAGGCTCTGGTGCTGCCCAGTGGTTATGGGGTTGAATGCCGTTAATTCTCATACTGAGCCGATGTGGCACGTCACCTTCGATTCCCTTTAAAACACGACACGTTCGTCTGTGTGGTGAAAAAAGGACAGGTAGAGACGAAGAAGCGACCGAGGGTCTTGGCGTTCTGTTTTTGGGTGCCCGACCTCCCCAACCTCACAAGGTTAAAAGATTTTTAGAGAAAGGCGTAAATAAGAAGGGAGGGGGAAAAAAGATAAGCCTCCAAAAATATCATCTGTCATTTCAGGTTTGCTGTGGCCAGATGACAGGATTACTCTCTTTACGTGTCTGCCAAGCGAGTGTTTTTCTCTCTATGCGGTGGAAACAGAGTGGTGGTGCAGTGATACCTCCTGGCCCCCTGGTGGCAGAAGAGTCAAACACAGCATGTCATCCTGGATGTGGTCACTGTCGATAAGCTTTTTTTTTTTTTACTTGAAATAACATACTGCCAGCATACCTACCAGTAGATACATTTAGCAACCTGCGCACATATGCATATTCACTGGCTCAAGACCAAAGAGTACTTACCCAGTGCTTAAAGAGTGTTTATGCTTACCCAGTAAACTGTAAAATACAATTTAACCTTGTTTTGGGATGTATCTGTTTTACAATGGATGACAAATCTTCTGGTTAAAACATAAAAAGATTAAATGTAATTAATTAGTACTGTCAATACTATTTTAATTACTGGTTTATTACATTATATTTCCTTTTGCTACTGTATATTCAAATCAAGTAGTCAAGTAAAGCTTTATTGTCAACCCTGCCATGTAAAGTAAGTGAAATGGTATAATGTCGCTCCTGAACCCACGGTGCAGCATTCATGACGGGGGGGCGCCGCTAGCAATTTTGGGCCCTATGACAAAATATGAGGTTGGGCCCCCCCACCAGTGTTATTATTAATAAAGCAGATCTCTGGGGGCTCCTAAAGGGCGTGGGCCCCGAGAATAGTCATCGTTTACCCCCCCTTTACAGCGCCCCTGATGACGGGACACACATCCGCGTGGTAAAGACAGAGTTTGGTGTAATTTACAAAAATAAATCCCGTGCAATAATCAATCATTCAAGTGGAGCAGAGGCAGAGGGAAGACCACCGCCTATATACACTAGCTAACATAAACATTGCACATTAGACAAACTATGAATGGTTACGTTACACGACACTGGAACATTAATGCGTGGAAGTGCTGATCGTGCTTAAAGTGGCAGTTCAGCAGCTGTAGACGGTACGCCGATGTATCTGGCATAGCTCATTTAACAGCTATCGTCTTAAGAGAACAGTTAATTCGCCGCTGTTTTCTCTTCGAATGTTTCGGTGGTGTTTTCAAGTCCGTCTGCACAAGTTCAAGGCTTTATGGTAATTTTTTTGAATCGCCTGATATATTATCTTTAGTTCAGTTGCTCGTTTTCGAAGTGCCAGCCCAGTGGCTTAAGCCGTGTCGTGAAGTGGTTTCAGTCGGCCGCTGACAGGAATAACAGAGGACTCAGCCTTTCCCCTATGATGCTGGCGATCAGTCAGAGATGCCCCGCTTAACATAAGTAATGTACAGCAGGCGGAAAATGTTCCGAAGAATCGGTCTCTGGTGAGCTGTTCAGAAAGCGGCAGTGTTTTTTTGTCATAGGGCAGGAAAGCTGGTTTGTGTTCCCTTTTTTTTTTTGGAAGGGGGGCTTGAGGGGGCTTTTCAAGAATAAAAAAAAATATAAATAGGTAAATCAAGAGGCCGCAGTACAGGTGTCGTGGGCCGTAAATCGCCGCTCTTGTTGTCCTGTGGCTATCTGCATCCATTACGGGGGCCTTGGCGCTGGTCCAGGGATGCGGGGTTGGATCGGGCTGCATGTGCAGATGGAATCTGACTGTGTTTCACCAAGCAGTAAATTACCTCTCTAACATTTGTGTAGGGGAAGAGGCCCGGTTAAATGGTTTGTAGTGCCGTAAACCCCGTTGGTGTCATTTCAGAAGGAAGTGGGAAAAAAACCTAGCCAAATCCTCGCAGGGGCCTGATAGTGGGTGGTGAGGGAGGTGGGGGGAGGGTGTCATGTGCGATCGATCAGAAATGGGGGTCACCGGGAGGACTCTGGCCGGGTTTTGCTCACCATCGCTCCGCCGAGCCGCTCGCGCCGCAGAAACGCGGCCTGCCTTTGTTAGTGCCCTCCTGAAGCACGCGTGCTTGAAGCTGGACCCTTGTTCAGCAGGTTTGGAGACTCTATGGGCCTGTGCTGCTCGCGCCCCTGCGGCGCCTGCTTGGCTGCCATCGCTGTATCCCTGTCACGCACTTACTTTCATATCCAACGCCTATGGAGTGTAGAGTGTTTTGCACAAAAGATCGCGAATCCACATTTCCAGGTCAGATGGCATTTTTCTCCTCTCGGAGAAGAACGAGACAGCCTTTTCGCGATTGCTGTTTGGTTTGCTACATGTCATTCTAACCGAATGTCTGCTGATTTATTTGACTCCTTTGTCAGAACTTTAGAGAGGATGAGAGTTTCTGCAGTTGATACAGGCAGCGCAGCTTTGTTTCTGGCTGTCCTATAACCAACATGAACGGTTTGGTTTGAGGAGTTCTTGAAACTAATCGTTACATCCAAATTTCTTAGTCACTAGTGTATTTGTGCCCAAATTTGGGCAATTTTTAGACACCAGTCCACTTAGCTACATGTTTTGAGACTACAGGAAGAAACCTGCACGAATATGGGGAGAACCCAGAAAAACAGATCCTGGGGCAGGAGTTATTTTCCTGTATTCTTGTAGTGCTGCTTCGCTACCCTGCTAGTCCCAGATGTAGAAGATTGAATTTGGGCTGTATTTTAAACCACTGAAATTTTGGCAGCATATTTGTAAAGTGAAAACAAAAGGTCTGAATAGTACCTCTTGATTTATGCAGATGGAATTAAATCACATCAAATTTTTCCAACTGAATTTGGTGTCTTGAAATTTATTTTGAGGTACTGTAACAGTAAATGAGCTGAATTCAGGTGACTGAAAAAGAAAAATGAACTTTAAACTGTATATCTTGGAACTGAATTGTGGAAGCTGAATACTTTTGTATTAATTATTTTACCAATTAAATTACAACTGAAATATTTTCAGTTGAAATATTCAACATTTAAAAGTACATTCTAATTAAATTACATCCCCTAAATATTCAAGCATTATTAAATGCGATGTGTTTTTATTTGATTAGTGTAATGCAACGTGCTTTTTTGGATCAACGACTTTTGTCATTAATTTACTTCCATAAGCATTACATTTACTAAAGTGAGTACAAACGTAAAGCTGTACCTTATCTGCCATGATGATTGGTCATATCAACGTGCTCCTACACGACTGTGATGGCGTGGTCAGTGTCATCATCATTAAGGGACGGTATAGAATTTAAAAACGCAGGTCATGGTATTAATGGTACGATAAAAATATCGCTGGTGGCACCGTTTGTCCAGGAGCTTATCGCCGGATGCCAATTCAGTACTGGTTCTCGATACCCATCCCTACTCTCTACTCTCAATTGCATTAGATACAGATGTGTGTGTTTTTATAATCTTCTACTGGAAATGCACCGTCACAGATCGATGATACGGTGAGGTGATTCTTCACCTGAAAAACATATTCTGCACATTTTCAAGGTGACGGAATAAAAATAAGTTGGAAGACTTCAAGCCTGTTATCTGACTTTATTAAAATGCCTTCAACCAGAAAGCTCTCAGAAAGCGGAACCAGTGTTTTTTTCTCCCCTTTAATCAGTATCTTAAAGAAGAAACAGCATGAGCTTTCTTTGTTACAGGGCTGTTTGGAATAAAGCTGTGATCAAATCACATTCAAACTGCAATGCTGAACTGGACAAGTGTATCCGATTGGGTATTAAGTGCAGAAAGTAGTTGGAAAAGAATACGTAATGCACATTGAGAAAAGTCTTCTAGAATATTCAGTATATATTTCATCATATGCCCTAAGTCTGAAATGACCAGGTTTTTAGTTAAGTACCTTTGAGTTCAGTGCAGCTATGTTCATTGTTGAAAGTGTGGGAGAATCACAATGCCTTATTAAATTGCAACGTTAAACATATTCGCACTGCCATTTAGCCAGCAGGATATCACTAAAGAAATGCAGCCTTTCCTTTGGGCTACAGTTGTTTGTGTATTTAGATTACTGCTGTATGGGGGGGGCAGTGTGTGGTTCAGTGGGCTAAGCCTCTGTGTCTGTGGTCCGAAGGTCTCCGGTTCAAACCCCGCCTCATCACGTCTGCCGGTCCTTACGCGAGGCTCTTAGGGCCCATAGCTAACAACTTACTGTCAGCTGTAGAGGGGAAGGTATGAAGAGAACTTCCCATGGGGATAAATAGACTATCAGTTTTTATCATTGTATTGAGTATGCGGGTGCACAGTGGCTCTATACCTAGTGTGGTGACTCACACTTTCTGGTTTGCGGTCTTCGGTTTCTCTTGAATGAGGTTTCAGGATGGGAATTTACTCCCTGTACCTTTTGGCCATTCTTCTATGTTAATGACGTTGACGTTGGAAAGACAATCCTGTCTGCCAATATATCTGATCACTGCCGCCGTCATTCATACATCTTTGAACTACTTATCTGCACGACATCACTCCAACCCGAACTGGAGAAGCAGCTACTTAAAACGAATCCGTCATCCCATGACCAACGGTTGAGCAGAACGTCGGGGCAGAGATGCCCACTGTCTCCAGGGAGTCAGACAATTCATCCACATTCTAAGCTTTTCTTGCCTTCAGTGTCTCAGCTGTGTCTTGTGGAGCTTAACTGGTTGTAATCCGTAATTTGGAGGAGTCTCGCCCCGCTGGCATTCGCCTAATCTTCTACTCCTCTGGTGTGGATTATTAACTCCAAACAAGCAGGATTTCCAGTTTTCATTTAAGGCTAACATTATTGGATGACCATACGCCACAAGTAGATCTACCAGGGCTGGGTGGCATTACAGTAATGATATACAGTGTTTTAAAATTTGCCATTCACAAAATATATCGTTGTGGTTTTAGCAAGGGGACTAACCCGGCCCCCAAAAATTTATCGAACACATTTTTTGGTAGGGCTCTTCCCTGCTTGGCGGATCCCTAGGATAAGCGTTGCTTTTGAAAATACCGTCAAAATAGCATATAATAATATGTAATATAATACCAATTTCTGGACAGTGTGACAGTACAAGCAATTAGATACCAGCCAAGCCTAATTTGAATACAGACTCATAAGGGTAATTTTCTCTTTCTAGATACTGAGCACGCCAGCTGGCATCTCATTTTAACTGAAAAACGAAGATGATGACATAGTGACGTTTCTTTGCTCTGCCATTCCCAGTGAGCCGAAAGACTTTATCCAGTAAAGCCATGGGCTCAGTATCGAGGAGGTCCTGGGCATGCGGCTGATCCGGCATGATGTCCCGGGAATGCAGGGCAGATAAGAGAGCAGATTATTGAAACTAGGATTGGTATCAGTGCGATCCATCATGTATATGTCCGGATTGCCCTGAGTGGACCACCAGCCTTCAGGCTCTCATCATAATGCTGCTATACCTCCACCACTATGGAGCTCAGTCAATAATCAAAGTGGAGAAATGCAAGGGGATGTATAACAAACCGCTACAGGCATTAGCAGAATGCTATTAATTCAGAGCATGAAACACTTGTATATAATGAATTATTCTACTGAATAGAAGATGATGCTTATATCTGGAATGCTTTACACATCTTTTATGACCTTACTCCGACGCCATCTTAATCCTCCCTAGGTCGTGAACCAGAACCCCACTGCACGCCTACCCATGCCTGTCCTTTGAACAATGCTCTTTCTCTCCAGAGCTGGGGTATCGGGGTGTCAGGCTGTGCGATGTTTTGTTCATTATTTTATCTGTCATTCTGTTTAATGGAGGCTTGAACACAATGAGGAAATATATATGGCTGGAAAAGTCAGAACTTGAATCCCATCCAGTGCGTCCTCTGCCATGCGCCCCGGGCAGCCTGGGATTGGGTCCAGGCTCAGCGTGACTCTATACTGCATGAGCATCGAAGGATGGAAGGATGCTTGGATGGACGGGAGAATCAGGAACATCTATAGAGAAAGCAGGCGAGTGTTTCCTCCATGAGAGTAACATATAACATATGGCACTGATTGCTCCTGGGAGAACTATAGTTGCCGCTCAGTCTTAGATGTGAGTTTGTGCAGCAGACAAACGCAGCGTACGGATGATGACTTCACTGCTTCCCATGGATCATTTGGAAGGCTGGCTTGGAAGTGGGAACAATTGGCAGGATTTTCCTTTATGTTAAAAACAGGAAAACAGGAAGCCCCTCTTTCACACTGAATTCCATGTATATTTATGCTTTGATAGCACTGATATGACTCAGCTGGCACAGGAATCGGGCTGGCAGGTAAGAACCCCACTGCTGTAGCAGAAGGAAGCCTGTTCTTTTACCCTTGAATGAGGTAATTACCAGCAATGGGCTGACGATATCCAGATGTGTCCCGGAAATATGTTAAAATGTCTTGTGAGAAAGTTGCTTTGGATGGAACATCTGCTAAGCGACTGACGAACAAATACTGCCTCCAGTGCGATGGCCAGTTTCAAGAATCTGCCGGATGCTGATCTGGAGCAGTCGCATGGAATGCAGCTTCAGCCAGACGCACGCGGGCAAAATTCCAGGGTACAAACACATACAGTGGTCTCTCCGTGAACCCGTCCTGGAATCGGTATCCTTTGGAGATGTCACTGAGGTCATTTCTGCCATGGCTTTCTCCACTCTCCAAAATCCATGTGATGACCAAAGAGCTGTTGGGCTTTGTAATGTTTAGTGTGTTTATATACTACGGGAATATCGGCATCAGTGGCAATAGCACTGTGATTATTTAACAAAATTCACGTACCATATTCATGTCAGGCTTGGCTCTTCATAGCTAATTTTGTTAGCCAATGAATAAATGATAATGCAAATCGTTATGTGCTAATGTATTTGTAAAAAGTCCGCAATGGTACATTGCAGTGGCTGCGAGTTTAAGAATGTCAGTTTTGTTGTTTCGGCCGTCTAATGCTCCTGAATCTGTTAAAGGGAAAAAGAAAATCAATATTGTCACGGCTCCAGTGGACCATCGATTCCGTACCTTGTCAATAAGCATGTGACCTGTTGTTAGATGGCAACAGACTGAAGGGAAAACAGGACGCCATGTTTGCACGGACTGATTTGTTTTTGGGAGGCATAATCCAAAATCTGCAGGAAGCGGGGTGTCCCTGGGCAGCGGGGGGGCTAGTGGCCGATACGGACCCACATTCTTCCGATGCGGCCCTGCCCGGTGTCCCCGGCACGTGCTGATGTTGGCCATCGGCCACGGCGGGGGGGGCTTTGCGTGGAGGCCGTACCGTAAACAAGTGGAGTGGACCCACAGCTGGGCGGGAAAACAGAGGCGCCGGCTCCGAGATAAGGCCGGGCTTTCGCTCCGTCCGCGAACGCTTCCACTCGGTGCATGCTCTCTCTGTCAGCATTCGCCATTCCTGTGTGTTTTTCAGCTCCAATAAAACACTCCCTACCGCAATGGATACGTTGCAAATACGTAAATTGCTTTGTCTGAGATCTAAACTACGTCATGATTTCCATCCTTTCTTTGCCTTCATCTGTATGATTTACACGTTTATATGCATAGAGAGGCGTAAATGAGGTATTCATCCCATAATACTACAACAGAGTACAGCAGAGGGTGTCTTGGGACCAGAAACCCATCCAGTCACACAATAATTACATGGTTTAATGGCTCATGACATCATTACTAGGTACATGCAATCCATTTATAAATGCATTAATGCCTGTCTGAGCACCAATCAAATTCCTTGTACATGTTAAGTACTTGTAAAAATAAGTACATATTAAGTACTTTGCAAATGAAGTACTTCTGTACTGTCATAAGGCCTAAATACTAAGCCGCAGTTGGATGCTTTAAAGGGACTAGCCATATGTTATGGTCTTATTAAGTGCTAGAATCAGACGTTTCTGTGTGCAATTACTTGTTAGTTGGGTAGGTTATTAATAAAAGTCTGGATGTTCCAGATGTGAGAGAGCGGATTTCAGGGATCTTGAACACCCTTTTTTGGTGATCCTAAGTACCCGCTGTTCCAGATGTCGATTGCAGGGATCCTGAGCATCATAATATACCAAAACAGGATTATGTGGTGTGTTCCACTAACGGAATTTAATAAACATAAAGATACACCAAATTTATACAGCTTACTAACTTTTGGGTGCCTCAGAATGCATCACATTAATATTTGAGCCGTACTACTGATCTGCTTATTAAACCATGGACATAAATAAACGTCCGTATATCACCAAAAACCTGCCGTCCGGCCAAATGTTTTGCTTGTCATTTGAAGCCCTGGTACAGAACCGTGAAGAAACCTGTGCAAAAAAGATTAAATGATGCTACAGTATGACGTCCGCACGCGAAAGTAAGTGCATTTTATTTTTTTGCACAGGTCCCTTCAGGGGCTCCGTACCTTGGTTGTTATTGCACATGCGCGATATAATATCGATATGATATCGCCAAGCCCCACAACCATCATGGGGTGCCAACCCATCACATTGAAAATCTTTTGTGGTGCCTTTTTTAATTCTGTTATATTATACATACACTGTATTGCCAAAAGTATTGGGACACCTGTTTTTACACACACATGAACTTTAATGAAATCCCATTCTTTATACATAGGCTTGAATATGGAGTTGGCCCACCCTTTGCAGCTATAACAGCTTCTACTCTGGGAAGATTTTGGAGTGTGTTTACTGTATGGGAATTTTCAACCATTCTTCTAGGAGAGCATTTGTGAGGTCAGGCACTTATGTTGGACAAGAGGGTCTGGCTCACAGTCTCCACTCTTATTTATCCCAAAGGTTCTATCAGGTTGGGGTCAAGGCTCTGAGCTGGCCAGTCAAGTTCCTCCACACCAGACTAATCCATCCATGCCCTTATGGACCTTGCTTTGTCTGCTGGTTTGCAGTCATGTTGGGACAGGAAGGGACCATCCCCAAACTGTTCCCACAAAGTTGGGAGCATGCAATTGTCCAAAATAGCTTCAAATGCTGCAGCATTAAGAGTTTCTTTCACTGGCACTATGGGGCCAAGCCCAACCCCTGAAAAACAACCCCAGACCATAATCTCCCCTCCACCGAACATTACACTTGGCACAATGCAGTCAGGCAAGTTCCATTCTCCTGGCAACCGCCAAACCCAGACTCGTCCATCGAATTGCCAGACAGAGAAGCGTAGTTCCTCACTCCAGAGAACACGTCTCCACTGCTCTAGAGTCCAGTGGCAGTCCAGTGCTTTATACCACTGCATCCGACGCTTTGCATTGCATTTGGTGTTATAAGGCTTGGATGCAGCTGCTGGGCATGGAAACCCCAAGTTCTCTACGCATTGTTCTTGAGCTAATCTGAAGGCCACACAACGTTTGGAGGTCTGTAGTTATTGACTCTGCGACTCCTGCACGCCGTTCGCCTCAGCATGCGCTGTCCCCGCTCTGTGATTTTACGTGACCAACCACTTTGTGTCTATGCTGCTGCTGTTCCCATTTTCTTCCACTTTGTTATAATACCACTAACAGTTGACCGTGGAATATTCAGTAGCGAGGAAATTTTATGAATGAACTTTTGGAAAATAATTTTGGAAATATAGTGTATGTCTACCGATAACATTTAAGATAAGGTTTGGAAAGTTATTTTAAGCTGGTAACTCTCTTAGGAATGGGAATTTATCCTGTAGCAAATTTAGCAAGATATTACATGCCAAAGAAATCATGCATAATCAAGAATAAGTTCAAGTTTTGTCAAGTTTAGTCTCAAATGAGCACCAAGATTTTAAAAGCAGTTCTCTGAATGGTTGAATGTGGTCTATCACTTTAGCGCAATTACGCGCAGAGGTCAATAAGTCTAAGGTAGGCAGGACCTATAAAATCACAGATGGTTAGACTGAAGGTTGCTAGTCAACAACCTGTAGCATAATGCATTAAACCGAAGCAGGGACCGGACACGGAAAATTGATATCGAACTACCATTAAAACATGCACTGACCCGTTTAGATACATTTATAAAAAGTAAACTGAACATTTATCTGGATGGATCTGCATTCAGCGTGGACAATAAACAGAAGGAAAGTTTTTGAGGATTTGTGGGAAAGTGAATTAGGCAGGAACGCGCAGCGTCGCGTTGCTCAATCGTATCCGGTCAAGGGGGCCGCATTCCGGCCCAGCTGAGCGTTTAATTAAAGCCGTTGGGTCGGCGTGGCTGTCAAAGATCAAACGCGGCTACGGGACCAGATGAACTTCATTACAGAAAGGCCGAGGGTGCAGCCCGGAGTCCGGAGAGCGCGGGACGGCAAGCTAGGGACCGTGAAGGACTGCGTGGAATAAAAAAATAAGGAGTGGATTCAAGGCTGGAGGGGTCTTTTGCAAATATGAACAGCTGGTGGTTTTTTAATTGAATCGTTGAAGGTCAGGCTGTTCTCAGGTTGTACTTGATGTAAATTTGCCCAGTATTCCTAATTCTCTCAGCATTGATTATTCTTTATTTTGCCGTCTGCCATCGGGATGAATTTGCAATCACATATAACTGGGCCGTTTTTATATAATAGCGGTTTTGCGATATTTCCCATTTAGTCTAAGTGGACCATAAAGATAACGTCTTTCTGAATCTCAGAAGTTGATACTTAGGATGTGGCTGGAAATAGATGTCCCTTGTAATTGTGCCCTGGGACTGTTCTGCATTGTTTCTTCAAAAATATGTCTTTAAAAATCGTGTTTAATTTATTCTGTAACAGACATGTGCTTGACATCTGTCACTAAGAAAATACAGAATTTTTCTTTTCACTGGGAAAGCTGCAGTGTTTGTACTCCACTGCTTGGCTCCCTATCTCTTATTTAGACCGTGGTCTTCTCTTATCTGTACTTTTTTGTGTCTTTTTTCAAGCATCTATCTTCCAGTCTGTTTTCCAAAGCGGGGTTGTAGGGTGGACTTAAACATTATCTGCTGGAAGACAGCAGAGGAGATACCCTGGACAGGATGATAGTCCATTGCAGGGTATACACACACACCACTCCCACACACAGTGGTCAATTTAGACACCCCAGTACACCTAACTACATGTCTGTGGGAGGAAGCTTGAGGTATGTCACATGACACGGGGGGGGGCATTCAGACACCCGGCCCTGGAGGTGAGAGATAACAGTGATTATCACCACCCTGTCTCCTTCAAGTCTACTGCTTTATGAGAGTTTCGCTCATTTACCTGTTTAATTTTTTCACACCTGTTCAAGTGGAGCTGTTTTTTTTTTTTCACCGGAGAGAATGATTCCGTTTAATTCGAGTTGTGCCGAACCTCGGGGATTTGTGCCGGTAACCTTCTGGCTTTAAGGCTGTCCTCATATCCCCCATGTTTCCTGTTACCCTTTCATAGGTGGGGGTACCTTAAGGGCCCTTTCCACTGCACCAGGTACCATACCAAAAGTATGGAAGTTCAAGGTCTCGGTTTTCCACTGGCATAAAAACTGGTATCGGCATGGAATGACATCACAACTCGAGGCGGGGTATTTTGTAATGAATCTGCGAAATGGCTGTAGTATGTTATATCCATCCCTGTACCGCAAAGCTCCATTTAAACTACACACAGTGGCATCCTACTCAAAGTCTGCACAAAGATGACCCTTTCCCTGACCTCAGAAGCGAAAGCTATTTTGCTTCAGGTCTAATTGTTTTTCTTTTTCTTTGGGTTTTCTTTTTGACTAATAATTATTTGCTCGGTTGGTAGCACTGACGCCTCGCACCGTCACGGTCGGGGGCTTGGATTCCGCCCCCGCTCTGTCTGTGTGTGTGTGTGTGTGTGTTTTGCCAGTTTCCTCCAGGTGCTTCTCTTGCGTTACCCCGGCCTGTCAGTTTGAACATTTAATCCGCTGTTCTGCAGACTATAGAGATAATCACAGAGAGGTGCAGGTTAGTGTATAAGCGGGGAGATGCTGCATGCAGGCTTAGACTTGCTATTTAGGTAGAAACTCGCTAAATTGTGGGTCTTTCCACTTTGCGCGAATCATGGCAGATGTGTAATATGAGAGCACAGCGCAGGCATTCGCAGCTGCTCCAGTTCCTGGCATTTTCCTCTGTTTCCTGACCTTGTCTGCTTTCAGTGACAGAACGTTTGAAGGTGCGAGCCTCTTGTGCAAAATGGGAGCTAAGCCTTTGAAGTGTAATTAGCTTTCTTGTGAAATGCTAGCAAATAAAAGCCCATATTCCCTCTTTGTTTATAAATGCACGTAAGTTTATTAATGAAAAGCATGTTATTTTTACAGTGTTTGTATCCCTTAGCAACCCCCTCTGCTTCCCTCGACGCTATAAACCATCCCAGTGTAAAAAGTCATCGAGATGTAGCCCGAGCAGAGGTGTAAAAACCGCGGGGGTTTGAGGGCCGCCGTAGAGAGGCGGTGATGAATTTTCTTTTCATGACTGCCAGCTGCTTTGGTATCAAGTACCTTTTGCTCTTTTTTCTGTTTTGGTTTTTCTGACTTGGGTTTTTCTGCTTTTTTGATAGATACAATGCAAAAGAGAGAGAGAAAAGATTTCTTCGACTTCATCTAGGTGCAGAAAAGGAATTAAGTTAAATACTTAAATATACATATGAAGCGATGTGAATACAAAACACTCTGAAGAAGATGGAGCTTGACTGGAAAGCGTGACACCCGGTTTTGTTTTGGCCGTAGCCTTCATTAGGGAGCTCCACGTTGCACCGTGTCCCACCTTGCAGAAATCGGCAGAGGAGTTACATTCCTCACAGACCTTCAGGACAAGAATAGACTGATCATGAAGTGTTGATCTAATTAGGCCAGGTACACGGACCGTGTGTTTTTTATCTTGTAGATGCAGATGTTGTGTGATCTCAGGAACAGAAATAATCTTCAGTCCTTACTGGCTTCGAATGTTCGGGATATTGTCTTGCTTGCCAAGTGTTGCTTCTTTTTTTTGAACGAATTGTTCTTTTGAATCAATTCCTTTCAGTGAACCAATGAAAACAATTTTCAAATGTAAACGAATCAAACTTTTTGTACATCCATGCATCCCACAAGTTAAAGATTCTAAATATCTGAAAATACTCAAAATTATTGTATAAAACACACGGCAACCTATTCTAAATTCACTTACATTTCCTTTCGTAGGTTGTCTTTAGCCATGCTGCCTTTAGTGTAGCTCCACAATGTGATGTACGTGTGCTGTGTGCGTGCCCGCTCAAACAGTAGCTGTGGCTCACTATTCCCGTCTCTCAGCAACTAATAAAAGAGTCCGGCATGTTCCGTTGGAGCAGTTACTGTACTAAGCAATTCTCCCGAGACCCAGAATACCCATATAAGATGTTTATTGTATGATTTATGAATATATTATTATTTTTTATAATTTAAAATGCATATGTCACTAAGTTTTGAAGTTGCTTTCCCTTCGCCCTGGTTTTTCCCGTTGGATACGTGTATTTCAGTATGCGATTTTAACTTAAAAGTATCTTAGTATAAAGAATCCAAAAAAAAAAAAATGGATGAAGACAGGAAGCAGCAGAATGCTGAGGTTCATGTGAGAGGACCGGCATGTTTCTGGGACCTTGAGCAAAAAAGGCGAACTGTTTCAGTGAATTAGGCAGCTGTCGGAATCGCAAAGCTGTGAGTTGAGTAAACTTTGGGAAGCGACAATGATAATTGGTAGTACATTCTACCTCATATTTTCACCGTACAAGATTTTTAGTCAGCCAAGGAAGCCAAAGTAGGCATTGAGTAATAACATAGCATGGCTCAAAACCCCCTGAAGTACCAAAGAAGGTTGATTTTGTTTGAAACAGCCAGAGTATTTGGTGTGATTCAAAATGCAGAAATCAGCGCTGTGATATGTTTGACGCAAATGAAAAATTATATTTTGCAATTATATTTTCAAATGAAAACCTTCCTAAAGTAACCATTTGTGTCACCTGCTTATTTAAGCTTATTTCACATTAAACAGCACATTAATCTGCTTGGACACCTGCACAAACTTTTGTCCTTGATATCAAATTTACGCATTAGAGTTGAAAATGTTTTTTCAGTTAAACCTACTGTCACGTACGGCTGGCAAGGCGAGCGGGCAAGGAAGGGAGAGGAGCCAGGAGGACGAGGAAAC
>JAABNX020000045.1:5488711-5514860 GCA_015163995.2 Mormyrus lacerda | reverse complement strand
CCGTAATCCCCCCCTCCGTTTCTCCGATGCTTCAGGATGAAGGACAAGGAATGCAAAACTAGTGGGAGTTAAGTGCCAGATGTTTGTGTCTGGCTTAACGAAATGGATTTTGAGCCGGGGGGGGTGTTGTGCACATGTTCGGAGGTCTCCCAGGGGGGTTTGGGATTCATTAGGAAGCATGCGGGCAGGGGCGGTGGCATCCTTTAATCAACGAGTATAATTACTCTCTGGGGTCGTTATCATTGCTGCACACAGGCGCCGGCTGAATACTCCAAAATATTGTGGTTTATGCTTAATGTCAGGAGTGCGTTCGCCTTTGATGAAGGAATTTGCGTTTCGTTTTTTCTGCATTCCTGTTTCTGCACAATGCCTGGCTGCACACGCCTCACCGCATGGGCCTACTGCCTTAGATGCATTTAGATTAATTGCGACGTCCCGGTGGTTGGGAGAATGGCAAGTGTTTCAGATTTTATGTATGTTTGTCTGCTTCTTTATTCATTTACTTGGGTGTGTGGAGGCATCCTGAACACTTTGTGCTCTCCAGTGCATTCAACGGGCTCTTTATGGTCTGTAGCTATAGCCAGGTCTTATGCTCACGCTAAAAAAACAAGCTAAAGAGTAATTTCTCTGCTGCTCCCCTGTCATTAGACCTCCCTCCCCCACGAATTATCAGCCTAACGATGGGGAATCCTCCGCTCACCCTGCCTACATCAGAGAGCCGTCCATGGAAAGTCCGGTGGGTAAATTTGAGGACTTAATAATCTCTCTGACACCCCAAATCCCACCCCCAAGGGTAACTGTACAATTAGATCAAAGCAAAGAAACAGCCCTAATATGACAAATATAGATTATATAATAACTCATTTTCCTACACTGCCCTGCTCTTCTTATTTGGAATGCAAACAGTATCTATGCTGTACAGTCCAGCTCTATAATTAAACCTTTAATAAGTATCTCTGCAGTACTCAGTTCTCAAAAAGTACCACATTCACCACAGAATAATCAATGGCTTCTTTATAATTTATGAACTCTTATAAATGACACGATAATAAATGCCTCTTCTTTGGAGGACAATAATTTTCATGATAATGATTATTTATTAAGTTTTAAAGATCTGATTTTCCGATGAGAGAAGCTTTTTGTTTGCCTGTCGGGCCGTTTGACCCGTACCGTGGCAAATTACGGTGATCTCATGAAAAGATTGCTGTGGAAAATGAGTTTATTATATAATAAACATGTGATTATGTGTCTTTCAGGGTCCAGGGGGGTCGATGTGTGTGTGTGTGTGTGTGTGTGGGGGGGGGGGTATTCCCTGATTATTTGCTTTGGTTTTTTTAGTTGAGCATTGGACATTGTGTAAGATGAATTGCAGGTGCCGTCGCCATAACTCTGTGAGGCTGAATAAGATCAACAAAGCAGCTTTGACTCCACGGCCTGTGTATTTACATGAGCCATTAAAAAGGTGGAAATTATCTGGGGGAGAAAAAGTAGAAGAAAAATGACTAAAATGTTATTTTGGCCTGCTCCTTTGTTTATCAGTAATTTCATAGTTTATTCTCTCCCACAAATGTCCTGGGATGTCGAGCAGAGAGAGAGACAAAAAGGCCTGAGTGATATAGAGTACAAACATTCATTAAGGCTATAATTACCAACCTTATTTATTTGTACCTGGATACAGGGAATTATGCCTCTGTATTTAGTACTAAGCATCGTTATGGAAAAATATATTGCCTTGACCTAGTAACTTGCTTGACTTCGGTTGCAAATCATAATTTTTTTTTTTTACTATTTAAATATGAATAGGATTAGCACGTATAGAAGATGGATGGATGGATGGATGGATGGATGGATGGATGGATGCAGGGTAATACCCCCCCCCCTCCCCTCTATTAAGCCGTAATCCTCAGGTGGCAATAGAGACGCGGAGCTGAAGGAATCAGTAGATGCAAAAGCAATAATGAATGAATGAGCCTGTTGCGCGACTGTTGAATTTCCGCTCCCTATCCTGTTATTAGAGGGGAGTGCTTTGTAAGACAAGAGCAGGCCGTGTAAACAGAGCACTCATCCGTTCGCCGGTGCGTCACTCTGAGCCTGCCGCTTGTTCTTGTAGGCAAAATACCACATCTGACATTGTTTTTTGCCGGGGGTGGTGACATATTGCATTGCTGAAGCATTCTTGAACCTCCTGGAAGGGTCACCGCCAAAGTGACCATTGCATTCGATGGTGTTGAGTGCTTTCTTGGATTTCCTTAAACACACATGGTGTTTGATGAGGGTTTGATGGGGAAACTGAGGCCCCTCCTTCCAAGTAAGAGGGGAAGTTCTCCCACGATGTTACCCCCCCTTCAACTCCAAACAAAGGGTCAAAGGGCCATTGAGATAACTTAGAAAAGCACGCTATGTTTCTCCCATTCACATGGCGAATGTTTAGTTTGTTCAAAATGGGATAACACCCTTTTTGCATCTCCTGAGATTCCAAATAACCCTCATGGACCGCTGGCGGTTTAATCGCTTAGCATATTACGTATTTCGCATGTATAATTCCCGTACATTTCAAGGTTCAAGGACCGTCGTGTTGTATTTCCAGGAAAGGTCCTTTAATTACTCCGCAGTTGTAAACACAAAGCATTATAAATGAGACAAGAGTACAATCTTGGTCAGGGCATTTAGCTGCCTTCCAGGTCATTACTTATTAGCTGTCAGTGTTCATTTCACACCAGCGTCCTAAGCAGTAGGATGATGACCTATCTCTCATTGCAGGGGATCGGCAGAGTGGTCACTGGCTGATTATCCTATTTATAGAGAGCCAGCAGGCACAAAGGGTGAGGGTCACTTCTGTAAATATGGTGGCTGCTCATACTCTGTCTGCAGCATAAGAAACCACAGAAACGGCCTTTTCTGGAGATGGAGCCATGGCCGTCCAGATGCCGTAGCCCAGCTGTTGCCAACGGAGCCCATTGTTTGGCAATAGAGAGTCGCAGCTTTACTAAAGGCCCCGCAGCAAGGAACCGCGTTGGATTATTAAAAACGTCCATCGGCGGGAGAAATGGCTTCATTACACACGTCAGCCCGGCTCCGAGCGGCACACATACCTGATGTCTGCAGACTGGCTGGCTATCCCATCCTCTGCTTCCCTCTCTCCCCAGCATAGAAATTGCCCTGAATTATTGATCAGAAAATGACAATGAGTCACAGCCGCTTGTCTTCACCTAAGAGCTACCAGCTTTAAAGCCAGACACAAACGGGTCTCCCAGCAGCTGCCTGAAATACGCCATTTTTTCCAAAATATTATCTACTTTTTCCCGTACACCCCCTCCCCCCCTTTGCTGCCAACCCATGTTCAATATCCTTTTCTGGTCTTAGAGGATTATCCTCTCACCGTTATGAATGTTGACCCGCCTATAGCTGAGACCGCTTCCTGGTCTGGGGGAAGCCTCTGGGTTTGGCTTGGACCGCATGCATGTGTCTTCTGGCTGCAGCACCTCCCAGCAAAGGTGAATGAATTAAGGGGCGTGCCATGGTAGCACCGGGAAACGTCAGCCTACAGCAGGGACTGCAGGAAATATGGCTTATGACTTATATATATATATATACACACACACAATGATTATTATATTCTTTTAAATGATCAGTTATCAAAATTGTCCATATCATTGGCATTCTAAATTTATTCGGTTAGTAAGTTTTTGAACGCCGATAATTTTGAATATAGATACGTTTTCAAATGAATGTAGTAATATTTTTACCCAAAGTAGAAACGTTAAGTACAGTTTTACTTTACCGTTAAATCTGTAGCGTTAAGTGCAGATTTTAGTTACATAAACCAGTCAGTCAGGATTTTGGATTTTCGTTCTTTCCTGTCTGATCTGGATTTAAATGAACTGACTGTACCTAACACTACTTTTTGCATCAGGAAAGGAAACAAAAAAAAGAGTGAAAGCCAAAGTGAGCTGCGATTCTCCTCCGCTTCACACGGGATTTTACTCCTGTAACATGTTTTCACAGATTTATAGCATAAGTTCTCTCCAGGCTGTTAAATTGTCAGCATTGAAATAATTGTTAGGCAGACAGACAGACTGTCAATTACGAGAATTTCAAGGTTTTCTTTTCTGTTGTGTTTAAATCAAAAAGGCTGCGTGATGAATAGGCACTTTGGGATGAATAGCACACTGTTCTCTGCACTCCTTTTCTTCCTCAAGCTGACCTTCAGATTCCTATTACAGTAGCTGCTGGCGTCGAGGGGGGGGGGGGGGGGCAGGGAAGTGAGTACGGGTTGCGTGGGGGTGGTACCCCAATTACCACTCTCCTCTGTCTCCTTGCATAACATCTGTTTCTGGGATGAAATGACAGGCTTGTCCTCCTATATACTATCCCTGTTTATAAAGGTCATGCAACTTTCATAGATCAGTTGCCTATGCATGAATGCAATATTTCACCATTTCTGTTTGAAAATTAATAATGAATTCTGTTGTCATATTGTCACATAATTAATTTGCATCACGTGCCACTATTTTATAATAATGTATAACAGTATTATTCAATGTGTTTTTTTTCTTTCTGTTGTACAGTTGTATTGTTGTTATATTTAGCTCTTGAATGCAAGTCTGTAGAACGAGATTCATCGTTATGTCGAACTAATGCAGCTCCTCGTTGTCACTTAACGTCCTGGGTAGATGTAAGCAACAGGCAGGAGTCACACATTTTATTCTCGACAGCGACCGTCTCTGCAAATCATCACGCACTGCAACAGCCTCCTCCTATGGCATCCGGGCCAAAAAAAGATATCAAGATGGCGCGTAATCATTCAGCCCTCGTTGTATGCTTCTATATTTCGGGTGAGAACTTTGCCTCCAGGCCTGCCGTAGACTTCATCTTTCCGTTTCGCCCGACGCAGTACACATCGCCACCTAGAGCGCCGGCCGTCGCACGGATGTCCAACAGCCTGGCAGAAGACCGCGGACACCAGAAAGTACCGGCGACGCCACAGACACCACCGGCAATAGGAAACACTATAGATAGCACAGATCACCATGGGTACCATAAATCTACACAAAGCTGAATCGAGTATCAGCAGAGCCCAAGCAAGCTGATTGGCATGCTGGTGAGCGGTGCTTAGAGTGAAAGAATATGGGGCTTAGCAGTTCTGTGTAGGATAGACCTTCCTAACACTTGTGATTTTGTGATTCCTCATCTATTAAGTTTATTACTTTTACTAACAAAAAAGGCCACAGATGACCAGGAAATCAGGTCAGATGAATGAACGGAAATGTTTGAGTGACGAAGTACCACCCTGTCTCTACCTCCCTGATCTTTTACACAGATATGATTTTACACTGTTGCACGTATATTTCGCACATATTTATGGTCTAGTACTTCTTTGTGTAACGGGTATTTCTATGTCTATGCATATGTCTGTATTTATGGTCCTCATTTATGCATATTGTATGTATTGTACTGCTAGCTGGAGTGTGGCTAAATCACATTTTGCTGTGAGGAGCATAAAGATTCTTATTCTTACTAATGTGGCGTGTGACCGTTAGTCTTTTAGCTATTACTTCTCCAGCACCGTGCAAATGTCTAAGGCCGTCAAGGAAAACGTGTGAAGCTATTTATCTGGGTAGGGAGCGTATATTTGCTCAGAGAAGAAACACAGTTTATCATTAGAACGTATGCAAATTAACGATAACATTATAAAAACTGACAGGAATTTCTTCTCTGCTTCAAAAAGTTACTGATATCTAGTTGGACGTCGAGATGAACGCCGCTTCAGTTCCCAAACCTCTCCTCAGGGGCACCTCAGCCATCCCATGGATTCAATACATTTCACAACCAACTCACTTAATTAACTTAATTAGTTAAATAATCAGGTATTGATTAGCCAGACAAGGTATGCTAGTAGTTGAATCAAAAAATATCTGGTGTACTGGCTGATTGCTGCAAAGACTGGGGTGATTTTAGATGCTTTCAAATGATTTATTTGTTTTACACTAATAAGAAGACGTTCTGAACATATTTTTTTTTTACTCCCTAAGACTTCATATTGCAGCACTGAATGCTGCAGTGTAATGCCGTCGCATTCATTAGACGTTAAAAAAAGACGTTAAAAAACTTTGGACGTTGAGCCCTCAAAGCGATTTGGCATTAAATGAAATGCAGGTTGCCCAGTGTGTCATGTACTGGCAACCAGCGCTGGGCGTTACCCAACCTCGTGCCCGGAAAGTCCCAGGATGGGCTCCAGGCACATTGTGGCTCCGAATCCAATAAGTGGTTCTGGGAAAATGAATCCGTGAATGAAAAAATGAAGGAAATGACACATAAAGCATGGTTTTGTTTAAAAAGGTTTCCCCGTGACGTTATATTACAGCCTTTTGTGTCTGTTTTAAAATAAATGTAAGGTGAGAACATAAGTGGTAGCATCTCAGGTTTGGTTTTATGTTCAAGGTACAAAAACCACAACAAACAGGCTCCTTTCTTTCTGCCTCTTACTTTTGTGTGGCATCGGCTCCTTGTAATTTTCCCATATAAACCTTTTCATCCATGCGACTGGTGCTTTTGCTGTGCATTTTCCGTTTAGTCGGCATCTTTCATCTCAATGCGGCACGATCGTGCCAGTGATCCTAGCATCTGGAGTATCTACCAAATTTTAAGACCTACTGATGCTCACTTGGAGTCAAAGTTATCCACAGCCTGCCCTGGCGGTGTGAAGTGAAGTGTGTCCTGAGCGGAAAATCAGTCCACGGGGGGCCTCCAAGCGCCAAATTCTGCATCACAGCACATTTTTGGATAATGGAAAGGTTCTCGGCAACACAAGGAAAACCTACACGATTTCGGCATGGAATTCCTAACCCCGCTCCGTATATACGGCGTATTTCATAGATATTATCTTGAATTTTTGGGCTATTCTGTAACAATTTGTCACTGGCAAAATCTGGGTGTGCTTTTGGTTCTTATCTGTGACACACAAAGAAGTACATTCCTGACAGTTAGGCGTTTTCATTAATGGAACTAAACTCCAGGCATCCATTATTAATGCCGCGCTCACCTTGCCTGTGCTGTGACTTACAAGCATGTTTCTACTGCACAGTGGAGTTTTTCAGTAATGAATCATTAAAACCAGACTTGGGTCTAATTCCTTCTTGAAAGGAGACCCCCCCCCCCCCCAGGACTCCCCAGCACACGCTGACCCCCTGGTTTTTGAGCTAAATCCCAAGCGGTGTGCAGCGGAGGATTGTCAGCTTTTAAGGTGAATTTCTGTCTCACATGGGACACGTTGCATTTGAAGGTTCATATTTTAGCTTCACTTTCCTGCCAGTTTACATGTATGTAGGTCAGTGGGTGTGGGGGGTGGGGGGAGGATTTGCCATCTATGGAAAACAGTAGAATATTTCCCCTAGTCCTTATCCTGTTACATATCCCATTACATTTTGTTCTCAAAGCACGTACATGTATCAATTAAAACAATTCAATCCAATTCCATGATTTCAGAGTCGCTGTAGACAAACTGAGGTTTATTCATAGTGGAATAATATATACTGTGAATGTTATTTATAATGCTATGAAATAACTGTTGAATTTAAAAATGAATTTAGATGCTGGTCTGGTCATATAATAAGTATTAAAGTTATGAAACATTATAGACAATTTTCTGCATCACATGGTCTGAATCAAAATTAATTTAGGATGAAGTATCGCCACTGGTCAGTTCGGTTCTACGTAAACGGAGATAGCTCTCACTAGCATTTCTGTTTATCTTGCAGTGTGTGAGGTAGGGATAGCATCACCTTTTGCTTTTATGCTTCATTCTTCTGTGGTCAGCCCTGCACAGTCCCGGCGTGAACCGTCCCCCGGGACGCACGCGGGTGTGGGGTCCTACCACTTGAGCTAATCGCCGCACTGATTGGATGCGCCTGTACTGAAGCCGCTAACGGGTTTACGGAGTGCCGGGTAAAGCCGCGCCATGTTTCGCGGCCCAGCAGAGCGAAGCCTAGGAACCGGCGCCGTATGGATGTGGTGTTGCGGAGTCACAGCCGCCCCCAGAAACATTCACACTGCGAAACTTTCCAGCTGTTTTCAAGCCGACACGTCCAACTAGGCTACAGTGACTAACTATACGGACAACTAGGCGCTGATCCATGGACAAGTAGTGCGGGGAGGGGCGGCAATTATGTCCATGCTTTTTTTGTTTAAACAAACATTTATTTCTGCAGTTCCAAAAGCAAACAGAGAGTTGCACCCCCCCCCCCCCCTCTGATTTAAGTACACATCGTGCTATTGGCTAAAAATGGCTGCATGCTACATAAAAGCGAGCAGATAGGCCGAGAGAAGGCTGAGAGAAAGGGTTCAGCGTACAGGTATGTGCCGTGTGAAATCTCAGCAGTGGGCTGTCTAATCATAACAGGCAGCGATCCACCGGGCTTCGGGTCGCGTTGACGCTCCATCCTGATATTGCTCTTAATTTGTACGAAATGAAATTAGACGTCTTCCTTTATTAACTCAATCCGGCATTCACTGTTTTATTAACCAAACGAGAATCATCAATACACCTTCTAACTGCTTATACTGGTCGCAGCGTTCAGGTACCCAGAGGCAAAACAAGATCACACATCTAATTCCAGAGTTGTTTGATGTAGACCTTTTGAAAAGAGGGGGGGGGGGGCGAAATCTCATGGTGCAGAAAAGTAAGAACAAGCTAATGAATCGCCTTACTGAAATGCCAGGGTGGGGCGGCAATCAAGCTACTGCTGCGTGGAGTTTTATTTGCAGATGCATCGCAATCTATAGTTAACAGCCACAAATGCATAAAAATGCTCTCAACGACATTGCAGGCAGAGTCCTGACTTTTTTTTTCTGTTTTCAAACAGTTGATTATTCTGCCATTTCAGAGCACTTTTCCCGGAGTTACTCAGTATGTTTTCAATTTTATTCCATTATTGTAATCACACAGTTTCTTTCCAGGCAATGAAAACAACGGCTATATGAGTGTGACTATTGTTCCTCTGACACTTACTGTCTTCGCTGAAGCTCTCGGCGCGATGATGGTTTGACAGGGGCGATCAGCTCCAGAATCCATTACCTCGTGTTTTTACAGTGGCGCTCTCTTCGCCTTAAATGGACGTGTGCCACTCAGGAAACGCTAAATCGAAGCCTGGACATATGCTTGCATCGATGGCTCCGTAGCGTTAGACGTCCGCTCTTTTTGCGGGAAATGTGGGACAGATAGGCAAACGACGCGAGGAAATCGGAATATGCTCATGCCTAGATGGGTGTGTTATTGGAAACTTCTAGAGCATTAATCAAACCTGACCAGCATCCTCCTCCATTGTAGATATGCAATGAATCTTCCTAAAAACCACATCATTTTGAATTACACTCACTCAGCGCGGACTCCCAATTCGCAGTGCAGCAGGTGAGAGTCGATGAATCTCAGCAAAGAAATTGAACACTTCCCAGTTCCCCCCGAAAATAGGCTCCATAGCCATGTTATAGTTTTTTTTCCCCTCTGATCCAAGCCATGTTCTAGGCTATCATCTAGCCGAATGATTCATTATATTACTGTACAATAGCGTGGCCTTTAATTAACAGCCAGCCCCATGTCATAACATGCCGCCTTCTGCACGTAAATCGTAATACCGTGTAGTTGAAGACCTTTACGATGTCAGGCCGTCATACCAGAAGACTCCCCCGTTGGGTATTGTCACCACGTGACATACTTGTCCTCCAGTCTATCTAAATGCCTACGGTTGCTCCTGCTTGAGGCTTGCTTGGTGTAAACACTGATATACTGTATTACTGTCTTTGGTCTGTTCGTCTGCTGTATATCTGTGGCATCTATTCTGGTTAATACTTTGAAGACGTAGTATTATAAGCTGTTGTCATAAATAGAGAATAATTCAGTTACAGTCATGATAAATGGTAGAAAAAAAATGGCACATTAATTTAATATTGCAGTTAATTAGTTTGGGAAATTTTGAACCTAGCGGGTAAATTGGAACTGTAAATTATTGAAATTATTAATAGGAATTAGTATTTTTAATGTATACATCAAAAAATGAAATATAAAACCAAAACACTATACCAGGGCTGCCCTGCTCTGCTGTGCTCCTGGAGATCCCCCCCCACCCTGCAGAGCTTAGGCGGGGCCCAATTTAACACCTGAAACAGATAATCAGGCCCTTCAGTAACATCTCAGTATTACAGCTGATTTGAAGGTAAGCTGCCAGTAACACTGAGATATTACATCCAAAGCCATACAATTACTACTTCAACATCACACAGTTATTCCATTATTAATGGAGGTCATTCGGAAATTACTTTTAAATGTGTAGTGGACATATGCGTGAAGAGAGTGGAGCAGTCACCCTGCTATGGGGGTACAGGCCTACAGAGCTGACAGAGAAATAAACATTCGCATCTAGGTGTTAATTGGGGAAACTCTTCAGTGTGAAGTAAGTTCCGATTTTAAGCGTAACAGGAACACGCATAAAACTCCAGAGTGAGAGGTCTGAATACCTCACAGCTATTGTGTGATTTTTTTTTGCATCCTTTTAGCTGTTATTGTTTACTATGATGTTAAATAGGTGTTTTTAATGCCAAAGGCTGTTGGTAATGGTAATGTTGAATAAACTATCGCTCAAAAGTGCATCATGTTCCTAAAATGGGAGATCATGGATATCTCTATAATGTCTAGTAGTTCTGTTCAGCTCCATGGGCTTTGAGGGACTAAACCTGATGTCCCAATCCATATGTCTTAATTACCTAATTCATGGGCAAGCATCCAGGGCCGCTAATTAATCTCGAGCAGTTTTCTTCTGGCACCAAGGAGGCACTCGCTCTGTCTGAAGAAAAAGGGCAAGGAAATTGTTTGCATATTCAGGCCTCATGTTTGCACGGCAGTAAATATCAGCGGCACCGTTCGAATAAATGACCCTGGCATGCACTTGATGAGCGAACCGCATGCTGTGATTCTGGATATCAAAGAGATCTGGGAGAGATGTAAGAGAACAATGGGCTGACATGATGGGAAGTGGGATATTGGTGTGTCGAATGTTCTGGAACCATTCAGACGGTGATCGTCAACATCAGGTCGTAAAGCTGTACAGAGGTAAGGCGCTTCTTTCCTTGGCCCCACCCCCTCGAAAACAGTGCCCAGTGATTGGTCGGATGTATTCTCCCATTGTTTAGCAGGCAGTTCTACCCAGGGTAACTTGACTTTGCTCGTTTGTGCGGATGGACGCTTAGCTGAAGGATATGGCAGCAGAGGCCCTCATACTGTAGGACCGCCAGCCTTTAGCTCACGTGTTCAGGGCTCTGTATCACTGCTCACTGACAGCGGCGGTGGAGAAGCAGCCAGGAAAGTCCTGGACAGCTGGGGGTGACCCTTAGGGTGGGGTCAGAGTCTCAATCTGAATTTTCTTCACACTGGTGTACCTGGACAGGTGTTGCCCGTGTTTGCAATGCCATAGCCTGACAAATACTACAACCTAGAGGCTACCCTGATATTCACTTTTAATCTAAAACAGATTATTGCTTTATAGACAGACAGATACCCCAGAGCTACTGCAAGACATTTGTACGAGTTTTTCCAAAAATAAATACCACTAAACCTTTATCTATATATATTTATGAATGATCAATAGAATATTTTAAGCTGCAGAAGTATTACCTACAGTATTTAGCTACTTGAAGGACATTTTATAAAAAGTTTTCTGCACTTTTATCTGTAAAACGACAGCACGATTTGCTGTGACTCTCTGTTAGCCCCTCTTCTCCGGAATGAAACAGCGGGGATCTTCCTGGGTTTTGATGTTATTTTCTCATTTTCTTGGAGTAGCGAGGCTGTGTTTTTGTATGTCATCCAGGGGAATGTGGTCTTTGCTTGGCACAGTGTTCTGGGGCATTAGCGTCGTGTCACCATCACACGAAAAAGGGCCATTAAGCCTGGTCATTGTACGGTACATGCAGCTCCAGAGAGAAACGTAGCTGAGGGGAGGCTTTGCACCACAATATTTCACCAGCCCCAGAAAACACAGCCTTGAGTGGGTGGAGTGGTGGCAGAGTCCAGGGATCTGCACTGGCAATTTGAAAGTTGCTGGTTCAAATCTCGTGAAAACCAGGAGTGATCCTGCTTCACTGGGCCTTTGAGCGAGGCCCTTAACCTACAATTCCTCCATCCTGGTTATGATGTTAATTTACATCCAGCCCTGCAAGGAGGTCCTCCTCTTTAGAGGGAAAATCTGGGGGTTGGTGGTAGGATTTTCACTCCAGCCACTGGAAAATACCCACACTGTTCCCTTCAGACTAGTTTGGTGCTGAGGCCTCATCTGCTGCTCAGCTGACCTTGGGTCTCATCCCTGAGGTGTTTTTTTGTTTGGTGGGTGTGGCAACGCGCCTTTCCTACGCGCATTACATCTCCTTACCAGATAAAGCATTTGCCCAAAGTCCCAAACTGCATTTCACTGTATCCGTTAGCCTGCCGGTATATTACTCGCAGTGTCAATGTGTTTGCCAGCCTTGCTCTCAACGTCTCGATGTCTTGTGATGGAGAGATTGCTAACTGGAATCGGATCCTTTGCTAAGCATCAAAAAAGGCATTCTCCTTTGCTTTCCGATATGGGCAGTGTAAAGGAAGTGTGTCAGGATATTAGCTCAGCTCATTTAACCCAACATTGGAGGCATGAGGTGGCAGAGCAGCCCAATGAGCCACCCTAATAATAATATAATGCATTATAGTATTAGGATTCATCATTAAAAGTTTCGATTTCTGTATATATATTTTTGCTATTAATATCGCTTTGCTATTGTTGGTGTGCTATTGCTGGGTGATGGTCAGAGTGTGCGCCCCCTACTGGTGGAGGGAAGTCTTACAGTTCGAGCTGCCTCCCCTCTGCTGGGCCGAGTCAGCGCCATCTCTGTCTGCCATAGCTCTTCTCAGTTCCCATAGGAGCCAACAAAGGGCATGTAGCATTTGAAAGCCAGCGAGCCTGAGAACGCTCAAGCTGCTTCTCATCCCACGCAGCTGTGGCCATCCAGGATTTACCGAAAGCACGGAGCGAAAAACAAACAGGAGACATAGATTGCCCCTTTAATCTTGCCCGTGGTCTTGGGGGATTTGTCTCACGGCCATCCCGCCGCAAACAGCCCTTTGCTCCCGTGATGTAAGAGAGCTACATCTGATCATATAACTTCTACTTACTCTGTATCTCCACAATATATATACAATGTGAACTGTGGTGCTCTGTCTAGGCTGTACTGTTACGGTAAGAAGTTTGATTGATGCACCTTTGTTCTGTTAACGATAAAAAGGAGAGGAAGTCTCTTTTATTCCTGCTAAAAAAAACAATGTGGTTGACCAGCTTGTGATAGGTGACCTGGTATGTTTCTGCATAATGGTTTGACGGGTTGGGTGGTATATACCAGTACACTCATTTATGATGGTCAATCTGTTTGGCCACACTGACATGACCAACTGGCGACCCACCCAGCTGAGTCATCTAAATGCAGCGGGAGCTGGGCATGACCACCTACGACCATTTTAGACCAGCTAAAACCAGCTAGAACCAGCTAAAACCAGCTAGTAGAATAAGCTGACTTTAGCTGTCTTTTCAGCAAGGATGCAAAGACTGCAAACGGATCTACAAGCAGGTTGATGAACTCTCCGATAGCGACGTCATTTACGGTTTAGGGCTGCCTGACGCCCAACATCAAGACCATGATGAACTCTCCGATAGCGACGTCATTTGCGGTTTAGGGCTGCCTGACGCCCAACATCAAGACCATTTCGGAACAGGAGTCGTCTGTGAATTGCCATTATGTTTCACGTCTGTGTCCATATCCATCATCTTTACTCGTCTTTGTCTCTGTCAGTCTGCGTTTTAAATTATTATTGAACTATTGTTCTCTCCCTCCCTCCGCTCTCCTTGACCCATAAACCTTTATGTTTGCCGTCTTCTTCATCCCTAATGCTAAAAAACTATAAAGGGAGGTCTACACCATGCCAAAATGCCCCCTGGGAATTGTATGCGGCTGGCAAGGAGCAACGCATTCTTGGAAACGAGACAGAAAACTCTAATTCATTTGCTTTCGAAAACACAAAAAATGCCATTATGTGGTGTGGATTCTCGCCACAGCAAACATGAAGAGAGCCGAACCCCTCAGAATTCTCTGGAAGGGGGCGTCCCCAGTTACGAGCTTCCGACGGAACAGTCACAGCGCCGGGCAGGGTTTGGGTCCGACCCCAGACTGTGAGGTTACAGTATGGAGGGTCACCAGGTCCGTGATTAGTGGCACGGCCAGACTCTGCCTGGTCACTCCTCACTGCTGTGTCTCTTAACACCGAAAAAGCCACTAAACATCTACGACTGTCTGACCCTGCCATCGCTCCAGCCTGGCAGATCTATCCTGCTGACATTTGCATAATTTGAAAGCTACTCATGAGATATTGCCAGCGATGCAGATTTGGCAAGGTGTGCCCGCCAGGATGAAGGCTCAATTCGATTTGCTAAAATGATTAATTCAATCGTCCTGCTAAAAGTTCCCGATGAAAAAGCCGCTTTCCGTTCAACCTTTGACTACAGCAGCGTTGACCCCTGGTTGGGGAAAGCGGTCGATCCTGTGGCAGTGTTGAAGGCAGGGCCGAACGAGGGTGGGGCGTGTCCGCGTGTCCGCGACCGTGTGGCCACGTGGGATCGCCCTCATACATATCCACACACATGTGAAGCCTATATCAAATGAACGTTAGTTAAGAGTCATAATGTCGATGCAGTACCTAGTGAACATACATTAACTTCAGTATAGATTTTTATTGAATATGTTTAGAGGTCTTTTAAAGAGATATTTATTTGTTTTACTGTGCAATATCTTACTCCAAGTCTGAACCAAGGAGACTATTATTTTTTTGTTATTGACATTTCTATTACTGTATATATTATTCATTTCTGCAACATGGCTGGTTTGGCGTCTGTCTGTCGATGCAGATCGAGACTCCCAATACCATCCCTTTGCTGGTTCCTCACGGACATAAGCTTTGTGTCTGTTTCAGTCCCTTCTCTGACCTTCAGCCGCCTGCCTCCACTTCAAAACCTACTTTTAAGGGAGCGGGTTATCTTAATAAATGGTGTTGAACAATAAACAGATCTCAGGGTCAAATATTCTTGTACTATCCGTTCGCTCTGAGAAGAATGACGCTTTGAAAGTGCCCAGCAGATATAGAGTAATAAAATGTGGATTTCTGTGTGCAGCCAAGCCTGTGTGTATTATTTAAAGTGCAATGCTAATGCATAATGCTGTAAATCAGGGACACTGAGAAACTCCCTCGTTCGGCTGACGCATCACAGTCCATGTGAGCTACATGCTTTCATTCTGGTGCAGCCAATCACGGCTCAGTAATGTAGCAAGACCCTGATTGGATATAACTGACCCTCATAATCATTGTGTTTGAAAGGGGCCTTTTTGGAGTCTTTCTGAGCCTTTCAGCAAGCCCCTTGCCATGAAGAATGGCGTTTCATCACTGCCTCGCCACTTAACGAGCTCCTGGTGTACTGCATGCCGACATGTACAACCGTATACCTCAGTGCAAAAGTTGTCACAGTGAAATTCATATCACAGCGAAGCGGGCTGCTATTTACAGCAGGGGGACAATTTTGAGTTCCTTTGTATGTGGAAAATTTCTATAATTATTTCTCTTAATTAAAAAAGAACACTTGAAGTGATTGCTGGTGTCCGCAAAGAAAATGCCTTCGTTAATTGAGGCACTATAAAAGCCACACAATTATCTTTGGCATGTTGATAAGGGTTCCGTCTCTGTTCTGACTTTCATTTTAGCGTTGCTTCCTGTTAAAACAAAAGGTTACGCAGACAGAGCGGACAGTGCCATTTTCGATACGCGCTTAGCCCTTTTAATTGCACCCTTCTCGTTAACAGATACCCCGGGGGGAGAATTCAGCTGTAAGCGTCGTGTCGGCCATAATCACCTCAACGCAAGGGACCTTGAAAAGTGGCTCTCTGCTTTGCCGGGGAACGGGGGCAAGGAGTTATGAAAGCGTCAGGAATCCGGCAAATCAAATAAAAAAATAAGCGGGCCTCAAACAAAGGTGCGGCGCACCCGATACGGGCGTGCGGGACAAAGCAGCGTGGAGGAAACGCGGGCCCTGCGTCGCCGACGGAGATGGCCAGCGGACAGCGTGATTTAGCGGCGAGGTCTCTGTAGCGGCTGGAGCGGCGGTGTGCATCCAGCGGACCGGCGCGTCCCATCAATTACGGAGCTAAACGGGCAATGGAGACCGCAAAACTGAGCTTATTTTAATCAATGGAGATGTGCTCGGGGGGGCATACAACAAGCTATTAGTCTCGTTCCAATCAGATAGAGCCCGGTAACACCCCCGTCCAATCGGTGACTATCCCACCATTAAAAACCTGCTATTGGTTAGATACTGCCTTCTTAGAATGAAGTGCATTCGTTTTGGGCACTGGGAGGCTCAGCTATTTAGGCACCTGTGGTTGTGATCCGACGGTCACCGGTTCGAGCTCCGCCCTTATCAAAATAGTCGCATTTCTTTTCGGTCCTTGAGCATGCTCCGACCCCCTATACTCGGACCTCAAACTTCACTCTCAGCTGTGTATGTTTCAAAGGGGAGAGCTAGATGGTATATATGAAAAGAATTCCCATGTACTTGTGCAAATGGCAAATAAAAACATCGTGCCATTTTAATTTTCTGTGTCAATGCATGTTTCATATAAAGGTATCGCGCAGAATGTCCGTCACACACTAGACCTCCACAGATGTGTGCATCACGCCGCTCTGTCTAATTTTCTTTTATACTGGCACATTCTTTTATACTTTATTTATAAATGCACTTTTACATAAGTTGAAAGACTCTTGGCTGTCTCGCCAGTGCTCATCTGGTGACTTGAATCCCACCCTAAACCCATGTTTTGCAGCCAGTGTTCATGGGTGTCACTGCCACACACATGCAGTGCATTTTTATACAGAACCTTCTGCAAGGCTTGCATAAGATATTCTTCAGCAGTGAAATAAGGCATAGTATAGTGGGAGAATGCTTCTGATATTCTTTTAAGGATTGGCCAGGACGTCGAAGAAATACTGAACAGATTCCTCACAGAAATGTGATACTTTTGAGGTCTGAAGTCATTTAAATGTGGCTGGGAGAATATTTTAGGTTGGGTTTGGAACTTGAGTCTAGAGGCAACAATCAGTAATCGGTACCCGTGGTCAAGCCGTCGTTCTCTGAGTGCATGTTCAGGAAAGCAGCCAGCGGTCCAACAGTATCTGTGGTTATTTTTTTCACTAAAGAGATTCACAATAAAAAATAAGAAGAAAAAACCTTTATTGTTTAACCTGCTTGGCTCTGTAGCCCCTGCACTGGCTAATGTCAGTTTTCGTGAGGAGGGACGCGTGCAAATCTTGGGAATGTCAGAGAGGGGAAGCTGAACAGGCTTCTAATGAAAAGCAGAGATGGAGGAGGGACCGGCACCTTTCTAAACAGCCTGTACATGTACCACTGAATCGTGTAAAATTCATGTGAAACGCTGCCTTCTGGAGACGCCGCTGTACCCAGGAGCATATTGACATTGCTGGATCAATGACCGAGCAATCCTACCTTTGTATTCTAACGAAATATATACATTTATTCAAAGACTGTATGCGAATCTGTAAAACTATCACCTTTCTTAGGCACTTCTAAATCCTGACTTTTTCCGTAACTGCTTGTTGACTCGGGTCACAGGTGTGCAACTCGATGGAGGAAAAACTGGAGGAAAACCCACAATGACAACATGCAGACTCCCCACACATAGAGCCATGGCGGAGACTCAAACCGTGGTCCAAGAGGAATGACGTTAGAGTGCGAATCACTGCACCCCAGTGCCACACTCACACTGGTGTGGGGCTTCCAACATCTGAATGTCCCCCAACACATGATCCAACACCAGCACTGCAATGAGGCAGGTGCTGACCTCGCATTTTCAATCGCATTTTTGTGTGGCCGCCAAGCAAAAGCTGGATTTTAGCTCACAGTCATAATGGACATGCTGGACAGCCAACGAGAGGTTTAGGGTCGGAAAGATTCCCCTTCAGCACAATACAACAACAAACAAAACAAAAAAACGAAGAGATTAGAAACTGACCGGATGTGTCTATTGTCTAACGTGAGATCTGTAACTTCAATTATACATTCCCCCAACAGCTTCAATTATGCATCTGAGCACAAGGATCAATAACAGACACGCGGCTGTCGGTGGCTCCATTCCTCAAGCAGAATCGAAAAAAAACCCCTGCTAAACACAGTGAAGGAATAAATCAAGTTAGCAGGCAGGCCTGTAGGCCGGATCGAAGTTCTAATTCAAAACATTCTCTCCGCATTCTATAATGTGTAATGAATCGAAAATGATTGGAAAGGCACACCTGTGGATATCAGAGGGAAATAATTGGTGAGCAATGAAAATACAAGGTATATTAATGTATTAATGTATAATTTCTCTAGAATGAAAAAAGACGCTTTTTTAGTAATCAAGATTGCTTATACAGCACACAACTGGGCCAAACAGATGTGATGTGATGTCACACCCCCCACCCCCCCCCCACCCCTAAAAGAATGTCGTGGTGTTTTTTTTTTCACCACAGAGGAATCATCATATCATTGCACTACTCAACACTTCAGCATGTGAGAGAAGCAGCTTGGTCATCCGTCTTCTTCATCTGTTTCTGAAAACTTGCTTTCAGGTAGCCAGTGATATGTGTGTCTGCGTCCCCCTGAAGCGGCAATCTAGAGGCACCAATCAACCGGTCTTAGACCTGTGTCAGGAAGCCAGAATACCTGCAGGAAACTTGTGCAAATATGAGCAGAACGTGTGTAGTCTACACACAGGGGGGCGAGATCCGAAAGTCTAGCTGTGGAGGTCTGAGATACCAAGACCACCCACAGAGCCACATTTAGTATTAATAATATTATTACTGTACTGTATTTGTTATAGTAGTAATAGTACGTATGTATTTGTGTGTTTGTTTAATCATGTATTTGTTTATTTATTATTGCAATTATAAGTATTATTATTATTTGTAGCAGTATTTTTTTGTTCATTATCACCACATTTTGGAGTCCTGTTGCGTCTATGGTTGCGTCTATGGTGTTTCAACCCTTGACCCTTTCTTCCACATTGACCTGAGGTAGCCACAGTCACACGCCAGTCACATGCCGATGAGCCGAAAGCAGGGGGCCGCACTTTAAACGGGTCATTTCCCGCTAACTGTCTGCCATGCAGAATTGGCTGGAAATCCCTGTACCCCTGAACCTCAGGGCTAATCAGTACTGAACCGAAATTGTTCTTTAGATCCTGTGTAGTTTTAGAAAGTGACATTTCTGCAATGACCATGAAAGCCACAAGCCAATCACACACACACACACCCTCACACACGCACGCACCTTCATACACACACACCCTCACACATACACCATCACACACACACACCCTCACACACACACCGTCACATCCTCACACACATACCCTTCCACACATACACCCTCACACACACACATCCTCATACACACACACACCGTTACACAGGCACATCCACACACACACACCCTTCCACACACACACCCTCACACACACCGTTACACACACACCATCACATCCTCACACACACACACCCTCACATCCTTCCACACACACACCCTCACACACACACACTGCTCATCCTGGGCGCATCAGTTTTCCTAGCAGCATGTTTTTGGGCCCTGGACGTTTGAGGCTGCATTACTAACCACTGAATGTTTTCTTCCCAAATTTTGAGTATCTGGGTTGAAAAGACCATTTCTGTCATGGCTTCACAACTACACCACATAGCCTACTTTAGCCACAAACCATTGCGATGGATGGTTATCCAAAACAGCTGGGGCCTATTTTATAATATTTGCCAAAACACAATGGTCTCCCAGTGATAACATTGGGCATATTTTAGTAGCTCTGTCTTCATATAACAGAGCCCTTAAGGGCATATTCTCCACATTCTTCTGGGTTATTCACACCCTACTGAGGCACAAGTCCGGCTACGTGGATCTTTCATGTACTACATATTAGCTTTTAGCGTTTTTTCCGGAGCTTTCCGCTGAGCTATGTGCACAGCAGTCGTCTCAGGCCGATGCCACAAACTTGAGCAGAGTCGTGTATGCCGGGGATTTCATTCTGTCACGTTTTTATCTTGCTGTTATGGGGAGATACTGCACTGAGCCCTCATACATTCTGCCGGTCTGTTCCGCTCTCTAACGTGCCAGCAGGGGGCCTCTCCTGTGTACAGATTCAGGAGGAAAACAGAACATTGCAGGCGATGACAAAAAAACCCAATGAAAACAGAGGGAAAAAAAACATATACTGAAATGGCAGCCTGTTTCACGCTGCTACACCCTGTCCTTCAGAAGATGATTTTACAGCTCAGTGTGTTGTTTGCATTATTTTTTTCAAAGCAGTCCATTTGTTGACAAGCCTGCCAGTCGGCTTTAGAGTAGTTTTTTAGCCTAAGATACCTTATTGTCGAGCGTGTAAACAAATAAGCAATCCGCAAGTCTCCATTGTCCTTTTTGTTAGAAGGACGACTGGGATGCTTTCCCTTTTTGCTTTGACAAAACGAGTCTTGGGAAGAAGAAATGGGCCTTTCTTCATTAAACCCTCCTGTCTCTCATTTGTCAGGATCCTTGTCATGATGGGTGGAGCAGATGTGAGCCAGTCGGCTTTGGAGAACCGCGAGTCGGCTTCCGTTAACGGGTCCGGGGGAACCGGCGTCAGGCTTCTGAGCAAATGTGGGGTGTCTTCACACTTCTGCAGGGCAGTTTGATTGGCCCTTGTTCCTAGATGGGGGTCGGGGTGAAGTATGATGATAGCCCCTTGGGGGCATTGTCAGAGCAGTCCAAAAATGTTCAAATTGGAAATATGAGTCAGGGAGGAATAACGAGGACACGGAACACGGAGGGAACTAAGAGGGAAGGTTGGTAAGGACACTTCCATTTGCTTCAAATCAGGACATAATATATTTCAAACGAGAAACAGAGCTTTGTAATGCAGGGGCACCATAACACATTGCCTTTATAACAGGGTGAAAATTGCAACATAAGGGAAGAGAGGGGTGTCATTTGCCGAAGTGACAACCCCCCAGAATGCATGCTTTTTTCCAGCAATATTTATACTTTAGCTGAAAAGAGAATTGATTCCTTCATTGATTTTCAATTACATCGTGCCTTCAGGAGACGACGACAGACGATGTTTACCCCAAAAGAAAAAGGCAGAAAAAGCAGTAAGTGAACGGCGGAGGCGTTGCCTCTAGTGGTGGGAATGTGAATCATTGCAGTTTCCATCGCAGACTGGCAGAATAGGAAAATATAGCTTGTTTTTAATCACTGTTCTGCAGCTTATTTTAATCATTTTTATCCAAAGAAACTTGTAACTTTTCCATTTTTACTCCTGGATAATTTACTGGAGCATGTCAGGTTAAGCAGCCTGTTCAGAATTGCTATAACCATCAGCTCCACAGGACTTAAAAAACACCCTTTCAAACAAGTCCGATATTTGCCCCCCCGATATCATGCTGTCTACCCCCCCCCCCCCCCATCCCTACCCTTTCTGGTTCTGCATTCACCGCACCCTGCTTGTGGCAGAATGTGCAGTTTTTATTTCATTTGCTGGCGGTCGCCATGTGTTTGGAGAGCATGCAGAGCTGCAGCAGTTGTCTCGCATGGAAGTGAGCAGGAGGATATTGGCGCAGACAGCAAAACAATAACCCAGGGAGCTTAGCCTCCCTTTGAGCAGCTGTACCACCTGGGGGGGGAGGGGGAGCGGGATTTGTAAGGGGGGCGGGCAGGGACCAGATATAGCCCCATCCCATGCCTAACTCCTTTTCATTACCCATTGAGCTTCCAAAGGCAATGCAAACAGCCGGCTACATTCTCCTTTTAACCAAAGGAGCTGGTGACACAGGTGTGCAACTCCAGTAATTTGCTGAAAAATATTGTCAAGTGTACAGATGGGATATTTGAATACGAAAAGAATGAAACTGAGAGAGTGAAAAAGTCTGAGCTGGTAAAAGGTTATTCAGACATTGGAATAAATAGTTGGAAAATAATTTTACCTTACAGAAAGGAGAATGGCATTTCACTTGCTATTAATTTTCTCCTTATACATAAAAATGTATAAGAAATAAACACCAATGCCTGATGTACAAGGGTTTGCAGTATTTAGTGCAGTACAATCATTTCTCTCGTACTGAGGATTAGTGATGTGAGATTGGCTACCTAGAAACAGGCCTCCCCCTACTTTTCTCAGCATCTAGAAATGCAGATGACATCGTAATTGGGTGGGCTTTCTGCTCAGTCATCACTTGTGGAATTGGAGCCAATCAGTGATCAGATCATCACAGCCTTCTTTATATTAACCATACAGGAAGCCATGATTGTGTTGTGCTTCATAGACACAGCAAACCTTGAACACAACAGGGACTTCAACAAACACCTTTGCCGCATGATAGGTAGTATGCTTGCTGGAAACATATTACCACAAATAGGAAAAAATGAGTGCCAAGATTAGAAGAGATAACAGAGGAAGGGAACTGATCATAGGGAGATGAGAAAATGGGGAACTTTGGGCAAACCTTTGTCACAAGCAATTCGGTTTTTGGCAGAACCCTTTCCAGAACTCCGTATAACGACATTGACATTGATTGATAGGCAGACACAAAACCAGATCAACTGCATCAACATTTGAAGGTTCAAGATGTAAGGGTTCTTCAGAGAAGCAGATGTGGAATCCGACCATGTGTTAGTAGTGGGCAAATTGAAGATCGGAGTCATTAGAGGTAGGAAATACCAGAGGCATCAACAGTATGAAGTATGGAAGCTTAGAAATACAACCGTCCAGAAAAGGTTCACACTAGGACTCAGGACCCGTAAATCGTAAGCAAAATGTGGTACTCTGGGGAAGACGTGGGAGAAGGAATGACAGACAAATGCCAGGGTCTGTGAGGAGCAAATGGGCTTTTGCACGGAAGGAGTTCAAGAGCCGATAGACAGAACAAGCCATTGAGATGATAGAAAAGAGGCCAGAGACCCAGATTCAAAGCTAAAACACGAACGCAGAAAAAGTGGATCATGCGGGAATTTGCAGATCTTGGGATTACATGGAGTAGCTGGCAAGAGAGGCAGAAGAAGAACGCAAGTTAACACATGAAACCCAATAAAATTACTCATAATGAAATCTGTAGTAAGCAAGAAGAAAAGAATGAAAGTTGTAAAGAAGATCAAGAATGGCAGAACCCCTTGACCAGATGGGATGCCCTTATTGAAGAGGTCATGGCAGATGTGTTCCTCAGTCTCTTAACAATTATTTGGGAGACTGAACAAGAGAAGAAGATGGAACTTACAGTAATGTGAAATTGTCCAAAAGGGGTTTAGAGTGACTGCCAAGACTGGAAGGGCAACTGCTGTCCTTGTCAAGCCAAGTCCTCAAGCAAATGACCCTACAGAGAATAAGAGAAGCTATCAGTGAACAGCTCAGTGGTAACAATGCTGGATTTAGGAGCAGCTGCTCATATACAGAGAATATTTACACCCTTAATGTCATTGTAGAGTGGCTCCTGGGGGTGGAAATCACTCCACTATATAAACCAACATAATGGACCACAACAAATGGCAAAGAATTCTTAGACTTTAGGGAATTCCCACAAACATTGTAAAGCGTGTGCATGGACTATATGAAAACATCAAGTCATCCACAATTCCTCCCTGTCATCAGCTTGTGAAGGATTCCACCAAGAGGCACCTGGTGGACTTTCAGAATAAAACTGGAAGACCTAGACATCTCTGATGACATAAGTCCGCTGGCCCATTGATTTCAACACATACAGCAGAAGACAAGAACCATCCAGTCATAAAATCTAGGGGTCTGAAAATCAATACGATCAAAAGTATTTGCACTGTTGCTAAGGGACTCCCCAGTATCCCAAAGGAAAGGGGGGCATCTGGTTTTCACCAGGAAAACAACTCCAGACTATGCATACAGGATGTTTTTATTTGAGCTGTTATAAGACGTAGGATGTTAGCATGATTTGTGGTCATAAAACACAGAAGGTCCCATATTGAGCCGTAATAAGATCTTTTGTGTTGCAAATATATTGCAATATATATTTGACAATAAAAATTGATAACATATTAATTGCATCACAAAAGATCACACGTAGAATACATAAGTGTTTACAAAAGATGATTTTTTGAGAGCCAGGGAATACTTTAGTTAAAAGTAGAGAAGTAGTATTAGGAGTAATTTTCTCTAAGCATTTCCCTAGAATTTGTTTCACTCTTTTAACATCATGCTCTTATTCATCCATTAGGAATTTCTGAAGATTAAATGTTAATCTAGATTTAAATTATGTATAAAATCAGGGTACCAGATCTATTATTATTTTTCTCATATTGAGTCTCCAAGTGCAGCATCTGTAATGGTATGTTCCTGGAAGCCCTGGACTGTTTGAGGGCTGCTGTGCGTAATGCATGATCATTCGTATTACAGGGGCAGGTAACCATGACAGATTGTGCAGAGAATTATTCATACCACATGCAAATAATTGAATACATGGCTTAAGTGTGGTTAGCTTGAATAATTGTTTCAGTTCTAAGAAAAAATATGCTGCCTCACCCAAAATCCTAGGATGGCATCCAAATGCACAATTTAAAAATACTGCAGTAAGTCTCAGGCACTTAATGAAAGTATGATATATGTTAAATAAGTGGAATGCAATCTTTCAATGCAGTGTTTCCCAATCCTGGAGACCTGCAGACCGTCCACATTTTTGCTCCCTCCAAGCCACCAGAAGGGAGGAACAATGTGCAATCTTTGGCAGGAAGCTGGAATAGAGCAAAAACATGGACCGGCTTGGGCTAAGGGTTGGGTTGGGAAACACTGCATTAAAGGATTGCGTTCCATTTATTTTCTACTTGCCTATTTAGATGTATAGTATCATACAATTAATTATATTTTAATCTTTCAGTAAATTAGAAATTTGTGATGTCACACACCTTTCCGTTTTGTCTATACAAAGATATGATGGTAAAATGAAGAATAATGCATAATAATCCTTTTATGCAGGACTTCTGTTATAAGTACGGAGATGCAGCCTCCTGTATTGTCCAATGAAATAAACATGAGTGGAGTGGAGAGTGTAGATTTTTATGGTTCAGCTGCCCCACGTTAGTCGTCTAGTCATTATTTAGTATCAGTGTGTATCCCGTACGTGTGTATGGGATTCAAAGGAACATGCACAAACAGATATTTGTTGTATACAGCGATGAGTCAAAACATTATGACCACCCCCACATGAAGTGAATAAATTTGACCAGCTCGGAAAAAAAAAATACACGTCAAGGTCTGGATGTATTTCACGGTAAGCCAACATCCGGTTCTTGTAAAGAACATGTTGGATGTAAAACAGATGGACAAGTACAAAGATTTGAGGGCCAAATCGTCGTACATTATTTCTACATTCAAAATATCAACTATGTACTGAATGTTAGCTTAGCGTGAAATATATCCCAGACCTTGATGAACTAGTTTTTTACTAGATAGTCCACAGTATTTGTTTCATGAGGGGTACTACCACGGTAAATACGATAAATCGTCGTAAACATTTTTCTTGCCAAGGTGTGTGGGGAAAATATATATATGTATGTAAAAAGAGACCAGTCTACATTTTTAAATAAATCTGCATTTTTAAATCCTGGTTAAATCCCGGTTCTGCTGGCAGAAGGCTACGCTGAGCAGCAGGTTGCATCCGGGTTCAAAATTTCTAAGACAGCAGTGCACAAGAATAAGATGAAGTAGGAGATTCTGGGAACGACCGGCAACCAACCAGGAAAAGGGAGGAAGTGACTTTATAATGCTAGAGATGACCGTTAACTTATCCGACAGTTTCTCATCAATCGTAAGATGATATCAGGTGACCTTCAAAAGGAATGGGAAGCATTAAGCGGTGTGTAGTGCACTGCTAGGACAATTCATATCAGGCTGCTAGAAGCAGGACTGGAGACCCATAAAGCAAGGAAGAAGCCCTTCATTAATGAGAAACAGGGAAGAACCAGGCTGTAGTTATCTCTCTCTC
>JAABNX020000045.1:5465315-5477979 GCA_015163995.2 Mormyrus lacerda | reverse complement strand
AGCAGTCAGAAGCATGGTTGCTGATCATTGGTGGAAAAACACTGAGTTTCGTCTATGTAACCTTGCAGAAAGCTGATACCCGAAATCCCACCTTTTGCAGCGCACTGACCCCTGGAGTGCCAGCGGCCATCTTGCTTCCCCTTCAGGCTTCCATTAGCCTGACGTGCACAGTTCAAAGTGTGTCATCGTGTGTGTGTGCGCTCCGCGGTGCATCACTCCACAGTGTCCCCCTGCCCTGCACTTCCTGGAATAGACTGAGGCCCATGTGACCCCGTACTGAGATGGCAGTCATGCTAGATGCCTTTTTAGTGGTGTGAATCACATGGATTGCTGTGCTCACATGGGTATTTCCGTTTGCTCTGACACAGCCGTGCAGCTGTGAGCTAAGGACATGGCTTCCATTCTTATATTTAGTCGACATGCAGGAACACAAGCAGTCCTCCATTTTTACATCTGTGGTCTTCCGAAATCCCGCCAGCATGGTACAGTGTGTGTATGACCCACAAATACATAATATGAGAATTGAGATCAAGTTTTTTTGATCTCATGCTAAAAAGCTAAATTAATATCTGTGATGTGTAAATAATAGATCTCAGTACTCAAACAGTGTTTTTCATTAATTAGTGTATCCTTATTTGTACACGAGTTTGCAGTGTGCTGTAGAGGCTAAACTGTGAGTCTTTCAGACCGACCAACCAAAAATATTTTAATGAGGAATTTACCTCCCATAAAGGGTGTCCTGTGTCCCATAACTCTTGCCTGAGAAAGGCTCTGGGTTTGCAAAGACCTTACATCGGATAAGTAGCTTGGGTGGATGGATGGATATATGGATGGTTAGAACTTCCAATTATATTTAACAAGACCAGCCATAATAAAATAATTTGAATGTTTGAATATTCTAAAATGGATTAGGAACAACAATTAATGCCAGACTTAAAAATATGAAGACTCATTCTGTATTATTCCACTCTTTAGTTTGACTTTGACGTTAAACTTGTGGTTAAATTTGAAATGTTTATTTTTATACCACATAACTAGAAATTGTTTTTGCATATTTTCCCAGTAAAGTTAATTAGGTTAGATTAATTTTAATGCTTTGGCTTTGGAGAGGATTCCTGCACCTTGCAGAAATGATTGACTCTGATTAGCGCAGCACAACGCACACAAGGAGACAATTAGTTTGCTATATTCTGTGCGGTTCCTTGGGCTTCAGATGTGTTTTGTTTTGGTTTGTATCTGCATCGTTTAAGCAGAGTGACAGCATAAAGAGGGTGGGGGGTTTACCTGTCCGCAGGTAATCTGGGACTTGCGGGGTGAGCCAAATGCCGTGGGATAAAGCATTATGCATTAATGAGCGAAGACCTCGATTTCAACTCGCATGAAACAAGTTTGCCGACGTTGGCGCCTCTCGCAGGGAGTCTTGTCTCTGTCTCTCCCGCCCTCGACTACGGAGATGTGCGGAGACTTTGAAGCGCAGCGAGTACGCCGATGCTGTGTTTCTCTAACAGAATATATGAAATGTGAAAGAGCAACAATAGGTGAAAATCTCTTGAGCCAGTTGGGACCTCCTCCGCAACTTTTACTATTACAGGTCATCCAGCAGTCAGCCCTGAAACAGTACAAATACAGCAATCAGCTCTCTAGAACGACCACTGAGCGACAAAAAGTATAATAACTTATCCTTATCTCACGTGTGTGGTATGTTGGTCACTTATAAATCCGACGCAATTACAAATATCAAGCGAGCAACATACACTTTACCAACGTTTGCTTTACGATACTTTGCTTTCACGTAAGACTTACCGTATACTGGCACCTGTTTTCACTGAAGAAAAGAAATCTGAAGAGGATTTTTGCTTTTACAAAACAAGGAGAAAAGCCAAAATAGTATTTAGCATTTTTTTTTATCAGCAAGCCAATTATAGATAAACACATAATGTCGTTTCGATCAACGACTCATCGCGTATACGACAGTGATCCCATAAGAGTATAACGGAGCTGAAAATTCCTATTATCTATAGCGACGTCATAGCAGTCATAACATCAAAGCGTAACACATTATGTGTTTGTTGATACCGCTAGTGTAAAAAAACCTGCCACACTTCCAGTCGTATGCTACTTGATAATGACATTAGAGTCTCATTTATGTATTTACTATACTGTACTTTGTAATATTTTTAATTAAGCTTTACCATATTGCCTAAGGTGTGTAGAGGGCTATACCATCTAGGTTTGTGCAAGTGCACTGTACGATGTTCTCACAACGACAAAATCAGCTAACGACAGTTAAATTCAATTTATTTTTATATAGCACCTTCCACAATACAGCCGCCCCAGGGTGCATTACATGGGTGTGTTACATGTTATACTGTACATTCCTGCATCATTTATACAGAATATAGCCAGACTGGCCATAGCCATAGAGGGTGGGTCAATCACGATGGTTAGTGAAAAACTTATTCAATGGGCAGACAGATTCATGATGAACATAAACTCTCTGAGTGATAATCAAGTCTAGTGTATGACTGTGAACATGCGTTGGTCCCGTTACGTGTTGGTGACAGTCCAGGAGGGACAGGAAACTTTTGCTGAAAGCATCACACTCTAGGTCCATATGTATATTGAAATCTCCAAGTAAGAAAATTAAATCCGTGAGAAGTTCTCCAAATTCAATTTGGAACGATGTGTATGGTCCAGATGGTCTGTATACTGTAAGAACGTAGATGGGTGTGTCAGATCTCATTCGAAGTAGCTTTGATTCAAATGTTGTAAAATCTTCAATGATTTCGGGTTTAATTTTTAAAAGCCAGTTAAAAATAGTTGCCAGGCCGCCTCCACGCTCAGAGCCCTGTGGTATCTGTATGAAACTAAACCCATCAGGTGAGGCTTCAACAAGCGGGATAGCATCTGTGGGTCTGAGTCAGGTCTCAGTTAAAAAAACACAGGGCTGCACCAGTGTTATAAGAGGGATTGGTATTAAGTTATCCACACAGAAGCCCCGAGTGGAATGTTTAGGTCTAAGTCTTGGCCTAATAATAGTTAATATTCTTTTTTGTCTCAATCGACACTATTCCTAAATGTTGTTTAGATTTAGGGGAGGCCGTGTGACAAAGCACCTGGGTCAAGGCCAAACATGGTGTAAAGGTAGGAGAATAAACAGCCTTGATTTAAGACGGAAAGGTTGAGGCCTGGGTGCTGCTCGCAGTCAGACAGGTAAAATATTTGCCATGTTTTGGGATAGAATATATGATCCCTTCCAATTAGGATGGAGACTGACCCATTTATAGAAGTCAGGCCGTTCCAGAAAATAGTCCAGTTATCAAGAAATGCTACGTTTTGAGATAACACACCACGTCTGTAAGCAGCGGCTCTAGGTTACATCCCCCCTATAAAGGACTGATAAGGGACCAGAGACAATTCAATTCTGGCATTTTGTTTTAGCTTTTGCACACATAGAAATTAAGTTCTTCTTTAATGCCTTGGATTGTTGGGACTTTATATCGTTAGTTCCAGTGTCCCATATAAAAAAAAAGGAGAAAAAAACACATAGTTCATATAAGGCTATCAAGCATTTTTCTTATTTTAATCATATATGACAACACATGATGTTTTTTATAAGTTCATGACAAGTAAGTGTTTCTCCTGTACAATTACGGCCACATTCATACTAAAAAACACTCAAGGGAAAAGCCTATAGACGCACTGCTGAGATCAGAGAGCTTGTTGCTAAGTGCTAACTCCTAGCGTGCAGGAGCTCTCAGCTTAGAGCTCCTAGGATCACATTTGATCATAACCCAGGGCTTCACATGTGCTGGCCTCTGGTGCAGGAACCGGACTGGAGACGTGGCAGGCGGGACAAATGGCAGATGTAAGACGGCTCTGTGTTCCGATTGGGCCGTATCTAAAAATCCCTCAATCTGCTTAATTTCCACTAAGGTACTAATGTGCTCCTCCGCTGCATGAGTCCTGTGCTCCTGAACTCTGCATTAACGAAACACTTCTGGCATGTCTATGCGTGGCGTCGGAAGGACAGTCTACGCTGTACGTGTCTCAGGAGTTACAAAACCCGCAGAAGACATAATCACAACTTACCCTTTTAATTACAAGCGGTTGTCGAAGATTGTTGGTGGCTAGGGAAGGTGGTTAATCTGTCCCAGTTTGAAGATTAATTTGTGGAAGATTGTGGATCCCATCCCAATTTGTAATTGAACTTGGCAAGTTTTCGTATTTTGGGGATATCTACAGTTTGAAAGTTTACGCAATTCTAACCAGTTTGGCTCTTCAGCTTATGAAAGTTTTCATAGTACATAGCTGTACTTTCAGACAGTGGGGAAGATCTGTATACAAGAGGCATACAATATACTGTAAGGGAATAAACTATATATTACAGTTTACAATATATTGCGGAGTCTTACCACACTAGAGGTGTAATGGTACTCAAAATTCACAGCTCAGTGTGAACCACGGTTTTGGGTTCAGGGTACGGAACTATTTCAGTAACAATGAAAAAGAGACAACATGGAATATGGATACAACCCTGGTTGCGTGAACCGATTTCAATATTTTAAATATTACGCATTTCATTATTTCATGTATTAGATTTCTATGAGATTTAAATGTTTGAATTTTACATAAATTTCTATTACTTCCTTAACTCTTCAGACTGCAGTAATTCACACACACATTGCTGCTCCCTGAGTGGTGCTGGAAAGAGCTCACCTATTGCTTGTTGAGAGTGTCCACATGACCGCTATCCTGTCCACCTCACTCCAAACAACCGAGATGACGGGAGCGCCGGACCTTTAGTAAAACTATGATTTTATTCCCATACTGGAAATTTGTCTGCGACAAATTGAGTGAAATCGCTTGAAAAGTCATTTGGGGTGAAGTCAGCACAGAGACTGGTCTTATACACAAAATCACATGTAGTCAGGGGCAGTTCTGTGGCTGAAAACACCTCGTTAATGAAGGAGGTCAGAGTAGCCAGACTCGTTAAAGCTAACAGAGAGGCCACAAGTGCAGAAATAACAGCTCGGTACAACAGCGGCGTGCAGAGAGGTATCCCAGAATGCACGATTTATCGAGCTTTTGGAGGGGTTCTGCAGACATAAGGGAGACTTACCCAGCATTACACGAGGGTATCTAATGAATTGCACACAGAGGATGATTCAAAAGGCCTGTGAATTATCTGAAATGTATTTTGTTAAGACCATGCGGGAACTTTTAGCCGCTATCTTACATCCAGCGCTGAGTCTGTGCCTTCATGTTGGCTAACGGTCTTTAACTTGCTTTTTGACGTGCTTTGAGTGGGTGTGAACTGGAGGAAGAAATACTGGGGACAGGTACATACTCCCCAGTCCTACCTCACCTCACGGACGATAACAAGCAGGTCAGGTAGTCCGGAAATGAAGCTATAAAGGAAGATTATCGTTAGAGGAATGGCTACTGGCCATGCTGGGTGTACTGGAATGAAGGTACTTTCCTCTAAAGAGCATTACAGAGGAGCTCAGTGCCTCAGAGGTCGGCGTCTTTTCTTCTGTCCATTATGCACGTTGTTAAGGAATACCCAGGTATACATTATCACTGGCATAAGACCAGCAGTATTAAATTAACTGAGTGTAAGGTTTGCTTCGGAAAGCATTCCCTGTGTGTTGTGTTTAAAAAACAAATACATCAAGCTCCCTTCCCGGGGAAAGAGCCGACCATCACAGAACAGCAGTCGATATTTCTCGGCACCGCGAGTAATACGCAAATAAATAAATTGCGACTGTTTCTCCACCTGGTCCCCGTTCCCCCTGGCCCTTTAATTACTACGGTAACTGATGGCATTGTGGCCGAATTCATTGTGTTTGTGTTGAGTTAAGCGAATAATGTAATAGCTAGGTAAAGCGTGCATTTAGTACACTTTATTTGTGCATGCTGCACCGGTTGGATGTTAGTTCTTTAAGAGCTGTCTGCGCTGGTTTCACACTCGAGAGGTGGCAGGTGGGGAGGAGGGGAGCAGAGCTAGGGAGGGTTGATGGGAAATGAGACCAGTGCCTTATTTTTGGCCAGTCACCCGCCATTCGTGTTATCGTAGGCGGTGCTTGGCACTGCTGGGGCTGCTGGGGCTGCGGTGACGGGGCTCTGTGAACCGCTCATGGCGTTCCCCCATCCAGCTGTTCGCTGCCCAGGCTTGTTCTTGTCTGCCCACCGCGTACCTGCCGTGACGTCGACGGGGTTTGTGGCGCTCCCTGCGAAATCGATGAAGTTCTTATGAGTTCCCTGTGGCAGGAAGTAAGAGAGTAACAGAAACAGTGGCCACATTTATGTATAGGCACTAAAGTAAGCTGCTCTGTCACTTTATATTTCTGTGTGTGTGTGTGTGTGTGTGTGTGTGTGTGTGTGAGCGGGTATACCTTACCTTATGAGGACGCAACATGATGAATACCCGTCTTTTTCCCTTAAGCTCAATTTAATAAAAATCTGTCACTGCAATGAAAAAACTAAAAATGCAAGAACTCTTGTATTTCACTTGGTTACTTATGGTTATGGTTAGGGGGTTAAGGTTGTCATAGTTAGCGTTAGCATTTTTCCCATAAAAATGAATGAGCACTATAAAGACATATTTACCTGACGTGTGTGTGTGTGTGTGTGTGTGTGTGTGGGTTTGCATAGATCCTATCTGAGGACCAAATTGTCCCCAAAGTCTCGTAAAACCTGAAATTTCTCTACTTTTGGGGACATCTTTTGAGGTCTCCATTTGGATAACCTCAGTTTTATAAAAATCTGTGAATGCAATCAAAAAAGGTTGTCATTGTTGGAATGGAGAGTCCCCACAAAGATATGGATACAAACCTGTGTGTCTGTTGTGGATTTCATGTTTTGCCTGTGTATGGTGCCTTTTTAGGACTTTGCTAGAATGATGCATGCAGCTTTATGCCAGCATTTCTCAGCTATTCCCAGCCAGGCCACAGATATATATTACATTTAATCTTTCATGCCCTCCTGAGAAAAGGTGTTTTTTCCTGCACAGATGCAGTGGTTTACGTAACGCCACCTAATTAAATTACTACTGAGAAGTGAACCGTGTGTAAGTTAACAAGATGTCGTTCATGTTTAGAACTCGGAGCATACTATTTTTAAAAACCAAACTTCATATTAGATTATCATTTCTAGAGACTCTGATTCTGGGGCATGAATTCTTCATGCAAGCCAGTCTTGTTGATTTCAGCATTTATAGTTTATATTTAAATATATTCAGTCATTATAGACAAGGCCCTGTCATCAGGCTGTTGTGCTTCCAGTGCATGATAGAGCTCCAGGAATCTGTGATTTACTTCAAAATCTCAAAATTGCAACAAATTACCTGAATGATAACCCAAGTTGAGGAATATTGCAGCACATGTCATGTCATATACGCTGCCTGGCCAAAAGAAAATTCTCCATTTGAATTTATAGCAGCAAATACTTAAGAGCCAATGACTGGATCATTATTACATCTCAGCAACGTTATGCAGCAATTAAGTAAAGTCAGCTGAGTACCTGAATCTACTGAATGGTCAGGTTACACCTCCATCCATCATCAGTGGGTTTTATTTTCCCTGTTGGCATGGACATATTCCAGGACAAGAATACCAACATTCATTGGGTTTGAATTGTCAAAGAGCGGTTCAGGGAGCATGAGGAATCATTTTCACGCATGACTTGGTCACCTCAGAGTTATGACCTTAACCTCATTGAAGGTCTTTGGGACGTGCTGAAGGAGGCTTTATGCTAGCAGATCCTTTATTGTCAATAAAGGATCTTGGTAAGCAATTAATAAAAATCTGGATGAAAATAAGGGGTGAGATGTTGCATAAGCCTGCAGAGACAATGCCATGACAAATGTGCGCCATAATCAAAGCTAAAGGCGGTCCAACCAAAAATTCAAATGGCAACTTTTTTTTTGGCCGGGCAGTGTAGCTTCCTTAAAACTGATCCCTGTTCAGATTCATTCCACGTATGTCATATTTCCACCCAAAAGTGTCACTCTGACTCTACAGACACAGGGAACTCAGAATTTTGGGAATGACTGCGATATCTGAAGCATTTATGTGGAGGATGTGATGTGTACAGGCATTTGGGCCAACATTTGTGGGCTCTGGTCTGAAGTTTCTGACAAAACGAACAGATAAAAGCGACACGCCCTGATGTGGCGAGACACAAGGAAGGAGGAGCAGGCGGGCGAATCACAGAGGACAAGGAAGGCCACCTGACTCACTGAGCACCCGGGTGTCACGTGCACCTTTCACGTCAGCCACACCTCCTCAAGAATCGGACCAGATATTTCACCATTGATATTGACATACTTGTCTATAACCTTTTCAGATAGAGATTTTCAGATAATGAGACTGCATCATGCAAACCAGCTCGTAGCAATCTGTAATATCCAGTTGTTATTTACTGTAAGTGCTGTTTAGCGTTGAATTGAAGGAGTTCAGAGACTGCTAAAACTCTACATATAACAAAATGAGATACATGCTGCCCAAAATTAATAGCTCCTTTGTGTTGAGAAAAGTGAATTTTTCAATCACCAGCAATTATAATCCCCTTTAGGCACATTGCTTGTGCAATTATATTGTAGCAAACTATTTGATTGTCTGTGAATAAAGAATTTCCGGGCCTTGGACAGCTAACAGGCTTGTCGAACAGCCACTCCTGCTGGTCCCTGATCAGTTGCTAAGCTACTGTTATGGACACAGCTTCAGCGGCTTGTATATATTGTCTAAATATTATAATCTCCTTTTAAGTTTCTATGGATATTCAGCAGATCAGCTTGAATCCTCTTATAATGGATGTAACAGGTTTCCTGGGTCGTGACCTGGCAACCTTCAGGTTATAAGTCCAGCACCATAATCACCATGCTACCAGCTACCCGAAGCGATCGTGTAAGTCTGGATATCAACACATTGTATGTGGAAGGTGAGACTTGGAAAGTATTGATTCATAATATATTTGCTCACGGAATTTATTATTTATTAAAGGGAGTAAGGAAAGAGCCTTACTTCAGGTATTTAGGAGTCATGAATAGAGACTACAGTCCGGAGAAGAGCCCTCCTCCTCATGCAGACTCTGTCTGTGATCTGCTCATTTAAATTTGACTGAAGATTGAGAATTTGAGGGTGCCAGTAATTTTACAGATAAAACTCTCCAGCAGTGCTTGTTTGTGCGCGTAGGGTATGCAGCACACATAGCGCGGCCGTCACGCCGCTCAGGCTCATGTCGGGAATTCATTAGTTTTTAGCACAGTTTTAATGGTCAATGATTCATTGCCTGTCCCTATCTCACATTTGACTGCGTACTGTTCCAGGCAGTCGCTCTGCATACAGCAGTTTGCTGCGTAACAATGGCATCGCCATCAGTTTCAAAAACTGAACGTGACATTTCGCTCCCGCCTTGGTGACTTGCGGGCTGTCGCACCGGCCCGCTGGTGCTGACAGTGTAATCGGTCAGACACGTGGGCCAGATGTTGGTTTGCGGGGGAGGGGGTGTGTTCTTATACCAAACTGCAGTGTAGAAAACACCGATTCTGTGTCATCGTCATCCTCCTGGTGAGTTCAGTGTACACACACAGTGTGCACACCTCACGGAGAGGTAGGGACGGATTCCGGGGCGGGGCCACAGGGACACTGGGCCCAACTGAAAGCTGATTGGCCCTCAGAGTGCCCCATCCGCTGCCACTCACCCATTCAAAACATATCATTAGCTAATGACAATGATCATCCTCCTGTTTCAGTTATAGCCCCTACTGTGCCCCACCTTAAAAAAAATCCAAGAGCTGTCCCTGCGTTAACAATGGACTCTGCAATATTCGGATTGCTGTGCCTTTAATCCCTGTGTCGAGTAGAAGATGCCCATCGTCAGCTATTAATCAGTGGAATGGTACAGGTACTACCCATTGGTTCCTAATTCAGACCTTCTGCACGGTAACCCCTCCAGTGTAATCAGTAGGATTTTTCATCCAAAGGACCTGGCAGCTCAGCTCAAATAATAGGAAAGTAATTACCCTGGAAACGTGGCTTCTGAACAGGATTATGGGGAGCGACGGAGAGAAGATGAGATGGTCAAAACAAACAGAGGAATAAAAGGTCTCTCTCTCCCGGCTTACAGAAATATCACTTGCGCTGTGTTTGATGTAATGTTGGTCCAAGCTCTCCTGCACTGACTGTCCGTAGCGTTCAAGTGGTGCCATCATATAAATGATCGAGAGCAAAAGACCATGCATGGAAGGCGGGACAGGCAGGTTCTGCTCTCTTTTCAGTAAGGGTTCGATAAAACAGAAGGTGTCCTGCGCACCTAGAGACAGGAACGCCGTATAAATACCCAAACTGGTGTAGCCAGGCATTTGACAAAGACGCCTCAGAGCTCAGAACGACCTCTAGGAACAGGAATAGCAAGAGGGGGCTTACAATATGGGGGGGTTTTCTAAATACCAAGACTGCAAGTACCTTACTTGTGGTCTTGGCAAGACTGGTCTTGCTGACTTGCCCCTGGTCCCTGGTGTCAGAAAAAGGTTCTGGTTCCGGAAAAAAAGTTGTGAAAGCACCTCCCGATATTTGGGGTGGGGCAAGGACAACATCTTTTGATGTTTCCTGTTCTCGGTACTTCCATTCTTAGTATTGGAACTGGTCTGTGGCAATGGAAGATGATGTAAAATGGGTACCTTAGAACATTGGTACGGTCAAGTATGCATATTCAGACACATCTATGAATTCCAGATGAATACTTTTATTTGGTAGCTAGAAGTGAAATAATTCCAGAGTTAGAACCAATTGTTTCTGAAAAGATGATGTCGCACAGGTGGCACAGTTGAAGTTTTCTCTCTTTTTTAGTCCTTGTTCCTGTCACTGTGGATATATTCTGTCTTAGGCATGTGGAGGACTGAGGCGCTAGCGAAGGTCTGCAGTGTATCTTAAATACCTGCGGTGAGGCTGAAGGGAACATTGGCATTCTCACAGGGGTCCAGGCTCTGCTCGGTGAATCTGAGGCTGAGCAGACGCTTCCCCCAGAACTGCAGAGTCCCAGATCAGCTCCAGCCTTCCCTAAGAGTGCCAGAGATGGCTGCACTCACCTGCAAGTCTGGGGAACGTTGGGCCTGGATTTGCCGGTGTCACTCGTCACGTAACCTCTAGGCACTTTGGCAGAGTGGGGGTGGCAGTGGGCAGGGGGCGGGTTGCAATCCAAACTAAACTCTCAGACAGCCCAGATACTTAAACGTTGTACTAAGGAACTCAGTAACAGGGAATGAAATAAACCACACAAACAAAATCACACTATTGACTGCAAATGGTAAATTGTGTGTGTGTGTGTGTGTGTGTGGGGGGGGGGGTATATTACATGTATATCCCCACAATGTGATAAAAACCTGTTATTTTGACATTTTGGGTACCATTCTTTCGGTCCCCACAAAGGGGAATTCAGATTTATAAACATTTGTGACTGCAATCAAAAAACTAAAAACGCCAAACATCTTTGTATGGTTAAGGTTAGGGCTGGGTTGGGGTTAAGGTCGTCATTGTTGGGATTGTGCTTTTTCCATATAAATGAATGGACGGTCCCCACAAAAATATGAAAACAATTGTGTGTCTTTGTGTGTGTGTGTGTGTGTGTGTCTGTGTGTGTGTGTGTGTGTGGATCATGGGTGTGACTGTTTTCTTCACAATGTTCCTTAGTCCACTGTGTATGTATATTTTACATAAAATAAACACACATTTCCGTAATTATTTTGGGTAATACACAACATTCTTTATTCCAGTAAAGAAATAAACTATGTCCAGTCATTGGTATCCACTCAGTCATTCAAATCCTTCATAACAGAACAGCATCTGTGTCATTGTAGAATTCCAGCATTTTTACCTTGTTTGCATAACAGCATAAAAGCTCAGTACCTAATTTCGAACACAGATGTGATGCTAAAATGTATTCTTCAAGTAGCCATGTCTGTAGAAAATGCCACACTGTCTGTTTATTACTTTGCTGTAATCAGTTACGTGGCAGGTGGAGACGTTCCTTTCATTTTCGCTGCTGAAACATCATTATTTTTATATATAAATTACATCCGTTGGAAGCATCCATTACTCACTTTTTGTTTGCTGTTATTTGTAACTGAATAAACTACAGTTAGGTTGCTAGCAGAAAAGAAATGAATTTCCTGAGTGTGATATGTGGTTCTGCAGCTTTGGATGCTATATCCGTATCTGGAAGGTTGCTGGTTCAAATCCTGGGATTGGCAGCATGGTTTTACCATTGGGCCTTTGAGCAGCACCTGTAACCCCTAATTGCTCCTGGGACTGGCCGACCCTGTTTTCTCAAAAGTTTATGTTGCTTTGGATGAAAGTGTTTGCTAAATAAATAAAAATATGAAATATTAATCAATAAGAGACAGCTGGTGCTCTCTGAGCTGTTTTCGTAATGCGGTATAGACTTTAGCTTTTAGACCTTTCTTTACAACTGCAGAAGGAAACATACAGATCTGGTCAAAAGTTTGGACACGCCAAACCCCTAGAAAGATGTATTTGTACTCTTCTCTACGTTTTAGAATACAGTAAAACTGGTCTAAGTCACCAGCTTGTAACTCGTCAATGTGCACAAGTCGACGCTCAAGCAAAAGTCCCGATTTTTCCTGATGATGTTTCCTTTAAAA
>JAABNX020000045.1:5446210-5465215 GCA_015163995.2 Mormyrus lacerda | reverse complement strand
CCGAACAACACAAATGAATGGATTTTCCTACCTGTAAGTCGACACCCCAATCGCTGCATTCCCGCCGCCTGCTTCACGCCGCCTGCTTGTCACCACGGCAATGTAGAAACGGGGAATCCCCGCCTATCGCACTAGTCGCTCCCTGGTCTTAAGTCTTGGATGGCTTTATAGGAACCCACACTGCATGTACTGACTGGTCAAGGAAGGATGCCGAGGCCGTGATGAGTAGAGGTATGGTTATATTTACTAGTCGGCAAAACGACAAGATAGACATAAGCCGCCAAGTGTCGACTTAGGTGTATCTCGTCAATTCTCTAAGTCGTCACTTTTAAGCTGGTCCCGTGAGTGCTGAGCTAGACCGGTTTTACTGTAATTATAAGACATCAAAACTATAAAATAACATGCATGGAATTATGCACTGACAAAAGTATTTTAAAAAAATTATAATATTAATTTGGTGCCACAGCTCTGTGGGTTAGGACTCAGAAGGTTGCTGGTTCCAATCCCATAGTTGGCACAGTGATGCCACCACTGGACCCTTGAGTGAGACCCTTAACCCCAACTGCTCCAGGGACCGGCTGACCCTACTGTCCCCCCCCCCCACACCAGTTCCGTGAGGCGGCCTCCTGGGATGATTTTCCAGCCGCCCTGAAGGAGGTCCCGCATATGCTGAGCCCTCATTGGCTGCTTTTCCTTCATTCTCTTGTCAGACTCTTCCCAAACTATCTCTGCTATGTTTAGGTCAGGTGGCCAGATCATGTGGTGCCTGTCAATCACTCTCCTTTGTGGGGTCTAGACATGTTCAAACCTTTGACTGGTACTGTATGTGTTATAATTCACATTTTATGGAAAAAAAAATGGAATTATGGGAAATCAATCGGCAAATGGATTAATATGTGAAAAGAGAGCAGATGATGAAAACAGACTTTTTTAACCTTGTTGCCCCTGGGCTCTTGACACTGGTGTCAGATCCTCCTTCACTAGTAAGTGGAGGGGGCGCAGCCTGTAGGACATGTAGCCGATTCCAGACCCAGTCCCTGACAGGGGAGTAGTGGCATACTCAGGGATAGGGTCACTGGAGCACTGACCCAAGCTGAAAGCTGATTGGCCCAAGTGAGGCCCCTTCCCTGTCACTCACCAATTCAAAACACATCATTAGCTAATGATGAGGTTGGTCCCTCTACATGAATTATCGTTCTTAAAAAAATACTGGAATGGCCCCTAATGGCCAAACAGACTATATCCATGTGTAGAATGAGAAGTGCCCTAATTTTGCACAGGAGCTGAAGCCTTAGGGAGACTCGGGGTTTACAGACGCCACTTGAGATGCAATTTCACCATGGAGGATCATTCGCATATTTCCAGATTGTTCCAATTTTGGATTTTGTGTCAGGTGAGGCAGCAGAGGTCAGTCTTGTCTGCTGTCCGTGTTGGTTTTCAAGTGTTTGTTTATTTGCTGAAAAACTAACACATCGAGGAGGAAAACGGTATATTAAGAATGACCCACTCCCCATATGGGAAAATGTTCTTTCTCTCAGCTTGGCAGATATCTGGCTTATTGCAAAAGTCCCTCTACTGGCTGCATCGTGCAAAAAAAAAAGAAAGAATCATAAACTAAAGTATGCAGTACAAACGGTAATTTATCGTAAATCACTTTTGGGAACAGCACTGGAAGAAAGTATATTAAATTTACAGAATATGATTATTAGTTCGATGTGACATTTAGTGTTTTTCTACAGGTCCGATTGCACAGAATTCTAATAATCCCAAAGATCCGAATGGCAAGACATTCACTGGCTTCCCTGCTCTGTGTAATGAGATTAGACATGGGGGCAGCCTGCGAATGAGAGCGGATCCAGCTTGTTCTGCGTCCAATGAATTAATCTTATTTATCCTAAGAAATACTTCTGTTCTGGGACAAAGGAAATGATTAGATTAGATTACATTAGATTTGATTCAACTTTATTGTCATTGTGCAGATACAGGGCCAATGAAATGCAGTTAGCATCTAACCAGGTGTAAATAAAATATACATAAATACAGTAAATGCAATGAATTATTAATAAATTATAAATATGAATGTATATAAATGGAAATGATGGCTCAATGCAAAATTATGCATGAGATAAGCTGCAGACAGGAAGTACAGAGGGAGTGATTTTGCTAGAAAATGGGATAATTGCTTGTTTTTTTAGGTTTAATCCAACTGCATGAATCACCTTTATAATCCTTTTCTCACAACACGAATACTGTTTTTTTTTTTTGGTTTGCAGAGGTATTTTAAGATTAAGAGACTTTATTGATCCCAGTGGGAAATTCCAATGCATACAGCAACTAAACATGCAATACAGTGCCTAAAAGACGAGGTGCAAAGACTGCAGGCATGTGTGAAGCAAACTTGGTGCATTTCGCAGTGAAATCTGAAGGCTAAATAGGAAGGAGGACAGCTATGGGCCATAAAGCTATATTGAAAGAGACGGCGACATCTGAATGTTGTCTGTTTTTTGGTGGCTTAAAAGGCCAATTATTTTTTAATGTTATTTCGCTCAGTTTATCGTCAGGTAGTTTCGCAAACATTAACTGTGTTGAGTTTCCTGGTGAGGTGGACTCAACACGACCGTCCGGGATCGTGGTGTAATTCTGAATGATATAATGTAAATGAATACGGTTGAATTAAATACTGTAAGTTACTCAAGTAAATAGTGCATTGTAGTGAAGCAGGCTTTGGGGAAAAAGAAGCTGAGGATCTGAAAGGGGCCGTGCAGAGAGGCATACTGGCGGCTATAATGGACCAGAGGCTGGATAACTAAATCAGCCTTTTCCATCAGCACGAAAAGCAGTGAGATCCACTCCTAAATGCAGCAGAGCCCTGCGCTTGGACTGTAATCGATTCTGCCTCAAATGGAAACCCAACTGTACCTCGGGATAAAAGACCGTTTGCCGGGCCTCAATGAGCCCTTTCAGTGCATGAGGGCCATCCATCCGTGGGACACTACAGAAGAGCTTATTCTGTAATGATAGCAATATGCAGAGTAGGTAGGGAAACAGGTGTAGTTTATGGCAGACGCCCTCGAGTAGCTGTGTGTCTAATAACAGCTTCTCGGGGGCGGAGTGTGGCTCAGTGGGCTAAGCCGTGTGCCTGTAATCGGAAGGTCATCGGTTTCAAGCCCAGCCTCGGCATGTCTGTGGCTCCTTGAGCGAGACCCTTAACCCCCAGCTCCCTGGGTGCTGTTACTGGTGGTTGCCCTTTGCAGACAACTTAATAAAAAATAGTGTGTGTTGAGGGAGGCATAAAGACAATTTCCCCATGGGATCAATAAACTATCATTATTAGTTCAGTGTTGTTGTGAATTCCACAATGATTGCAGTAATGTACATGTTATTCACAAGTAACACATTTTTGCAGTGTTCTACCTAAAGTCACAGGTGTAAATAAAGCCTGTCACCATTCTAAAAAGGTAGCACTGTCTTGGCCCCGCTTCGGCACTAATAATTGTTCAGTGACTTTACGGAATACTTGCTCCTAAACTCTCTGTGGCAGATGAAGAGGGAAACGCCAGCCCCGCCCCGATTCTGCTTTCCAATTCATCACAACGATTATCTGTCACGTTGAGGTCAGGCCTTTGTACTGTACGCTGGGAAGGTCCCATTTCATTCTCTTCGCTTTCTAATTTACCCACAAATTCTGCCAAGAAGGCGCAGAGCAAAATTTTACCTAATAAATATGACCTGACACACCACGTGTTACGATGAAGTATGGCAAACCACTGCTTGCCGTTAATAATATATTTGAGTTGCAACACTATTAAATGATAAAGGATAAGCATGTTCTGTGTACATCTGTGCCAGTATTTGACTCTTGTTATCAGCTCAGCATTGCTTTTTTTATGATGTGTTTTAATACGTCTTTCGCCCTGCTGACCCAATCAAGCAATTTAAGGACAGAAAATTCTTCCCATTTCCATTTGGTTAGACAACGTTCGGTAACACTTTACTTAAGGCCATGTCATTTATAAACACATTCGTAACAAATAATAATGCAGACATAAAGCATTATAAACATGCCTACAAACAATGCATTATAATGGTTGGTATAAGCATTATGGATGCTTTGTACTGCATTATAAAAGTATCTAATAGATTATAGATGAGAGCTTCATAAGGCAGTCATAATGCATAATAAACATGGCTATCATGTATTGTGCCTTTTTAGAAATATTTAAGGTCATGTTTATAATGCTTTATGAATGCATTATATGCATTATGACTGTGTTTATAAATTACTGAAAACATGGTCTTAAGTGTTAGCCAATCACATTCCACTTGCTCCTCTACTGTTCATCTGTAATATAATTGTTGGCTGTGTGCCATGTTTGATGACATTCTACTGAGCAGATACATATCGCAATCCGTCTTATATCGTCGCCTGCAGATTACAGCAGGTCAGAGGTCAAATTAGATCTCTTTGTAAAGCCACCTGTTTAAAACATGGTTGTGTGATATTCATTAATACCCGATTGGCTGATTGACTCACTGATTATGGGTGGATTGATCCATCGATTGGTGATCGACTCCCTGCTTGTTCGACTGATTCATTGATTGGCTGATCGATTTATTGTTTGAGCATTGTGTCCCAAGGCTCACGGCTCTCTGTGTCTCCACAGGTTCGATTACCAGGAGCTTCTCCACAACTCCAGCTTCTGTCTGGTGCCCCGAGGACGCAGATTGGGCTCCTTCCGTTTCCTAGAGGCCCTCCAGGTAGGTCAGGAGACCCTGTCAGCAATACAAAAAAAAAAAAAAAAAACCCACAACCACTCGTTCCCCCTTGTTACTAAAGGGTTCCCTTGGAAACCAACAGCAGCTGTTGCCATCTGAGGTTTACAGATCTGAGAAGCCCCAGGCCGGATGTTTCGTATTTGGTATTGACAATCTGTCATATTTTCAAAAGTGGCCTCAAAACTGCACCACTGTAGATATGGAGGAGGCTTTTTTTTTAATCTCCGCCACCACCTCCCACTACCATAAACACCTCCCTCTGCCTAACCAAAGACATGTGTTATACACGGCTTGGCGCACTGGATTCAAATTCAAAATAGAAACAATTATTTTTATGCAGATTAACAAAACCCTTCTTCATCTTGTAGAAAGAGGAAATTAAACAATCTTGGAAAGTCGTGCAGGACTCTCTTTTGCTGTGCATGTTGGTGTCGACACTCATCATCTGCTGTCCTACCTGCTCTGGGCGCTCCTCTCCAACGTCCCAGTAAGACTGTCCTCCATTGACCCTAAAAGTAGGTTTTCTCACATATCAGTTGTAAATGTACGTGAAGCAGCAGGGATCCTGACCTCAGCAATAACGTACAAAGGCCCAGCATATGTTTCTCTTTGTAATGCTAATGCGTTTTATTTACGTCATTTTAATTACACACTAAGAGGTTCTGGTTTTTCTCCTCCTTGTAAGGATATGAAGCTTAATATCTAAACGGCTCCGGAAACGTGCCGTGCTTGTTTATCACACAGACCTCTAGACTTTCTGCTCTCAAATAGCAACTACACTCCGCAGTCGTGCGCCATAAGGGTATTAGATATGCTTTGGTGCTTTTCTAGATTTAAATTTTTCATATTCTGTGATACTTATATGTAACAACAGATTCATCTTAAATGTGATTTATGTTATAGTTCATTTATAAGCCTTCAGATCACTGTCCACAGCATCAAAATGAATTCTTGTTCATTTCATTGACCCTGTGACTATAAGGGATTGGATGGATGGATGGATGGACTTCATTGATGATGTTCCTTTGGCAGGGTGACTGCAGAATTGATTAGGGCTCATTTAGTTGTTCATCGAACACAGATCACAGATGGACACCTTTGGCGTGTTATAGATCCTTCGTGAAAGAATGAAGTTTCTTTCGCTTTATGTAACATACTTTTTATCAATCTCTTCTATCTTTATTTGCCCAGACGAGTCTCTGACGAGCATAACACAGGAAAAAATACTCCTGTTTTGAGACAGTTCCTGAGGTTTTTCTCCATTAATACTTTGCTTTACAATACCTATGCCATTTATCGATCAGACTGAAAGGGACCATAGGTTAGAAGCTTCTCATACAACTTGTGCCTTCAGTCCTGGGATTTATTTGATGGCCTGGCGATCTGCATTGTTGTTTAAGGAGTGCTTTGTGTAGTGTTTTGTCTTGAGTTGGCTTTGACGTAGGTCATGCCAACGTAAGCCATTAGCAGCCTGCGAAGTACCTGAAAATGAACGCCAACCTGAAGAATAGATTTAAAAAAGGGGAGGCATTATTCCATCCATCCATCTCTGCTCTAAGTATTGTTTGTTCTACATTCTGACATTAAGCCAAAAAGAAGAGTGTGTAACGTTCATGCTGCATTTACTTACTTAAATATCACTGTGAGCAATGCGCAACAATGCCCCGAATAATCTGTTACAGCCAAGAATCTGTACAGCACAATCTGTTACCACCCATTGCTCAGTCTCTTCCGCGCATCGCCAAGGTCTATGTCTGATCCCGCACCTTCTCTTTCAGGTAACAGTTCAGTAATGTTCATTATATTCATTCATACGCATAATCTGACCTGCTTTGGGCGGGGTGCGTTCACTGGGATACTGGAGAATGAGATGTTACGGGGCAGAGTCTGCTGCTCTCCACGGGAATCCGTTGCACACTGTAGCCTGCGCACACACCAGGAATTAACATCCCGTAGCTGTTTTCAAGTGATTGTCTGTGATTTGCCTGCACAGATGTCAGCTGCACCAGCCAATAGGGCGTCAGTGTATTAAAAGGGATACCTTTGAAGATTCAGAGGGCAGATATACAAAGACCTGGAAACTCAAATGGCTCCCCGGTGCTTTTCTTAGTGTCAGCAGGAAGACTAGAGGTCCCACATTCTATGAGGACTTCTGCAGATATGGCAAAATACAGGTTGATTTTTAAAGGTGGGGGGGGGGGTTGTTCATAAAATCACACGGGTGACTCCTGCATCAGCCACTGCTGTCGATGGGCCAGTAAAGACTGATCGCTCTTGATTGGAAATCAGAGGAATGGCCAGGCATAGGAAAGGCACCCCAGGTGTGCAGGTCTGTTATTTAACATTTCGACCCAAGGCTCCTCTTGCCACGGTTACTAAAAACAATCGAACCTCTGCGTGTTGGAACTCATCGTGAAAATAATTTATAAAGCAGTAGGTTATTTCTAAACACTTCATGTGAAGCAAAGGCGGGTTGTGTGTTGCAATACTGCGTTGCCGTTTCCTTGCTTTCGTGAACCAGTGCGGTTTCAAATACAAATGCAACAGCACTGCGTGAAATTAAACTACAGCTTAAGCATTTCTGCAAATATTAAAAAGAGCTTCTGTTCTCATATTTGCTTTCGTTTTTGCTGCTAAATTAATTGCCGATGCTTGAATTTCTGCGCATATTTTTTTTTTCTTAGAAGAATTGTGTTTAGTGAATTTTTGAGTGGTGCCATTATTGAAATTAAGTAAACTTGCTCCAGGATTCATTGGACCTTTGCAAACACTTTCACGGCATATTAAGTGCACGACCAACCTATGAGGAGTCATCCATTATTCAAAGGCACTCAACATCTTCACCCAGATTTGCAAACAGGGGGAATGTTTGCCTGCTTCTCGTATCCAATTATTTCAGCATGTTGCAGAAATGAAAAGGGCAGCTTTCAAGATGGAGTGATTTTTTTTTTCTCATTTTGTTAAAATATTTTACATTGTTTTCTTGGATTGTATTGTACATGTAATGTGAAGAATTAAGTACCTCAGATTTTATTGTTTATTGAACACTTAGACATGCACTGAAGAGGAAGTCTACAGGAGGTTTTTAAAAATACATTGATTAAGATATTGAAAGACAATGAAAAACTACCTGTGGCAACGATCTCCCAGAATGCCTCTCTGGTCATTTAAGCAGGTAGATTATTGGTATTTGCTTCTAGACCACAGAGCGGCTGTCATGAGATTAATACCTCCCTCTTCAGTTAGTCTGTCGATTTTAACACTATTTATTTGCTGTGACACTTTTATCCCAACTGACTTTAATATTTTATAGTTTTTCACGTTTCCCAGGTATGCTGCTAGATATTTTATTAAAGTAATTTCATTAAAGCCTTTGTTTCAGACCCGGGAGCAGAGCCAGAACCCTTCCGGAACCTGCAGCCTTCAGACTCCTGCGTGCCGTTCGTTAATTTTGCCCTCCTCCCCCCCCACCCCCACCTCCTTTCAGGCGGCCTGCATCCCAGTGTTGCTAAGCAACGGCTGGGAGCTGCCCTTCTCAGAAGTGATCGACTGGAGCAAAGCAGCCATCATCGGAGACGAAAGGCTTCTGCTGCAGGTACGGAGGGCGCCTGTCTCAGAAAAGCCGCCCGCGGCTGTGGGGGGGGGGGGGGGGTCACATGACACGACTCTCCAGTCCCTGGCAGCACACAGTCTGAAGCCTTCAGACATGAAACACAATCTTAATCTTATCTGTGAGAGTGCAACCGCTGAGGCCAAAGTTGTGGAGCCTGCATTTTCTGGAAGTTTCCCACTCGTATTACAGATAAATAGGAATTAAATCTTTTTAGACCGTTAATGGGCTTTTCATCATTCTGAGATTAAAAGCTTATAAGTGGTTTGGCTTCACCTTGATATCCGCGCAGTGACTGAAGAAGACACAAAACAAAAGCGGTCATTTCTAAAAGCAGTCAGATAAAGCAACAGCGCAGACGGTATTTAAAAGCAGTCAGATAAAGCAACAGCGCAGACGGTATTTGGGGCAGAATCATGTAGAAATGTAAAATAACTGTGATATTTCAGCAAGAGAAAAGCAGGGGCTTGACTATCATGGGTGCTGCGTTTTGGCCACAAGCTTTCCAGCATTAATTCTAAAACGACAAAGATGAGAATTGTTCAGCTGACACAATCGGCTTAAACACGATGGTCCTTCAGATGTGTCTAAATAAAATCCGACACCATGCAAATCATTACAGTGCAGAAAACAGCAGGAAGCATTTTCTGCTGATCCATTGGCAAATCTTTGCTTTCGTGATCGATCTTGACAAGCTTCGCCTCTTTGTAAAAATTTCCTGGATCCCTACTCTTACTACAGTAATCTAACATCTGTGGGTCGCCGTGTGGAATTCCAGCGTGTGCGCATTTGTGTGCAACTGCACGTATGTGTGTTAGGCCTGCTTCCGAACAGCCCCGCAAAACATTTTTATTTTGCCCATTTCATTACATCCTCAGAGCTCTCAGCCTCTCCGTAGACTGGAGGCAGGGTATTTTTTCGTAGCCGCAACCCTGACCTCAGAGGAAACTGTTTGCTGACAGGCAGGGAAAAGGCCACTGTGTCTTCTTATAGGCACTGAGCAGGACGCCCGTATCGCATCATCTCTTGGCGCCCGTATATCAATATATGGCCTCATTCGTTACAGCCTGCAAGCAGTATGATATTTATATTCTTTAATTACCGAACCTAATAGCGGCAGCTGCCTATCTGCCCTTTTGTGGCTTCAAGGTACCGAGTCATTAACGTGGCAAAAAAAGGGGGCTTGAAATAGGAGAGGCAAAATGTCACCGAAGGAATGAAAGTGAGAGAGAAAATTAAATGCGACAGGAAGGGGAGAGAGACAGGGGCGAATAATGAAGAAAGCCCTGTAAGAGATTTTGTCCCCCTGCACACAGATGCACACACACACACGCACACACACATACACACCACACTTTTAGAAATTACAGCAATTAATAATGACTCAGCTTACATCCACTAACCTCTGGACTAACCCAAAGTGCAATGGAAATTGCATTTCAGACTCTGCTAACAAATATAGGTGCGGAACACTGTGATTTTGATTTGATATGTGTCCAACAGTCAAGTTTAACAAAGACTGGAATATTAAAAGCAACTAATGGATTTACTGCCGGTCTCCTAATTACTTGTGATTATGCAGTGTTGAATGGGCGCTTTTTTAGGCTTGCGGTGCCTATTGTATCTCCGTCCCTAGCAACAAAGTCACCCCCCCGCCCTCCCGAAAGAATCCCACTGCTAATTACACGTAGATATCGCAGTACGTCCAACGTGCTGGATCTGAGGCTCTCAGTGGAAGGAGCAAACTAATAATGACAGCATTTCCATGGAAGAGTGACGAGAATGTGCGCTTTTCTGAATTACCAGCGCACAAATATAGGTGGAATAGAAAACAGTGTATTTTTGAATGTGAGTATTTGTTTAAAAATACACTTCTGGGTTGAAATACCAGCAGCAGGGTGTATCATCTGCGCATGCATGTTTTGTGACGTTTGTCTGATCTGTCTACTTTTGGAAAAAAAAAAAAACGTTGAAATCTGCTATTTCATTGATCCCGGTGCCTCAGCTCAGGGTGGCAAATGCTGTTGCAATACAGCGACCGCAGCTGAGGGTGCAGGTTACCCTCCATACATCATCATTAAAAATGCAGATATCATCGCGAAGCCGCTGTCACTGCAATACCTCGCATTATTTTTCATATTTGTGCGGAATTAACGGGTTATTTAATTACGAACTGAAATTACATCCTCTGTCGTGATTGGCGAATTAACGGTGTTTATGTCCACGCGGAGCTCCCTGTCCCTGCCGCTGGGCGCCTATCTGTGAGCCGGGATGGGGGGGGGAGTCCAGGTTTAAGCTAGGATAATGCCCTAATTCTATATAGCAATTGAGTTTCTGCACCTGCTGAGAGAGGGGAATTTCATTACGTTCAATTATTCTGAGGAATGAACCTTAGCGACGAGCGAAACATGTGGAGAGGGTTATTTCCCTACTGGGGAGACACATAAACACTAATGGGAGGTGTAATTTAATTTCAGTTATTTATATCTTGTGTCTCTGTTTATTAAACCATGTGGATGTGTGCCACAGCCCAGAAACCTTTCGAGATCAGGATCAGGATCCCTGCCACAGTTCATCCGAAGTGGTAAATTTATAGAACAGAATGAGCGTACCATATATCCACTATTCCAAATTCATGATGGTTTTCTTTGCTTATCCTGATCCAGCGCCCTTTTTCCTCAGTGTTTTATGTGTCCGCAGTCGTAAAGTTGGACGGGCAGAACCTGTCAGACTCTGAGGGTCTGTAAAAACTGGTTAATCTCCAGGTTTGCCTTATAAGAGAGACACCGAAAGGTCAACGCTTATGTCTACTAGACCGATCGAATTCTACAGTGCTCGTTTGAAGGACAGCCATTTTGGAAGATGACTGTGTCTTGGCTGAGATAAAAACGCGTGCAAATCCAGCATCCCGAGCAGCAATGCGACGACGCATTTTTTTGCCATCTCGCTCCTTTAATGTCACACGCTGAACGTGCAGCGGAGAGGGCCGGAAGGTGAGCGAGGCGGGTCGCCTTCATTGAGGAGCAGCAACTACCTCACGATTGCACCTGCCTGTTAAACAATCAGTGCTCTGCCAGCCGTGCTTAATTTCCTCCCTGTTTTTTTTTTTTTATTATTATTTATTCGCAGATTCCTTCAATTACCAGATCTGTGGACCATGACAAAATATTGGCCCTCAGGCAACAGACTCAATTCCTGTGGGATGCTTATTTTTCTTCAGTAGCAAAAATAGTATTAACTACATTAGAGGTAAGTGTTTCTGTTTATGGGATTCTTGGTTTGAGCTGGAGCTGGGGGGGGGCGAGGGTGTCATTTCGGCCTGACATGGGATAACCATGGTGATGGATGCTCCCCCTCCCCCTCACTGCGTGCTAGAGTCCGAGGCAGAAGCCAGCAGCTTCAGCAGATCAGCTCTATGGTCACCCAGGCCATTAATGCAGCCTGATTCTTTTTTCTTCTATTACCTGCTTATATTACCTCAGTCCAGGAGCAATGAAGCTCCTGTTTCTCTCGCCATGCACTGTTATCCCAAGCTTCTGACTTGGAGGAAATCGGAACCATATCCTACGATCTCTGGCCCTTTTAAGTGCTTCTAGGCATGTGGGCAGTATTGCAGGTAACTCTTGTTGTTTTCACTTGACCCTGCTATGAAAATAGGTCTACACTGGGGAGGCCTAAATAAAGACAGCGATAGCAACAACGGACAGTGACATGACCTGATTGTAGCATATGGGAGTGATCGTTGACTCTTAAATGGGCTGTTCTGATTGGTCGGTGACATGGAAGTGGGCGGTCCAAGGGATAGGCCATGTCACCATGGTTTAGACCTTCCTCACAGCGTGCCTTTACTCTTTTACCGCCTCTTCCTCATTCTCCCAGTGGACGATGATCTTTATCACATTACATTTATTCATTAGAGGCTTTTGTCCAAAGTGACATACATACGAAGTGAGGATCAGAGAGCAGGGTCGACCTGTGGCCCAAATGCCAATGGTGGTTAAGTGTCTCGTTCGACATCGACATGGCGACATCGCTGTACCAGCCATGGGAATCAAACCAGTGACCTTCAGATTGGGTGCACAGCGTGCTACACACCACCCTTTATGGCTTCTAACTAAGATCTCCAGACCAAGATCCAGACTAAGATTTTGTTTCAGCTACCTAGTTGAGCATAAACTGGTCGGTTGAGACAAAACCTTGGTCTGGATTAGTACTTTCTGGACCTGGAATTTCCACCCCTGGCTTCTAATGAAGTGGAAGCTGTTAAGCACAGTGTCTATATAGATTTGCTGGATTATTTGTTCATTAATTACCCCTCTTTTTACACACTTTCAAGGGATGAGATTCTGTGGCAGAAAGGGCCACTAATTCCGAAATGAATCGAAGCCTCGGATCGTCCGCTTGTGCCTGGAACCCTCCCCCACCCTCCCAGTTTGTTTTCCTTTTCTTACGTGACGCGTCAGCGGTTAATTTCCCTCGCCCCACATTCTCACGAAGCGTCGCAGGACGCCACATGAAAGGGAGCCGAGGAAGCGGCGCGAGCAGCGGGGCGGCCGGGAAGCATCAAAGCAGCCCGCGTCACTGGCGGCTTAGAGCCGTGCACGCCTGAGCCGCGCGGCTGTCACAGGCTGCACGCGGGACCCTGCGGGGGGGGGGGGAGAGACATCAGGCACAGTCCTGTGGATGCACATCTATTATCCACAGGAGAAACAAAGTGCTTCCTGCTCTCGGTTTGCTCTCACTCAGAAGATAACCCTGCTAAAATGGAAATAACATACAAACTCTACATACACAGAAGCTTTCAGATTCAAATCAGCACACATCCCAACCCCAGATAACCGCCCCCTAGTGGTATGGAGGAGGCTATGACTGACCTCCTACAGTATGTAGAGCACACTATTTGATGAAAGGGCCATTCCAGATTGTCTTGGAACAATGATGGACTGTTTGTCATGTAAAAAACAGTGCCCCATTTGCCTTTTTTAGCTTTTTATGCATGTTTAGGCTTTTATGCAATTCTCGTGTTTTAATTTCTGAATAAAGTCCATGTTAGGCCAGTCACTTAAAAAAGTTGTTGAGCTCAAATAAATCAAGAATGCCCTGCATCTCAGGAAGGAAGTATTCTATATCAACAAGATATTGTCAACCAGATCTTACAGACATGTTTCCCGTAGTGTTTCGGAATGTTTGCCACCACTAATATTGTTAATTTCTTTATTTATGCATTTATTGTTGTTTTTCCCACTAGATAATCCAGGATCGAGTGCACGCCCACATATCAAGAAACAAGTTAATGTGGAACTCGCAGCCTGGGGGGCTCTACATCTTGCCCCGTTTCTCTACGGATCCTGCAAACTTTCCTTTTTATTACGCTGCCCTGGGTGAGTTGAGAAATGTTACTGCACTCTTACCCCTAACTAAGCATGGACTGGATTTTATCACAGATGCGTGATACATCACCGTTTGCCAAATGTTTACTATGCTACAAAAAAAAAGAATCACAGTGGAAAACCATGCAGAGTGCTTTATTTTTACGCACAACCTAAGGCATATCCAGCTGCCCCCAGCCGCTTCTAATGCTGGGGATATAAGCCTCTTTTTTTCTGACAAGCAATTAATCTTCGTGTACATTATCAAATGTAATCAGTCAAACATTATGCAAAATATTTCATATGGCAATACATCATGGGATGTCAGAAAGTCCTGTAGAGCAAGTGTAGGTGTATGCAGAACCAGTAGATGTACTGTGGCAGTGAACGGTACAATGAAGACAACGGTGGAAGAGGTACATGTAACAGCAGACGACATAAAAGTTTCGTAGCGGCATAGCTATGAAAGTCAATCCGTTCTCAGCTATTTCGGTTATGAGACGCCGGCAGTGTCACTGAGCTCTTCCTCTCCCTTTCCAAATATGTGCAAATGGGTGTTAGCGGCTCTCCGAGAAAGGGCTCGTTCACTCTGGCCTTACCTCGCTCGGATTCCACGGAACCATCCGGCCCCAAAATTTCCCAGCATGACTTCCCGTACCACCGCCCGATGAGGTGAACTAAATATAAAGCAGTACCGTTCAAAAATGAACACCTCCGATGACTGGCGGCAGTGCATGAGCAGATAGCGACCAGTAATGCATCTCCCACAAAATTTTATTTGCAATTTATTGACTATGATTAAAATATGATCTGACATGTATAAAAAAAAAAAAACCTTGTACACTATCAACTAAACACACTCTTGAAATGCCAGTTTGGTGAAGCGGTGACACTCGGGCTGCTAGAATTAGACAGTCTGTGTCGTGTAATTAAGATGAATGTTGCCCCCGTGCACATGGAAATATTTCCATTGTAGGCACAGCTGTGTACTTGGTAGGACATTCTGTTTTGGGACACATGCTGGATTTGTGGCCAATTTGTTGTGCCGTGGAGGACGTATCTGCAAATTGGCAAACTGCATCCCCTCACAGCACCTACAGCAGGGGATAAAATGTGATAGAAAGCAACTTTGCTATCATTTCTGCTTTTTCTTGCTTAAAGTTACACCAAGAACAACCTCAGACTTTTCTCTCGACGATAAAAATTAGCCGCGTCGTGACCCCTCTTTTTTTCATTCTTTTTATTCCTCTTTTCTTCTCCTCCGAGGGTCCCTTGTTTTTCTGTTTTTGTTTTTAATTGCAATAAATCATATATCGCATGGTTTGTAGTCTGCGACAAGCACAGGAAATCCCTGGGCCTCAATTTGAAATAAGACATTTCTGATGTTGTTAGCAGTCGCACGCTGGCTGTTTGAATCCTCTGCTTACATGCAGTGGTCATTAGATGCATTAGAGCTGGTATGGGGTAGGACCCGCGTTTGCCTCCCTCCTGAATGACTTCGAAGGTTAATGAGTTGTGCGTTCGGAGAAGCCACCCCGCACACTTCTGCTGTACCGCGCGGTTATTTTTGCACTTGCGGCCTTCCTGTTAGCTTTAACAGGTCCGGCCGTTCTTTCTCCGAGTTCTCTCGTTAGCAAGGTGTTGTGCTGCACATTCAGCGGTTGTCGATCGACCGGATGTGTTTTGCTCGTCCCGCCTTTCTTCGTACGCTGTAGAGTGAGAAATTCCCTGGAATGTGGCCCTTTCTGCGAGAGCACCGTCTACGGCGTCGACAGTCACACCTACTGAGGAAATCGCTCGGATCAGGCGTTTTTAACAGACCCTGTATGGGTTGCTGTATGTATTCAGTCGCAGTTGCAGGATCGTCTGTTTGGAGCAGTGATAGGAAGTAGGTATAAAATGACCACTTTGTGTGGTTTAGCAGCCAGAATTCTGACATGTGCTACATGCTTAAATACCAGGAAATGCCACTGTACCACATTACCTACCATGAGCTTATCCAAAAGCTGTCACCTCATGTAAAGAAGAAGAATGTGTCATTCAACCCTGAACAAACAGGGTCTCGCGCTCTGGACATATACATTTTATTTATCTAGCCGACACCTTTATCCAGAGATATATACTGTAGGCAAAATCTCTGTGCCTGTGATCAGAAGATCGTTGGTTCGAGTCCCGGCCTCTGCTGAACAGTCGCATGTCCATGGGCCCTTGAGTAAGGCCCTTACCCCCCCCAGGAAAGTGCTGCAAGCTGGTTTATCCTGTGCTGGGGCCCCCCAGCTGTGGAGAGCAGGATGAGGGTGACAATGGGAAGGATTCTAATGTACCTGTACTTGTGCAAGTGGCACATAAAGGATTTATCACCATCATTACCTTTTGAGAAAGCAGGGGATTGTGGGCCTTGTCGAAGGAGCCATTGGTGAAATCACTTGGCCAGAACTGGGATACCATCCAACAACCCTCCAATCACAGACACAGTATCCTTGACCACTAAGACATTCACTGCCACCCCAGTCATACATCGATATGCATCATAAAATCACGCAAATATTATTAAAGATGGTTGATATATTTCGTAAAGATCTGGGTTCACATTAATGTTCTCTGAAAAGCAAAAATACCGTAAAGTCTGAAGGGGACTCCTACTTCGTAGAGTTTTATCTTCCCCAGAGGGCTTATGGACTAGAGGGGAGCGCTTTCTGTGATTCATGTCTGACCAGTCAAATCAGTGCTGCTGTTTTCGATTAAATGACCTGCCTAGCAGGGCTGCCAATGCATGAGCTGCCTCGCTTTCTCCGTTGCTTCATAAGCAGAGCATTGTTTTTTTTTTCTGATTTCGGAAGCGTGTAGACTTAACATGAAATGTACGTGTTACCTCCCAGACGCGGGCAGTTTGGTTTGTTGGTGTCTCAAAATTGGCCGTAATTTATGATTCTGTGTGTCAGATGGTCTGGATGTACCTCTGCCTTGTGCTGCATCTTACCTGGCGTGGACTGCAGACCCTCCCTGACCCTGAGCAGGATGAATGGTATAAACAGTTGGATGATATATATTGATCCATCTTCCAGCCGCTTGCTACTCTGAAACTGTAAGTTGCCACAGATAGAAAACATCAGCGAAGTAGACGATGAGGGCTGGACGTGCTTAGCTGTGCTCAGGCCTCAGGAATAAGGCCGAGGGAAGCTCACTTGTGATTTCTGAGAGCTGTGAGGGGCCCGTCTGCTTCTGCTCGACAGCCGTTGCTTTGGACTCCTCACACGGTGTCAGCTCTGTGACACTGTTAGCTCTCCGCTCCCATCTTCACATTTTTGCATTTGTGGAAAAAAAAGCACCGTCGCTGAGCGAGAGTGAGCGACCTGTCGTGATCAGGACACCTCCAGTTCCACCAATGACAATACAGATGAGGGCCATGATTTGGGCAGCTGAAGCTGATTGGACGTGTTCCTGAAGCTTATTTTCTTGAATAGACCTATATGCCAGTGCTATTAATGGTTATAAATTGTAACTAAAACATTGTTGCTATAATTCCCTGTAAAATCCCCCCTGATGTACAGTAGTCAGTCAGTTACCTAAATTCAAATAATACAGTAAAACAGTCAGATCTGTGAATACATCAATTTGTCAATAAAGTGTTTTTAAATATACTTCCAGGAATTTTATAGTGGAGATGAGAAAAAAAAAACTTAATATATCAGAATTTGTATCAGTGATACATTCATCAACACGAGCAGAACGTGTTGAAATTCTAAGAACGCGAAGGTATTAAATGTAGTAGAATTATATTCCCATCTTATCTTGTGATCACGGTTCAGTAGCTTATCAGCTAACTTACTTAAATCCACTCCTTCGAAATCCCCTCTCATCCACGACGGATGGTAACAGCATTGAACAGGGAGTTGCTGGTGCATTAAATATACATTTTAGACATTTCAGAGTGTGAAAATACAATCCCCCAGTTTTAGTCCAAGCCGCTTGTGTTATGTTATTATTATTATCCTACATCTCCCATTTTAAGTCATGCAGAAGTGTTTATGATGGTCGTGGGATGAATGCTTGGCAACGTTAAGGCACTGAACACGTCCAACTGCTCCTCGATGTGTTATTTCTGTTGCGCTTCGTGAGAATTGTATTTTTTTTTTTGTTTGTTTCATTGCAAGATGTCAGCCCGATCACTGGCTGTTATGTCTTCATATTCAAATCTATGGTGCTTCTATACGATTAATATGATCCTTCCATCTATCTATTGAATGTTTAACCTGGACAGGGTCTTGAAGACATTGTCTAAAAATAAAATGAAATGACGGAATGGTCCATTTAAATCCTCAGCTGTGTGAATGCAGTATTTCCCTGTTTTGTCACTTGCCCTCTTTGTATTGGCAGACATTGTATTCAAGCTGACTGCAAGGTTCTGTCTTTTTTTCTGCTCGACCGTGGATCAGTTTAGGGTCCTCTGGGAACAGAGTACGATCACGGAGGAAAATGAGAAATTTCGTTTGCCACCGCAGTACCCGGTTCTCTCTCTGTACGGGTGAAACCCTCCCAGGTTCTCAGATTAGTTGAATGTGGTTATCATGGTCGGCTGAAACACAGCGTTTTATTATATCACCGGACTGGTTGAGTTTTGCCCCCTTTCTGTCAATGCTAATGAGGTTCCCTCAGTGAGTACTTTCCCGATGATACCAAGCGCAGACCTGCTTTTCTTACCCGAACCTTCTGAAGGAGTGAATTAACCTTTCTGGACATTTGACCTCAAGATGGAACACTAGAGAAAAAGATAACCTTGACGTTTTACCAAATTTGCATTTAAAATAGAAAAAGGTGTAAGCTGTAACAGTGCACTTGGGATTTCCCCCCCCCCCCCCATAGAGAATGTCATTTATGCAAGCAGACACTTTGAACAGTAAGACAAAGACAATCAAATGGCTACAATGTGCCCATGATGTGGTCTTAGGCAGAAAAGCAGTGTGGATGCTGGTGAACTGGATCCCCTTGCGGGGAGGGGGGCTTTAAATACACAGTTTGTCAATCATCCTGAAGTCTTTAATGCAGTGTTTCCGAGCCTGGTCCTTAGATACTCTGATAAAGTCCACGTTTTTGTTCCCACCCAGCTGGGAGGGAGCAAAAATGTGGACTGTCTGACAGGAAGCTGGGAGGGAGCAAAAATGTGGACTGTCTGACAGGAAGCTGAGAGGGAGGAAAAATGTGGACTGTCTGACAGGAAGCTGAGAGGGAGGAAAAATGTGGACTGTCTGA
>JAABNX020000045.1:5397116-5420863 GCA_015163995.2 Mormyrus lacerda | reverse complement strand
CACATGCTACCGCCTTCCCCCCCCCCACGGCTGCCGTGGGTAGATACTAGCCCTCAGACTACTTTCCTCTCTTCTGTTCCCTTCCTATGAACTACCTCCGCTTTACAAACACCACAGCAATAGTAATAAACTGAATAAATTGTCTGTTACTGAGGGGCGATAGCATTAATCTTCACGGTAGGGAGGAAAAAATATTTTTCTTTTATTAAAAAAAAAAAAAGATTTTTCATTTCACTCTGGACTCAGTTTTCTAGCAGAAATTTTAATTAATCAGCAGTTAGGATGCTTTGCCTGCCTGGCCAATTTTTAAATTGCTTATATTTTTTATGTCAGCTGTAGTCAAATGTTGTTAGCATATTGATTATGTCGGCGGAGGGAGATTCATTAAGGAACTGTTCTTCCACAGAGCATACACATAACTTTTCCCATGGATGACCGAATGAATGATTTTGACTGGCACTCGATCTCGGACGGGACGCTCGTCCGAGACGGTTGCCTGGCCACCTTCTGCCAGCCTGTGCAGAGCGACACAAATAATTGTTACGTGGCATGTTGACATTTTCGTTTAATAACGTCTGGAAATTTACAAACGCTGTCCACCTCGCTTCAAATCTCTTAATATTAGCCCCCAGAGGAAGGAGCACCATTATCTTCCAATCGACGACAGGAAAAAAACAAATATTGAAGAGTTTATATCCTAGTGGATGCTATGTGTGTTTGAAAGAAAAGGACAAGTGACATCTGGAAATGATTATCATTACTGTTGTTGGTGTTGTTGTTCTGGTGTTGTTGTTCATATTGTTGGGGCTGTTGTTGTTGTTGTCTTTGTTCTTGTTATTTGTTTTTGTCAATTTTCCGCATTGAATGTCACGGTGCGATCGAGAGACTCAAGGACCCCCACGAGTGTATGGCCGTGTTTAGCCTTTCGTGAGGACAGGACAGAGGGCGAGTGCTGAGGCCTTTTCTGCATCAAAATATGAAGAACTCACGCTAGCACTGTAATTCAAGATTAGTTTTAAAATCCATTAATTGGCAAAAAAGTAGCATTCTGCTGTATAATAATCTAATAATTTAATAATTTTGTCTGCAATCAGCAGCAAACTCCGGATGATTAAACTGAAGGCCAGTTAACGGACGACTGTGAACATAATTAAATGGGGCCTATTTTATTAGAAATATTTATAGTACATCCGTGTTTTAGTCAGTTTTTATTACCTTCATCGGGATTGTATGTAAAGAACCACCAGCCAGTTATTAAGGTATCTGTAAATTAAGAGAGTCTTTATTACGCATAGTATTATTATTGTGAGGTTTCCTGCAGTGGGGACAGGGTTCCACGTCGGGATTGGGGTGGAATAGGCAGACACAAAGGAGAACTGGCTTGATAACACAGGGCAAGCGTGCGTCTCTCAGAAGGGGGAAAAGATCTGGGCTGACGGAACAGGAGCGCTGCATCGGGGATCCTGACACCACGTGGAGGAGGCACGTGTTCTGTAACCTACGGGAGCGACTGCAGGTGAAAAGACTCGTCACGTGACTCTGGCTGGAGGAAGGGGAAGGGTCCAGCCTTCTTTCGTCTAATACTTGTCCTCCTGTGTAACATTACAATTACCCAAATTTTAATGCTATTTCTCTAGTTGTTAATATCAAATAAGAAAAATAATGGGGTCTCATTAGAATAATAACTGCAGAATTTTGGCTAGCTTAAAATGACTGGGGTGTCTTCGCAAGTGTCCATGTCTGTTTCCGTCTCCTGGGCAATGTGGACATATGGGAACGGTTTGAATAAAATAAGCACCACGGGGGCTTTGCGGGGAGAAAACATTCGGGAATGGCGGTTGGGAGGGGTTACGGGGACAGGGGCTGAGGGGAGCAACCCAAAATGTGGACACGTCAGGTCATCCCACGGGAGCCTTCATCACCGAGCATAGAGTGACGCGGCGCCTCCGCGAACCGCATGAGTAGCTGTACATCAAAGACACAAGCGGACGAACGTTTCCAGCGGTGCAGTAAGTTAGATCAGTAATGACAGCAGACAAATGCGCGATATCAAGTTTATCTGCCGACGAGTCCCGTACCATCTTTCATTTTTTCTTAGTTTAATACCGTGCAAAATAAAATAATACATTTCGTTCTAGCAGTCGTCTTTATAAAGAATTATAATGCATTATATAGAATTTTAATCCAATATAATACAGACCTCATATAATAATTTCCCATAGAAATATACACCACTTTTGTGGTTTTCTAATAAAAAATAAAAATACTATTCATGAATTGCCTTTACTTACATTTTGAAGCAGAAAAGACTGAATGCTCAATACAAACGTAAGCTTCAGGGCAACTTGTGCCCAATGAACACATGCTTTGGGAGGGAATCGGCTCGATGTTCAGCCTATGTGTGTCTCCCTCCAGCTGCTTCCTACAGGAAGAAGTTAGTCCAGTCTGGGATTTGACCCTTATTGAGTCTCTATATACACATACACACACACACACTGCGTTGTGTTGGCGGCTGCCCAGGGTTGGTTCCTCCCTGCGCCTGTTGTTCCTGGGATAATCTCTGGGAACCCGTTTGGGATTAAGCGGTTACAGTGATGGATGAATGGATGGATATATATATATATATAATTTCGGGGGGAGGGGGGGGGGTGGAAACACAAAACAATGACCCATCAAATGGCCAGCAGCACAAAAGCAGCAGCTCGGTTCTCAGGGACAAAATTGTGAAATGGATTTAGGCTCCAGAATCACCTATGATCCACACCCTGTTGTTTCCTGTTGGCACCTATTGCCCAGTGAAAATGACTTAAATGAAATGGTCTGTTATTAAGTTCTTTTGAACTCCAATTACTTATTCTTAACTAAACTAGCTAACAGTTCTCCCTAATGATGCATTAATTAATATACCCCTGTTGAGGATGCTAACAGTGCTAGCCTTCCCAGAGCAATGGAAGTGGTGTAAGTGTGATTTTCGGCCGCAGAACGTTCAGCTTTTGCCATAATTGCCATTGTCGGCTGCAGAACCTCAGACAGCTTTTTGGGGATTACTCATGGTATGTTCAGTGTTGATGTAGCATGGAGGGAGGAGGGGTGCAGCCCCCCTGGTGTAAATGTGTTATAAAAAGCCATTTTGCCTTTGTTTCTTTGGAATATTGCTAATAATGACCTGTCTCTTCATGATAGCCGCAATAGAGCCATTGGAGTGTCTGGTAGGCATTTTGGGGCACTTTGATGTCATCATGATGTCATTGTGATGTCATTCCGCACACCAATGGGAAATGAATGCTTATGAGACTGTATTCCCCACGGGTTACTTCAGCCCTCTAACTGGTTAAACCATTCGTTGAAATCTTTTCACGGAGCACGCAGTTTGCTGATTTGTCCTGGGGTACAAGTGTATGAGATGGATTGTGGGATGAGGGGAGATTTTAATGAAAGCCTAGCAGACCTTGATGGGTGCTTTGTGATTTTGGTTCGAGGGCAGTTATGTAGCCCTGTGTCTAGTCAGCTTTTTCAGTCTTATGAAACTAGTATGTAGTGTTTTTTTTTCTTTTTTTGGGGGGGGGGGGGCTGATGTGAAAGACTGACTCCAACCAGAACCTGTGATGGTGATCCCTGGGACAGGTTCACATCTCTATTAAGACACTTCCCACTGATCTCTCAGTCGCCTAACGATTTCCATCATGTAATTATGATTTATAATTCATCGTTTTCATCAGTTTCACGGCGATCATTTTTAATAGCTTGGCCCTTGGTAGCAATGCATGCCTTATGAATAAATATAAATTATCATTTGACTTTGTCAAGCTTCTAAAGACATGTGAAGATCAGACCTTGGTTGATTATACTAATTAAATAACTTCATTTTAAAATCAGTTTTAAAACTTACATTATTATTATTATTATTATTATGATTTCCCCTAGAGCATCTCACTCCTTCTTGGAATGCTGCCATATATGTTTGGATTATTCTTCAGAAAAGCTTCCAGTTATCTGAGGGATTAAGAAGGTGGAAATATCACTCTGCTCAGATTAAGGTTTAGTAATGTTTAGATCTGGTGATTATGGAGACCATGTAAGGTGCTTGACTCTATCTTGGAGTTCATGAAATCATTCTTGTTTAGCAGTTTTTTTTTTATTTATCATCTGACAATCTTGAGGGAAAGGCATTTGCTCCGTAGTACTGACCTGCTCTTATAAACATGTCTCATGTTCCTTGCCCATTATATGACCATGAAAAGCAATCTGCAGACCTAATGGCTCCTGTGATGTATCTCCTCATATCATCACGGATTAAAAGCACCCTTTGGCTTGCTTTGAATACACCTATTCAGATGTTGCGTCACGATGCCGCCTCACTTTGGCTGATAGGCAGGCTGCTGTATTTCTCAGTCATCACCTTGGTTAACAGCTACCTCCCAAAATTCCTCATGCTGTGGAATAATAATAACAATGATAATTGATACTTTATTAATCCCCGTACAGAAACTGTCTTTATGCCTCCCTCAGCTTGCTCTTTTTTGGTTTGAGTTGTCCGTGGAAGGCAGACATAGCAGTGCCCAGGGAGCTGGGGATTAAGGGCCTTGCTCAAGGACCCACAGACATGCTGAGGCTGGGTCTGAACCGGTGACCTTCCGATTACAGGCACACAGGCTTAGCCCCCTGAGCCACACGCTGCCCATGCACATTACAGCCAAGCCCCACAGACGAAGCATATCCTTGCATCCACCTATCTGGCACCAACTACCCCAGCTGGCTCTTTATTCTCAGAGGAAAAGGGCAGCTCTGGCAGAGTGTTGTCGGCAAGCAGAAGACCACCACCCAGATCCACCGAAACACCAAGGGCTCTGTTTCGATGATCCCACACAGTGCATAAAGTGCAAAGCGCAGCTAACATTTATGGGCGCGTCCAAATCTCATTTCGCTGTTTTGATTGAGGGAAAATAACAGACTTGGCACCACCAGAAGGTGCAAAAAACTCTCTTAATTACTCAGAGGCATGTTGTGGACGTAACACGCGATGGACCAATCAGACTGACACATCACCTCACCTTCAAAAAGCTCCCACACAGGAGGTACGGGAGCTCCACTGTTCCACCGGAGCCTTTCGGCGTGAAGCAGGAGAGCGATGAGCTATCGGCGAGTGTGTCCTCATTTTCCAGCATCACCAGGTCACCTGCTCAGTGCCAGAAGTCGTATAAAGATGTCATTAGACGGGCAAAGCAGAAGCTCGCTGCGGAATGAGCGCGGCAGCTCGGAACGGGGACTTAGGCTGTGTCCGAAATCGAGCACTTGCGCACTTTTAGTGCACGATTTTAGGGCGTAGTGCGTTCACACTGGCAACTAAGCTAAAATTCAGCGCACTGAAAGTACCCGAATAGTGCACTGAAAACGACCAGAAAACAAAGTGCAGAGCGATGGACACTGCGCGCACTAAAAGGACGCCATTTTGACTACGTAGCAGAAGGGGAGGGACTTTCGGCAAGTTTTCACGGCAGATATTTTGGCGCGCTGGAGAATCGCGACCAAATGCTAGTCCGTCACTTCCGGTAAGTGCAAAACGTTAGTGTTCCATTTAGGACAGCACTTACCCATGGAAGTGTGCACTACAGAAGGAAGTGCGCAGTGCACACTATGCACTACATCTCAGTGCACTGACGCAAGTGCGCGATTTCGGACACACCCTTAATTATGCCTGCGCGTTTTTTGGGGGGTCTGTACTGTACTTCGCAAAATATAAATAAAAGTGCAAACCTACAGTTTTTACAGTGTTTTAAAATCACTTTAACTCTCGCAGTTTAGATTCCTTACCAGGCTACAGACGATTCAGCTCTTCTGCCAGCTGGTCCCTCCTTGCCCGCGCTGCTGCCGGCGTACGCTCCTCTGTCTGCATCGGCACGTGCAGCTCAGCATCACGTCCCCTGATGCGTCCTCATTTATGCCCGACAGACATCTGTCACGCATGGCGACGTTACGCCACGTACAACATGCCACAAAGAATGCCCGCGCCCTTCTGAGGGCCGCATTGTGATGTTCCAGCTGACTTATCTAAACATCTGAAACGCATTTTCAGCAAACCAAATATCCTTTCAATTACAGTATGTGCTTAATTCTGATAATTAACAGGAGTGATCTTTTTTAATGATATGGTTTTTTTTTCCTATGGTGATTCATTGAACAGTATGATTCACGATGAAAGGACCAGTTGTAACTATATAATAAAATGCATGTAAATAAAATAACGAAAAAGCACTAGTGCACTTCAAGGTCCTAACCTGTCCACAATGAGTGCCGTGCACCCGCATGTTTCTAAAACGCACTGCTTAAATACCATTTAACAATGTGCCACTGACTTTAGACATGGTTTTTTTCAGTCTTATGAATGTAATTTTGCCTTAAAATAGCAATGCAATGGCAATGCACCGCATCTCACTTAAAGAATACCACTCCTAGGAGCGGAAAGCAGGCACAAAATCATCTGCTATCTTGACGACTCGCGCGCACGGCGTAAAAATGACCACTGCCCAACTCACTCTCCTAACCCCCTGTATCATGCCTTTATTTTGGTGTTGAGAGACCAGTTTCTAAAAAACCTTGCATGCGTGGGGTACACAGCTGCCTTGGGGCTGCCGCACCCAGCCGCAGCAGGAAAATGCATGAAAAATGACTCATGTGTCACTTGTTTGGTCATTTAGAGCTCCAGGTTTTATGCTCTCGTAACTTCTCTCGTAACTTTGTGCATTGGCCTTGTATTCAAGCATTTTGCAAACGCCAGCCCTGCCATGAATGCCAGCCTCCTGATGCTGACAGGATGCAGCCATTTTTGAGACGTGCTGATTCAGGTCTTCGGTTATTTTTTAGGTCCCTGTCGCTCTCCACTGTTTCTACTTGCCAATGCATTTTTCCCATGTTTGGAGTGTGTCACCGTGATATTTGTGACCGTTCCACTTGACACAGATGATTTTGCAGTTCTCCTGCTTCTTTGGATCTCGTTAATAGCTTTTGAAAATACGCATATCAAAGTCCTTACTGTCAGGCCTCTTTCGTAACTGACACACATCGCTAATTGGCACTCACCTTTGTAACTGCATCTGTAACTGCGATTTAGTCACTTCAAAGTTAAAAGTCCTCATTCGTGTGGTTCTCCCATTACCTACCATTACTGTGAGAACCAGTGTGATGCCAGAGTGTATTACTGTCACCCCGCACGTCCAGGTTGGGATTTTGAATCTCATTTTTGCTCTTTTCTTGTGGATTTTCGCTCATGGGAATTTTACTTACACAAAAATGTTCGGAAGGCACATGAAAAATTGATTGGTTTGGAGAGATAACCTATCAGATGGTAGGGGAGGTGGGTCCAAGTAACTAGAGGAGGCTGGAACCAGCCAATCAGATACCTTGGTCCCGCCTTCTCTAGTTGCTTAGACCCACCTCCTGTACAATTTAGTAGACAGAGATATACATTAAATGCAGGTGTGACCAAACGTTTGCACATTACTGTGTATGTGTGTATATGTGCTATTTTCTCTACACTTAAAAATATGTCCTTGTAGTGTCTCTCCTTACTGAGTGTGCATGTTCATTGCGTGCGATGCCATTGAGGAGGGTGTCAGCCCGCGTGTCTCTCCCTGACTTTTCCAGGGGTCAGAACAGCCAGCAGCTCCCTGTTTATTCACTCTGAAATGAAACCAAGTATTTATTACAGAGAAACGGGACGAGAGGTTTAGGCCGGTGGAACTCCTATTCCCTCTGGCAAAGTTGTTGAAAATGAGATTGGAGGAGAGGTGGAATTCTCATATACAAAAATAAATAAATAACCTAAAACAATCGTGGTTCCTTTTCTCGTTCGGACCTGGAGGAATTTTTCTGTGAAACAATCTGCACTTTGTAATTGCTTTTCACATATAACGGTGTAATACTTGCAGACTAAAGAGAATACGGGAATTACTTCCCGACACTGGACCCGTGTTCCGCAATAATGCGGCTGTACTGAAATGTGACTCTTCTGTTGGTTAGGCACGAGGACGCTTTTGAGGGTGGCTCACATGACACTCCGAAATTATGCCAGCTTTCCATGATTGAATTGGGCCAAAACTGAATTAGAAATTCCCGTCCACGGTACTGTAAAGGTAAATGCTAAACAGTGTTTGGATGATGTGAGATGTTTACATTCTGGATTGAGTTACTCCTCAATCACAGAGGCGATACTTTAAGTCAGCTTCTTTGGTAAAAAAAAAAACAGAAATGGAGTTAATAGATTCTTCTATCATAACCATTGTGTTACACATGTAAACTGAAGAGTAGCTTCAGTCCAGAGCATTAAAATCTGAACAATAAACACAATAATTACCAGCACAAAAGAAACGGAAAGAACAGAACAAGCAAAGGAAACTGAGGTGTGTGCATTAACGATTCTTCATTTGCATCCCACATTAATCAACTGGTATCCTGCATTGCCTCCATCTACTCACCAAGATGTGAATGTTCTACTTTGTTAAACCATTTGTCGCAGTGATTGTAAGTTTTGACATCAGGGCTAAGTATCTGAAAAGATCAGAATGCTTTGAACATCAGTGGTTCTTGATCCATGTGTAGATTTAATTGTGCAACTCTTTACATTAAGTGTACCTTCATAAAGCATTCATAGAACATTCATAAGCAACATGTAAGTACAGTATACCTTAACATCCAAGCACACTTTAACAGTTTTGATAAACAGTTTTAACAACTGAAATATTTAATAATGGAATTAATAACATATGATAAACATTATAATTGTTTAAGGTCTTTTATTAGTATATATTTAAGCTGTTAAGGCATGTTAGAATGTTAAGGTATATTTACATGCTGCTTAAGAATGTTCTATGAATGAATTATGAATGTTTTATGAAGGTGCACTGAATGTTCTACAAATGCATTATAAGGGCGTTATGAAAGTGCACACAATGTAAAGCATTAGCTAAAATTGTCCACAGCAGTGGAAGCTGGAGAACCCTCGCAAACACATAAATATGCTTCCACTATTCTTCACTAATAATTACCCATTTCAGTCTCTGACTCTCATCCAGGAGATACAGGACATGAGGTAAAGCGCATACACAACTAAGAATAAACGTCACACATGGATGTTTGAGAAAGTATGCAGCAACTTTTAATGAGTAGTGCTACCATGGGACTAAACACACACAATGGAGAGTCTTTTTTTCTGTACCCTGAATCCCTTACGGATTTCCAAGCCTCCATTAAAACTCTACTTCTCCCATATTCCCAAACCTGAAACCATGCTTTCAGATGCTTGTACAGAGCTGGGCAGTTTAGTAAAATCTCCACTTAAGGGATTTCAAGGCATTTTTAAGGTTGACTAAATCCGAGCGAAATCTCCGTCCCCGCCGCCCCTCCCCCGGTGCCGCATGATCCTGTCGATTTTCTGCATCTGCAGATCCGACACGTTCCGTGAGTAACCCAGCTCCCCGCAGGGCCGCGAGTCAGACTCTGTGCCTGGTGCAGGGGGCACTTTCCACGCCCTCGGACATTTTCTGCCTGCCGGAGTGTCCCGTCCTCAGAGTGCGAGAGTAATTAGCCCTCTTGTGTTTACCTCACACTCCCAGCTCTGCGCTCTAAGGAAGAGTTCGCTATTAAAAGGAACCAGGAGAAAGGTCAGGAGGAGAAACTCGTCTCACTTCCAAAAGGGCAAAACTGAACAGAAGGACCTTCCTGTCCTAAGAATTAATGATTAGGGGACAGATTTTATGCTTCAGGATGGCCCACGTTCAGCTGATTTCTGTAAATTCTAATACGCATTTCCTTACCCTTTCCCAGGCTCAGAGTGTGAGGCAGTAAAAGCAAATGCATGTGAACACATTTCAGGTTTATGAGATTTATCCATGAGGAAGGATGCATATGTAAAATTTTGAAGGAAAATGAAAAAGAATTCAAATAAAGATTTTTGTGTTATCTATAGAACTCAGTTGTCATATGTAATGGGTGTCCGATTAGCTTTAAAAATGTCATATGTCAGGTTTGGTATATTTGATTTTGTACATCTTGTTTTCTGGATAACACTTGGTTGGATTTAAGTTGGTATGATTTGAGTCTGTCTTCTGCTTAAATGACTCATCCTCTCACACCTGTCTTCAATGATTATGCATCAGATAAATGCTGTTATATATCTCTCTCATTAGGAAGGGTGTGTTCAGTTGTATGGAGCTAAAAATCCGATGTGAGTCTGTGAAGTGTTCTGCGATACTGATTGCTTAGGCATTTTTTTAGGCAAACTTAGTTTAATGTGACAGCTTGTTTGCATTACAACTGTGTTGATTGTAATTGCGAAAGAAAGTTTTCTGTCAAAGTTGTCAGAGAGCTGGGGAAAACTATTTTTTTTACCCTAAAGTTAAATGAAAATAATCCAAACTCTTTATTGAAGTTAATTTCTAATGGCAAGAGCCCAGATAAAAACCAGCTGCTCCAGGAATATGACCGATGTTGGGCAATAGGCAGGGACACAGTAACCCTTATACTATAGCAAAGGAGGCCTCTGTCAGAAAAGGACACACTGAGACATGTCTGCAGATTTCCAAATCCCATTTTAACCCTGTTTAAGATTTAGGACCATCCATCCATCCACCCATCCATCCATCCATCAAACCATCCATCCATCCATCCATCAAACCATCCATCCATCCATCCATCAAACCATCCATCCATCCATCCATCCATCAAACCATCCATCCATCCATCAAACCATCCATCCATCCATCAAACATCCATGAAACCATCCATCCATCCATCCATGAAACCATCCATCCATCCATCCATCCATCCATCTATCTATCCACCCACACACACCCCCTCTCTAATTCTAGTTCACTCCTTAACAGCATCTATGGTTGTAATGAGCTATTTGCCTCACCTCTATGTCACTTTTGGTGAAACGCGTCTGCTAAATACAAACATATGTAAATGTGACTGATTAAAAAAATATATATATGGAAAACGTGACATGCCTCCGGAGAGGGCTTATCCGGCCCGGCGTGTGTTTTTTGCCCCTGAGCAGGACCAAACACACGTCCTCCCACACGCTGTCATATGCCAGCAGCGCACACAGCGGGGACCGCGACACGAAGCAACTCAGATCACGTGTGGGAGGTGTCCCTATCTCACCCCCCCCCAATTCTCAGCTACTCAGCAGTTTTGGGGGGGTGGAAGCGGTCCCTCGATATTAAGAGGGGTGTGTCCCGCAATATTTTATCATGAAGTGAAAAATGGCAGTATCTATTGCTGATAATAATAGGTCCGCGACAACCTCTCACAGAAAGGACGGATAAGCCGTGTAGCTCCACGATGGGGGATTCGTTTGAAATCTCATTTTCTAGCCGGCATTTCAATTTCACCTCCGTTTTCTTTTTCCCTCCCCTCTTTTTCACCTTTGTACCTTTTCCCAGACAGTCCCAGATAGGCGGAAGGAATGGCAGGACTGCCGAAGCCGGATAGTTAATCTCGGGCGTAATACCCCCAGAGAAGCGGTACAGAAGGCTGGCCCAGTGCCGCAGATTAACTAACGCTGCCTCCAAATATAGCATGTTTCCTCGCAACGCTAAGGGTGTTATTCTGATCGGAGTGTGACGCTCCGCCTCCGCAGTCTGTAGGTTGTGGAAAAGGGGAAAATCAATAAGTTGCCATTTTCTTTCCTCGGTTTTCACATTCGACTCTTTCAAATAAAACAAGTCCCATGTAACAGAAGCGGAGTCATCGAAACGGAGTCCATTGCTAAGCGGTCGACCTACAATATATCCCAGTCGTCAGCTGTGGTCATGAGCTGTGGGTAATGACCCAACGGACAAGGTCGTTGGGAATGAGGTTTCTGTCGCTGGGCCCGATCTCCGCCACGGCGCAAGGAGTTCGGAGATTCAGAGGGCCTTGAAATAGGGCCGCCGATTTTGCTGAATGATCACAGCCAGCTGAGGTGGTTTGGGCGTCTTACTAGGATGCCACCTGGACCTGCTCCTAGGGGAGCTTTTCCAGGCAAGTCCCACTGAGCAGTGGCCCCGGGGCAGACCCAGGACAAGCTGGAGGGACTACATCTCCCAGTAGGCTTTGGGCCGTCTGAGGATCGCCCAGAACAGGCCGGGCCTTGTAGCCTAGGCAAGTGAGCTCTGCTTTGACCTGATTGGCCGACTGCCAGCGCAAACCTCACCAGGAAAAGTGGTGTGAGAAGTATGAGAAGTCTTGCGTATATTGGATTTGTCCTATTTGTTGTTTCTTATTTATTACAACTATTAATTTAATGAATAAGTTTCCTGGGGAATCCTATCTGTATCGTCACCATGGAGATGACATTCACCCGATAATTTCGCGCGGGATGTGGACCAGTGAAGCCAAGTGGACTCAAGCCAGCAGACATACTCCTCATTGCCTTTATGCAAAACCAAGCAGCCAGTGCACGGTAAGAGCCTCCCTCTCCATCTCCTGTAGTAACGACCCTTCAGACCACTTGATCCCTTTGTGGAAACCTTCTGATTTCCCCTAACTACTGTATGTACACATTCGCATAATACACATCACTGCATAATCACTGTGCTGATTGTCACTGTATTACCTACTAATACTGCATTATTGTCAGTTTGCACATCCCATATAACTGACTACCTCATCTCCATCCATCCATCCATCCCTTTTCTGAAACTGCTTGTCCTCTACAGGGTTGCTGGGGGTCCAGAGCCCATCCCAGAGGCTATGGATGCAAGACGCAGACTAACCCAGGATGGGGTGCCGACCCACCACAAGGGAGACTCACACACCATTCACACCTAGGTGCTATTTGGCAACTCCAATTAATCTCAGAAAGCTTTTCACAAGTGGAGGGGAAGTTGGAGTACCCAGAGGAAACCCCACAACGACATACAGACGCATGGAACCTGGGCAGAGGCTCAAACCCTGGTCTGAGAGGTGTGAGGCAGCAGTGTTAGCCACTGTGCAGTGCCACTGTGCAGTGCCATCCCATAGCCTACTATTTATTTATAATCGCTTTATTAACACATCTACTCATTCTCATATCATTCTTTATCTCCATTATATCACCCCGCCCCCCACCACCAACACGGTGAATTTCACTGTGTTCCCTGAGTATATGTGACAATAAAACTTGCAACTGGATTTGTATACCAACTGTTGATCCCATGACGGTTTAAGAGGAAATTTGTCTGAACACAGAAACAATGAAGCCATTTAAACAGAGATGCAACATAAAACTATAAAAACCACGACTCCCCGTTTGCATATTTCACCAGCTCCTAAGAGGGTCATGTCATTCACTTTCCCTGTATGGTATATAATAATATTGATATAAAGCCACTCACATAATACACAGTGGCTGCTTCCCTTAATTAAATAACCAGCCCAAATCTGGGATTAAGGGTCCTGCACTCTACCGAAATCCTCTCTGTTTTGCGGTAATTAAGATTAACATCCTAGCATCTGTAGCCGTTCTTCTGACGAAAGATTGATCAAGGGACTGACAGACATGTAACTATTCTAGGTGGTGATCTATGCTTGTCGATTTGTCAATTTGCTCAAGGAACTTACGGTGGATAATTTCATAATTATCCAGCTGCATAACTAGGCAATACTTTACACATTGCACATTTAATGAAAGGTGATACTACTCTATTAATAAAATGTATAACAGTTGGAAAACAAAGGATTTCAATAGCTTCCAGTCAGAGCGGCACTTGGTTGGTTTTCACACCTCTAACCAAATAAAAAAAAGAATGCGGAAACCACCTATTTCCAGAAACTTCTGTAATATCTTTTGGCCATAACAGATATTCTGAGCTATCACAGATTCATCTTAATGAAGAATTTATCTGAGTCCTGAGCACCCAGTTCAATGAGATTCGAATTCATTGATTCATCCATTCCGCAGATCAGTCAACGATACTTAATTAAGAGCTCACCTGGAAGGAAATCCTAGTCCAGTCAAGACCAGTAACTGAAAAACACTCGTGTCTTAGCTAGGTTTTGCAACATGATACAGCTTGATTCATTCCTAGAGTGCAGCTTCAACCATTTACTTCTTCTGAGGTTGAATCATTCGAGCTTCAGCCTTTAGCTTCTTTCCCGTAACATTTGGTGGTTGTTAAGGAGACAAATGCGAGTAAACATTGTGTGTGGAGGCCAAGAAGCCACGGCATAAATGCATTCTTCACATGTGCTGCGATGCCTTGAAGATCCTAATTCATATAAAGTGCCGTTAGAACAGCTGAAAATATCATTTTGGAGGTGCCTCTCCCATCACTAGAAGACACGTTCACCACGAGGACAGTTCGAAAAGCCTGCAGCATTGTGCAGGACCCCTCACCCCCTTACATGAACCGTTTACCCTGCTGCCGTCCAGGAGGAGATTCTGCAGCATCACAGCCAGATCGGCCAGGCTGCATGACAGTTTTTATCCCGAGGCTGTCAGGCTTCTCAACACCATGCTGCCCCCAGGGTCCTCCCCCAACACCATGCTGCCCCCAGGGTCCTCCCCCAACACCATGCTGCCCCCAGGGTCCTCCCCCAACAACATGCTGCCCCCAGGGTCCTCCCTCAACACCATGCTGCCCCCAGGGTCCTCCCCCAACACCATGCTGCACCCAGGGTCCTCCCCCAACACCATGCTGCCCCCAGGGTCCTCCAATCTACCTCAGCCCTCTCTTCACCCACCTGACCTACACTGTTTTCCTAATTTTTTTTTTTACATTTTAAACTGACTCTGCTGTTACATATATGCCCTCTGATATTATACTTATACAGGTACGTCGTTATACTGTATTTTCACACGCATCATACTGTATTTATACAACAATTGCATACAGATATATTGTATTTATACCGTATTTGCACAAAAAATCATATTGCACAAATAGTCTTACTTTGCACTTTGCTTCCGCACCAGAAAGCTGTTAGGACTTTACTTAAAATGCTTCTCAGTTCATTTGCACAGTTCTTGTCTTGCACTGCTCTCAGCATCTCTTACTTATTCTATGTGTAAAATTCAATCATATGTATATCTGTGGAGTCTGAGCTTCGCCATCTTGTTTTTCCGTGTACTTGTATATGGAAAGATGACAATAAAGTTAACTTTGACTTTGACTTTGACTTAATGAAATACCTGCCATGCATTTTTATCACAGCACTCCAATAAGGCAAAAGCTGAATAGAATTAATCAGTATTTAAGGTAAATGCTTTAGACTTATCAAAACACAATATCTGATATTCTTCTGCACTGAGGGAGGTGCCTCTGGAATTGGTGTAGCGCAGTGTTTCAAAATCCGGTCCTCGTGGACCCGCAGACATGCCACGGAGAGCTGTGAGGGAGCAAAAACGTGGACCCTCTGTGGGTCCCCAAGGAGGACTGGGTGGGAAAAGACTGGTCTAGAGACTGTAGAGCTGCAGTGGCCAACCAAGTAAGAGCGTATGTTTAGATTGGCACTTTTCTGTATGCTTTCCAACTGGACTAACAGGTGAGAGTGATACTTATAAGAGTAGGAAGTCAATGTTTTTACGCATTTTTATTTCACCAACGTCTCAACCATGGCAATGCCAAAAAAGTCCTTATCGTTCTTCTCTCTATATGAAGCAAGGGCTTGTAAATAGGAAATGAGATGGCATTTGCCGATAATGAGAAAAATTGTTTCCCGGTCCTGGCGATCAAGATTGGCATTTTCCATTACGAAGTAAAAATGTACATGTGCTTCTCCATCAGTGTGTCTTGTGGTTGATTTTGGCGCACGATCGCGGTCAAGTCATCAATCTTCTGTTTTCATGCGTAGCCTTGCAGGCGAGCAGGGAGGTGTTACAATGATTTATTAAAAGGGTGGAAGTGGAAACCAGCTGTAAAGGAGGCCTGTACATTCTGATAAAACTTGGATAAAGCAATTTAATGCCATCAATCATGCAATAGTGGTCGATAACTTAAGTGGGGTCGGACTCACAAATCCCGACATTGCGAAAGAATACAACTAAGATCTAAGCAGAGATCCTCTACGGAGACAGTTGATGGATGCTTTTCTCAAGCATCTGCAATTCACACACTGACCTTTACAACTTGAAAATTTACCAAGAAATCTTTCTTTATTTTCAGGCATGACATGAGTTTGCTTCTTTTTCATGATTCCTCAATTCGGTCCCAGGATTCCCTGCACCATGTTTTGAAATACAGTGAGCCATTGACTGGAGACGGATCATGTACACATCATGTACACATCATGTACATAACTTAGTTTGGGAATTTCAGTACATTTCAATCTTAAATGATAAACAAGGTCAAATTAAAATTTCCGGAGCACAGAAAGGTTACTTGTATCCCCAATATTTATATTCTTTTGTATTGAAATTTCCTTTAAATGGAACAAATGACGATGAGTTTGATGATTCCACACAGCGAATGCCTGACATGAGCTATATATCATGTCGAATAATTAATTATCTACCTAAACCACTTGGAAATATCAGCCTTGAGGATGATTGTGTGAGATTTACACACTCTCTGCTTTCATGGGGATGTCACTCTAATCTCCAGTGATGCACTTCAGACGTGACCCACCATTAGCACGGTCCTCCAAATACACTGACTCAGCTTAGCTCCTTCGACTGTGAGTAGTCCGGCCTGCTTTTATAGTCATATCTGTAATGATTAAACAATTTTCGCAGTTGCCTTTCAAAGACATTATTCACTGAGATGTGATGCCTCTTTGCATTGTGTATCTCTCTGCAAATAAAAATGTATTATATTGCAACCGTTGCCTGCATGGACGGCAGAAACAAGGGGAGGAGCAGAGTACATATGCCCGGGTAACTTTTGGGGGTTCATTAAGAATGCAGTGATGAGGAATTTAACACAAAACCCATGAACCTTTAAGAAAAACCTGAAATTGTGTTTTGTTTTTTTTTTTTTAAATAAAAGGGTATATTTCAGTTTCATGGCTTTATGCACCATCCCTGTCCTCTGCATTTATATTCCACAGTCGCGGGTTCAATGTCTGTTTTTGAACCATGCTTTACTTTAACTGAAATACAACCGGCTTTTTCTTGTGAGATTTAACTGAGGGTTATACGTGTGCATAAATATGCGGGACCTAATTAATTTGTCCATATCTCTACTATGTAATTTATGAGAAACCCAAAGCTTTGAAGCACAATGTCAATTTGGTTTTTTTTTTTACTTTTCTTTACTTCAGCGGGAAATTATTTTATTGAGATGTATCTTTGCAATGCGACTGGACAGCAAAATCCACCCCCCAAGGGAAGAAGGAAATTCTGTCTTAATCTATTTGCAATTAGGGTGTTTGTTATACTCAACAGCCAGGATGCTGAATGATTGGCACTATATATTTTTCTTTTTTGAAAACTGCTAAAATGCTCCTCTTAAACATTCCATGTTAGGGCACATTCCCTTACTGGTGTCAGGAAGACTGTCTTACTACAAACATACAACAAGATGACATGTAGGGCGTCTACAGGAAGCCCTTGTGTCACAAGGAAAATGGTCCCTCCGAACCGTCGTAAAAACAACAAAGGGACAATGTGGTCTGCCTCAAGCAACCTCTCTCAACCTCTCATTCTTCAAGGCGGCTTTTAACTCTTTTCCGAAATTGTTTTATGTGCTCGCAAACACTAAATGTTAGACTTGAGATATTTATTAATTAAATTTATATACGAAATTTCGAAATTAGGGTCACCAAAGCCAAAGGTACGAAAACAAAGAATTTCAAGGTCACATCCTTAACCACGGTGCCGCCTTCTGTTTATCCCTGAAACTTATCATCAAAAACAGTGGGCTGAGGGTGCCCCCCCCCCCAGCTCCCACCTGGGGATACGCATGTTTTTATTGGACAAGCCATATGGGGCCTTATAAAGGAGTTTAAATTACCTCTCGAAGTAGTAAATAAACATCTCCATTGCCTCTATGCATCTGGAAGAGTTATGTGAAATATTTATCACCTGCCGCATCTTTATATTAATGCAAACAAGTTGGGATCAAGTGGATCGTAGCGTAGCCTTGAACTTTTCCTGATCACTGAATCCATCACTCAATCAATTATAGTATAATATATTTTTAAGAAGAAGATCGTCACTAAGCACTGATTAATGGTGATTTCTCTAGAAGAAAATACAGTAAATGCAATATTATGAGAGGTCACGGTCTGATGATGCTGACGGGAGGGAGGGACCATGCAGGTAACAGCGTCAGGCCACTCAATAGACGCGTTTGGCAGAAGAGTCGCAGGTACACAGGCCACTGAGCAGGGCCCTTAAGCACCCTCTGCTCCGGGGGTGTGACATGTTGGCTGACCCTGTAGCGTGACATGGCGAGGAAGAGGGGTTACGCAAAAGAGGAAAATTCTAATGTTCAGAATGTATCTTTTTTAAATACAGAAGTAGCACTAATCAGATGTGGTACAGAATGAGCTGGTGCAATATTACATAAAAAAAAAAAAAGAAAGTTTTACAATCGTTTACTAGCTTGGGCAGCTAATGATGCACTGCCGTGTATCAATACCGTTCTAAATTTGAAAGGTAGCCAAAGCAGGGAGGAGAGTACAGGGCTAATATGTTTTTTAGTTATATTAAGAACTCATGCAGCTGCATCCTGAATAAATTGAAGACACTTTAGGGAAGCATTAATGCAGCCAGCCAGCAGAGCGTTATGATAATCTAGTCTAGGGATAATGAACGCATTGGCCGGCATTTCTGCATCATTCACGAGGAGAATCTTTCTGACCTTCGCTGTTCTTCACAGATAAAAGGAAGACTCTTTACATATTTTGAGAGTTAACTGTTAGGTCATTAGCTATTGTGACATCAAAGAATTTCACGAAGGTATTCACAGCGAAGCAAAGCCACTTGGATTCCACTTGAAATATGATAATGGACTGTTTATCGGAACGTCTCCAACCTTCATCATATCACGAGACAAAAATATCTGTCAGATGCTCGTGTCCATTATTCACTGTTCAAACTCGAGTTGAAATATTTCATTTGTTTTGACAGACATTTGGATTTAATTTGGGATAAAACGACAGATGGTATATAAATTATATTCATGAAGGACATATACAGCCCTGAAAAAATAATTAAGAGACCACTCTATATTTTAAAAAAATCTGCATTTTTAAATCCCAGTTTAATCCTGGGTCTGCTGGCTGAAGGGTACACTGAGCGGCAGGTTGCTTTCAGGCTCAAAGTGTCTAAGACAGCAGGACAGAAGAACAAGGTGAAGCAGGAGAGACTGACAATGGAGGGCGGAAGTAACTTTCCAGTGCCAGAGACGACCGTCACTTTATCCGACGGTACCTCATAAATCGGAGGGTGACCTCAAGTGACCTTCAAAAAGAATGGGAGACATTAAGTGGTGTGTAGTGAACTGCTAGGACAGTTCGTAACAGGATCCTAGAAGCAGGACTGAAGACCCATAAAGTAAGGAAGACGAATTTCACTAATGAGAAACAGGGAAGAGCCAAGGTGGGATTTGCAAAAAAAATGTACATTTTACCCAGGTGCATGCCCAAGAATTGGGAAATAAGTGAAACTGAACATTTTTCTCAGCTTTCTTATATTTTTCCAGAGCTGTACAGTATATGGAGAAGTGGGTTACGCTATTCAAAGGGGACATGAATACGGTTTTATGCAATTTACCTGTATTAATTAACCACAAGCTTAGTCTTACAGTACAGATCAGTTACATACTGATCTCTTGTTCATTCATCATGAATTGTAATGCATCTTTTCTCTCAAGCAGTTATTATATTTGTTACAATATCTGTTAATTCTGTAAATCTTCTTGAACTACTGAAGGCGCAAGTAATGAATAACACAAGTAAAACACTGATGTCACGTTTGTTCATCATTAATTAATTATGAGGCGTCTTTTGTTTTGAGTAGCTGCGATATTTGTTCATGATTTGTACTTCAGTAGTAACTGAGTTACTACTAAGTATTTGTGCCCCCTCAAGGAAAGTATTACGAAGAAGTTCAGTACTAAGTCCTGTGGAACGCTACCTAACCACTGAATAGTGCATTATTTACTAAAATTGTTAACAGTGACAGACATAAATCATGAAAGCACCTGTTAGTCAAGACCAACAATCTATCCATTTTAAAGTCTCATGCTAATCTGTGACAGAAAATAATATGTCAGCCTAGGTATTATCAGTCAGGATAGGCGTTCGTTTTTTCAACAAATGTTATGATGCCTGAAATGTAAAGATGCTGCTTAGACAGGTTACACTGGTGTCAGGATCAGTACCTGTTTTATTCTTGTTACCCCTCTTTACTTAAGTTCCTGCCTTAGTTCAGTTTGCCAGTGGCTCCTTGATGTTGTTGCAATTGCTGATGGTTCTTGTTGACTGTGTGTTTGAGTTTTGATTTCCCACCTGTTCCTTTGTGTAACCAGTTCCCCTGTAGATAATTAAATTAACAGAACAAAAATGAATACCCCTTTTTAGTTTTGACCCCCTGTGGTCCGTTCTGCTCTGTAGCATGCCCTGCGTTTTCAGTTTTGTTAATAAACCCCCCCATGTCCCTGTTGGAGCCACAACTGGATCATCCACATCTTTTTCTTGCCTGCACTGTTCCTTGCCCCCGTGCCAGAACCTCCCGGGTTCATGATACACTGGTCTAGATCTGTGTCATTTTGCAAGTATAGACGTCTAGGATCTAAGCCATCACTTGCGAGTAACCAGTACAATTATAAATACTGAGTATGTGCAGAAAGTAAACAGAGTAGCCGAGTGAAACAAACAAGTACCTAAACTGAAATGATTTTTTTTTCCTCGATTCGTTCAGTATTTCATCTTGATTTGTTTATTTCTGTGAGTCAGTTACAAATTCATTGTAATAAGAACATCGTGTGATCAAACAGGGCAGGAGCATAAAAGCACTTAGATTGTCGATTCCAAAAGTTAAGACAAGATCTACAGTCTCATTATGATGATGAGTAGGGCCTATTATATTTTGAACAAAGCTGACAGATTAAACAGCATTTGCAAAAGTGATCTAATATTATCAATTTAATTTTCCATATTACTGCTAAAAACTCCATCTGAGGATACCTCGGCAGACAGAACCACATGACCAGGGAACTTGGCAGCGTGAAACAGGCTTTTCTCTGTAGTGCTGGAAGTGGGGGTGCTGAAGCACCTTTAGCGCCTTCTCTGGTCGTTACTGGTAATGCAGTGTCAGAATACTGTGCACATGTCTATAGTTTTTAATCAAAGAAAAACAGTGCTATGTTAATTATTTTCTAATGTCTCAGAGGTGACTTCATGCTTTTTTATTTCCTTCAGAAAGACTGCCATTGTTGGATGTCTAGCTACTGATGATGCAAAAGAACTACAGTAAAAGTCTATTGGTTGTTCCAACTTTCAACACCTTGAGCTCAAAATGTCTTCCTGTGAGGATTGTGCTAAACCGACATAAACAGGGTCCTTAGAGAAGGGACAGAAATGACTGTGGATGGATACATCGAGGATGAAGGGGATACGTGACTGGAGACGAGATTAGAGATTACAGGTCTTGGGAATGGTGTAACACGCATCTAGTTGACTTTGAGTGGAGCAAAACAGAAACCTCCCATTTACACATATTGAGGTGAATGATGGACAGGTATGGCTAATCAATACGAATAAGCTCAGCCGCTTGGTGCTTCTTCCTGAGACTGCCAGGGGCTGCGCTCCTTTCTCTCACAACATTTTATAATTATCTTATCAGTGGTGACAACCAAATCTGTGAAGAGATCAGCTATCCATAAAGGCCGAGGACAGACAAGGAGGCCTGCATGCAGTAAGGAGCAGGAGGGGATGAGCATTCAGAACGATATTACTACCAGAGGCCTGGACAATGGACAATGGACAAGACGACAGTTCAAAAGAGTCAAACTTACGTCAAGCTTTTGATGCCGAACAAGGACCGGTCTTGTAAACTGCTACAACCTGCAATTTAACCCCTAACCTGTAAGATATATAAGGAGCTAAAGAGGAATCAGTGAGAGCAGAGTTGTCTTCTACCTTAAGTCAGAAATACCAAAATATCCTTCCATTTTCTGTAACTACTCTGCGCAGTCAGGGTCATGGGGGGTCCAAATCTTATCCCAGACGCCAGGCAGGGAACAACACGGGGTGGGGCACCATCCCATCACGGGGCACACTCACACCTACAGTACAGGAAATTTAGTAACTCCAATTTCTGGGATGGAATTATTTAGACTATGACAAATTATTACATAAGAGAGCCATACTGCAAATGGGCATCTACCCGAGAAGATATATTCTAAACATCCATTTTCCAACTGCTTTTCCTGGTCAGGATCTCAGGAACAATGTATTCCATTAAAAAAAATTGATTGGGCTGTGTTGGGGCCCAAAATCTCTAGCGGGGCCCCTGCTTTTGTGTGCACCATTCACATAACCAGCAGTTTAGTTATACTAATCAGCTATAAATTTTGTTTATTTTAATTAAATTCAAGTATTAATTGAAATATTGATTAAAAACATCAATTATGGCATCACTGACCATAATATCTGCAATATACCCATTAGCACCAAGTTAATTTCTCCATCTAATGTCTGTGCTGGTGAAGTAGGTAACACGGGTGATGCCTTCCTTAGCACCGGGTTCCATTTGAGTTCCAGTCGCACTTTTAAGTGTGATAATGAGACTGGGAGCTGCTGTACAGTGCGGCGCACTATTGTACGGGGAACTATTGTACGATAGAGCGCTCTAGGTATTACAGCACTGCCGGGCATACAGCCAGCTAAAATGTATTTTTACGTACATTTGCTTTTTGTTTTTAATTAGATAAACTTTTAGTCAGGACCTTCACTGTTCAAAAATGACAGATGATCTGCTTGCTGTGAAAATTCTACCAGGGCAGAACGGCAGGGAATGGTCTTCTCAAGCCACCCAGTGGTAATTTTACAGTAATAACGGTGAACAAAGCAGAGGAGTACATGCTATGCTTGGAACAGAGGAAAGAGAGCAAAAAAAACACCACGATTTCTGCAGGGACCCAAATAATACATCATTTTTGACAGAGTCAGAAATCAAAATCTAGGTGCTGAAAGTTCCAAACCTGATTCAAGTGGCTTGGCAAAAAAAAAATAGTTATTGCTGCTACCTAAAATTCTGTGTTTAATGGGAATCTCTGTGAGCCATTTAACGTCAATGTAGCGGCTGACAGAATTTATGCATCGAGTAATTAATTCCAGTAAGTGCATTCTGACACATAATATGACTCAGTCGACTTAATACAGATGTTTATATCATGTGATTAAAATGTATTTATTCGGCATCTTGTTCCATAGCAATAAGTATGCAAAGAATTCCACTGGTGCAAGAATATGGATTGCTGCTAAATTTACATTTCCATTTAACTGACATGAGAGATTTTTCCTCCCAAATCTGGTAGCATTTGCCCCTGCCCAGGTAATGCCGTGAAGTCGACATTCTGTGGTATCAATAGAAATGCAGGATAAACACTGTGCTTCCCTTAAGCAATATTGCTTAAAAAGTGTACCTTTTCCCAGCGCTTGTTTACTGCACCCTCTGCTCCGCCCTCGCTACACCCACAGCCAACCGACGTCTCCTCAAATTTAGCATTTCTGACTGGGTCCACCTGCTGCATATCTCTTTCATCAATGAATATTTCATCATTGTTGTTCATCGTGACCTGTGAGGCAGGAAAGAAGACGAGTCAGGTCGGTTGGTT
>JAABNX020000045.1:5372614-5394279 GCA_015163995.2 Mormyrus lacerda | reverse complement strand
CCCCCCCCCCCCCCCCCCCCCCCATCTGGAGCTTGGAGTTGACAACCTGTCAGACAGTGTTTTCTTCTTGATGCGGGATTGGTGGGCGCTGATGGTCGCTGATGGTTGCTGACAGTCCGTCATTGTCAACAAGCCCCTCCAACTTAACAGGGAGCACAGAAGGTTTTTCAAAGCGCAAGAGCAGGAGCAGAAGCAACGACGTATGGAGATGCGGATCCAAAGTCTTACCATATTCCGCCCAAAATGGGTAAACAACAACACCACTTATTCATTCATTTTTTTTGTTTATCATATTTATATTTCATTATACTTTTATAATTATACTTATATAAAATATTCACTAAAATTAGCCAAGATTATATTGTCAGAAGGACATGATGTACCTAGAATTAACAGGCTTTAATTTTTGAGCACCATTCAATGAACAGCCTTCCCAGTGCCTCATATCAGCCATCCATCCACCCATACATTCATCCATCCATCCATCCATTCATCCATCCATTGTTGGGCATCCTAAAGGCATCATCAAGTATTTCAGTAGAGAAACTCGTAACATCAAGTATTAATGTCTTGGTATAATACTTTGATTGGCTGTTTCTCTGTTGCACTGATGATCATTGGCTGTAAACTAGTCTCCCCTAGTTTCCTGAGGAACCTCTCAGGCTTGCCAGCCTTCCCATCCTTCCAGGTCATTCTCCTCTCACCTTCTGCCCCAAGATGGAGTTTTAATGACACTCTTCAGGACACTCCTGGTTTTATACAACAGCTTAAAGTGGGATGATGTGATTTCTTGGCGCTCCGTTCAGAGAGCCGTGACAATCCTTAGATACTACGGCAAGTCGCAGAATGCTTCATTAACGGTATGTGTGGTGCATTTTTTGTGCTTTGAATTCTGCTCTGAACAAGCATGGAAAAGGATATCAAGGCACCCAAGGAGTGACAAATGCCTAACCCATCAGAAAAATCATTTGAAAAGCACTCAGAGCAGAATTTAATGCTGTCTATGGCCAAAGCCATATTTTCCATTCATTGAACCAAGCAAAAATATTATTACCAGTGGAATAGAATGAGTAAACTCCCTAAGACTGAAATGAATGAAATCTAAAGCAATGATTTATTTACTTAAGACTAAAGAGAGTTCTACAACAACCATTAACAATATCAAGAAGACTTTAGAAACATTGGTTAATATAATCACACACAGCATTGGATGCTGATTGGATCATTTTTCTTTGTACTGAGCCTTAAACTGTTGGCCTTTGGATAGACTGGTCTCATAAAGGTCATTATAATGCATGGTACTGTACAGCACATTTTGACATATTCTTATATCTGACATCGTTTTTCTCCCAATTTGATCGTCATTTAAATTGAAATAAACTAAATGCTCATGGAAGTTTTATTTACACAATCAGATGTAGAGGGGGTGGGTCCAAGCAACTTGAGGAGGTGAGACCAAGGCGTCTGATTGGTTGATCCTGCCTCATCTAGTTGCTGAAGCCCACCTACTCTACAATCTGACTAGCTGTCTCTCTGAACCAATCATTTTTCACTCTGCCCTCAGAATATTTTTGTTAAATTCCCATGAGCAAACTAAACAATATCAAACATCAAGCCAATCAATAACGTGGCTAGGTCAACACAACTACCCCCAATACTTCCAGTTAGTAATTCATTTCCATACTTAGGAAGTATAATTTACAGTCTTTAATGTCCTAATGCAAAGGATAAGAGAAAATCAACAGCGCTCCCCTAAGACCTTCAACCAGGGTAGGATCTAGGCTGTGAGAATAAATGTTCTTCCTCAGATTACTTTTCTCTTTTTTCTACCACCTGTTTCCCTACCTCCTAAATTTATTGATGAAGAGAGTCCCCTAATATCCATATTGATATAGGGTGGAAAGCGAGCCAGAATACACAGAAATGCCCAAAGGAATCAGGAAGCCTTTCTCTGCCAAACCAAAATCTCTGCTATATATCTTCTCAGTTGACAGCTATAGTTACTTGGACGAACACTGACACAAGAATCCTCTAGCCCTTCATTGAGGACGTCTTCGTCAGACTTCGCAGGCTTCCAGACCTACTATATACCGGTCTTTGTAAGAAGAACATGATTCTTTGATTGGGACCCGTTATTACTTCCACGCTGAGGGCTTGGAGGACTCCTGGAAAAGCAATCGTAGAGCCTTATTGGTATGACTCTCCCTCTCTGCACCACTACACCACAACGTTAACTTCCTGTCTGGTGGACAACCATTTTCGCATCTTTCCTGGAGAGATTAACGTTTATTTACATTCACTGACTTGTTTGCTGCCTCTGGCTTATGCTCATTTACTGATTTAGAGATTTCGAAAATTTGCTCTCCCATGCATGTCACGCTCGCTTTAGCTGAATAACAGGTCAGCCATGGTGACCTATGAAAGCTCTTGTGATACGTAACTTCCTTCACACCCAATGCCTGAGTGGTTTGAGTCTCAGATTTCTAAATGTGGTACAGTAACAGTGGCAAGGTGACGCTCATTAAAACCAACCCTCCACTAGCATTAACACCCAAATTGGAGAGAGACCTGAAGGAGCTTCGATCTAACCCTGACTGGGTTAATATATGGTCAAATCTTTCCTCAAACAGCCTAGCCCGTTGAGCTAACCATAAGTTTCTATACAGTTTTTAGAATACACTTTTATCCAAAGCCCCATAGAGATGAGAGAGCAGGGTCAGGCAGTCCCTGAAGCAAACGGGGGTTAAGGGTTGGTAAAGTTACTTTTCTGACCCTGGGATTTGAACCAGTGACCTTCTGATCACAAGTAGAGAATGCTAATCCACTGGAATGCATCCACCCTCCCTAATGTCAGATGCATATGCAGGGCATATCACAGGAGATATCGCACAAATGCTCCAGGTTCACGTGCCGTACTGCCAGCGTGTTCAGCGATGGTGGCGTGATCAGCAAACTTTGGGAGCATGTATTAGCTACATTATCGCATATAAGAAATGCCCCCAGCATTGTTGGTCTAACTGCTATAAAAAGACACTTTTGCACAATTGGTTTATTCCCAAATTATATATGTCAAGACAACAGCTACTATTCTACTATGATAATGTCTCACTCAACAAACTAATGTAATGATTATCAAAGCTAAACCATCTACACTAAAGACATGGGAAAGAATAGCATGAACCTATCACTGGCTCATTAAAACTGTTGGCCTTTCCACCAATTACAAACTACTTCTATTTTAACTTAACTAAATTGGTGTGAAATCCTTCGTTTTTTCCATTCGTTTGTACTGTTCTCATTCCACACGGAAGTGTTACCAACCATCTGTAAAGTATGAAAGTCAATAAAGAGAATGATGATGAAAAAAAGAAGTTATAAAAGTGCTGAAAAATCCAAATCGGAATAGGTCAGACTTCTTCGTGGACTCCCATTTCTCCATCACATTGGCGGGGGGGGTAATGGAGGTAGGGGGAGGGGGGTTTCTTTGTAACTCACTCTGTATCAGCTAGCAGTCCGTCTGCTCAGTGATGCTGACAATTTAACATGCATTCTTGTGCTTAGCGACAGGACATCAAGCTGCAGTGGAATCGAGGACAATCGTCTGGGGTACACCGACCTTACCGTCGATTCCAGGTTAACGTCGAAAAGCATTAATTGTCTAAGTGACGTTTGATACACCTGTGGACAGATAATCAGTGTAGCAAAGCAGACGTGCACTGCATGCGATCAAGGAAAAGTACCATAAGCGTGGCAACCTTTTAGAGAATAGACCGCTTGATGTGTGATGCTGACTCTGTATAATATAGAATATTTAAAGCCTTTGCTTTTTAATTAAAACAGCTCTGATGACAACAGCACCAAACAAACAAGGTTACGCTTAACTGGAAACAAAAAAAAAAAAAAATTTAAAATCCACAAATGTCCTCAAACTATTTTTCATGGCTTTGTAAGAGCATTAGCAGATTAGCAAAGAGACCACACCACATGACATCTGCACAGTGGATGCCAGGCTTGGCCTGTGGTTGTAAACAGTATGGGGAGGATTAACATAAGGTGCCACAAAAGAAACCTAAGCTACTCAGAGGTGGACAGTTTAGGTCCAGAAAGTGAAAATCCAGAACAAGATTCTGAGATCAAGATGAACCAGTTGAGTATGATGAGTCACAGTCACAGAGGACTCAGCTGGCTTGTTGAAACAAAGTCTTGGTCTGGATTTTTACTTTCTGAACCTGAACTCTCCAGTTCTGCTTGTCATACGCTGCCATCACAACTTCGATCTTCGATCTTACTTGGTACAAAACGGAGAAGAATTAGTGGGTTACTATGCAGTTAAGGGTGACCACAGCTTCGTGTCCTGTGGTGCCTGGGGTTAGCTCCAGACCCCTGAAACAATGATCAGGGTAAGCGCATAGTAGACGGATGGATGGATGGATGGATATTAGGTTATATTATCAGAAACAGGGGCCAGTAAACTAAATTATCACTGAGGTTCTCAGTCACATGACTCCTCCTCCTATGATGCAGTCGCCCCCCCCACTCCCTTCTCCCCTACAAATCCATTATGTCAGGAGATACAAAAACATATGGGATCTACATGTTACATAGTAGAACAAAAATACACAGATTGAGAATATTTTGAAAGTGGTTTCACTTTCAAGTGAACAAATACTTAGAAAAACAAATAAATGCAAACATGTACAAGACCAACAGTATCATAACACTAAACTAAAAGGCTTAACTTCTGGCCTAACATTAATAACTGGGGAGTTAATCCCACCTCATATATGTTACAAACTATTATCAAAACATCGATGGGGATCAATCACAACTAGGCATAGAAGAATGAACAGTTGACAACATCAAGCAGTACATAATTTAAATATGTATATTTACCCATGAATATAATGGGGCTGACAGACTGAAACCTTTTATTGCCATCAAGGTCAAGGCTGCAAAAAGCAACACCCCCCCCCCCAGCCCTGTGTAGCTTTCGCAGCTAATGACTCCAAGCTGGCTCTAATTGATCCAGCCAGACAGTGATTAAGGGTCAGCTGAAGAGACACCGAAAGCAGGAGGAGAGTAAATGGCTAGGAAGGGGCTGCCAGTGGCAGGCATTTCCAAGCTATATTTTCAAGAAGTCTGTTGAGATGCCGTGTTTTATATCGATTTGGGTTAATAAAATGCTTTCTGACTTCATCAGTCTAGCCGATTGTGGCTGCCTCATCCCACAAATCACCTCAGTATTTGTTTATGCACTTTGTCTAGTTACATATACAACAGTCATTTTATTTCACACCCATTTCCACTGATCAATAATATAGAGTGAGTCAGGTGACCACAGGTTAATACTACGCGTCCGTTCGTTTTGGCTGTCCTTCGGTAAGGGCTATGTATAAATCGGTGATGATCTTGCGAAATCTTCTTACGCTTTAAGGTTGTCTTCCCTGACCTAAATTCCCGATTCTGGTTTCTCGCTGGAACGGCTCCTTTATTTTCCTGGGTCTCAATTTGCGCAGTGAGCCTCGCATCCTCATAAAGGAAACCGCACCCCCAATGGTTTCTGTTCCCTGGCCAGTCCCTGAGTGATTCTCCCGTGAAGGTTTTACGTGTGTATGTGACTCGGGGGGGGGTGCTTGATTTTAAGTTGGGGTTTTAGCCAATGGAGATGGAGTCTAATGAAGGCCATCTATCACCGCAGAGCACTTTAATCAACAAAATACAGCTGATTTTTCATCCATGTTATCGCGTAAGACTGATACACTGACTCCCCCACTCGGCTAGCAATGTATCAATGTCCAAATAATTGTTAAAACAACTCACGGTCCTCTCTTTAACTTTCTCCACTTGGCTGAGGCTAATTGCTACTAACAATGCTGTTATTTTCCTGCACTTACTTTAAATTCACACGTTGATTTATTGATTTTGATCGAGGGACAATCCCACAAATTGGCGGCTCGAACACTGTGCCGAATGTCGTTCGTTTTTTATAAATTTTTCAATTACAATATTGTATGTTTCAAGATCTCGCCAATCACTGCAAAATATAAGTTGGAGTACCAGTTGTGTCATGAGCCAGTCCATTACTCTCTTGCTGAGTTTCTGTGGGGGTGGGGTGCAGCTCAGAGGGTTATGACAGTGTTTCCCAACCCAGTCCTCGGGACTCCCAGATAGTCCATGCTTTTGTTTCCTCTCAGTTCCCCGCCTACCAGTCCACATTTTTGCACCATCCTGGTAGGGAGCAAAAACATGAACTGCTGGAATTCCCCGAAGACAGTATTGGGAAAACACTGGGTTAGGATGCTGTGCCTGCGAATGGAAGGTTGCTGGTTCAAATACCACGGCTCATGGAATGATAACACCACTGGGGTCTTGTGTAATGCCCTAAAAGCCCAGATCCTCCAGGGGTCATCTCACCCTCCTTTGTCAACACCAAAAAGCGTACATCGCTTGGGATAAAAGGATCTGTCAAATGAAAAGAAATCATTGTTGCACTAACTGTGATCACAAAGACTATACTCCAGCCCCAGAATAGGCCTTTAAAGAAATCCTAAGGAAAAGGTTGGAAGTTTACCTATCTGCTAATTTTAATTAACTGTAGTTCGCAATTCACATAATGAAAAGTTTCATCGGGACTCAAAGGAGCTAATTTTGTCATGCTAATTGGGTAAGGCCAAAGCCAGCCAGGCTAACACTGTGTACTTGCTAATTTAAATTGTGCTGATCAACCTGGTGCTTTGTAATTTCATAATTAAATTTTCCGTAATGCAGAAATGCAGTTCTGTAGCCAGAGGGTATGCAAGGTAATGCATCATGAGTAGTCACTGATTAAATATACTTCTGTATGCAAAGCTGAGGGGACACTTATAATATTGCATAATATATTACTGTGAAGGTATAATATAATACTGAGAAGTTGTAGCAGGAAAACTACGGGATCTAAAGTTTTTCTCGCAAACTTTCAGATGTTCTACTCTAGCAGAGGATGTGCTCCTCTTTGTAAAGAAGGTTATGATGGCAGATGTTACATTCTTTATAAAAATGAGAATCATTTGACATAATTAAATTTTAACAGTAGTTTGTTATGCGAATTGTAATTTTAAGTCCTAAAATGAATCTCACACATTTCAAATAAGAACTGGTATAAGTAATAATAATAATAATAATAATAAATTCATAATAATTGATACTTTTCTTGATCCCCGTGGTCTAAGGGCTACAGAGTAAGCTGTCCACAAAGGGCAGCCACTCGTGGTGGCACCCAGGGAGCTGGGGGTTAAGGGTCTTGCTCAAGGACCCGCAGATGAGCTGAGGCTGGGTTTAAACCTGCAACCTTCTTATTAAAAATTGAATGGCTTACAGGATATGCAGCTGAGAGATTGGATGGATGGATGGTTACTTTTATTGTTGCTGTATAATAATAATAATACCAATAATAACAATAAGAAGAAGAAGAACAACAACAACAACAACACTACTGTATAATTATTTTTCCGACCTCCCGACAAATTTGACTTAGGGAATGAATCTCGTGCGTAAATTGGGGACAGCTTGTAACCCCGAGATTCTTGAATCCATGAAAAGCAATGATTTCAATGTGAAACCATTAGTTATTCTGTTGAAAATACAGCCAACACACAGAAAGTATAAAACATAAATGCTCATAATAGCCAAGTTCCATCGGTTGCTGTGACTCGGTGATTTTATACTCTATTTTTCATTTATAAATGCACCGCTGGGCCTGTAAACACATCCGCACAAACAGAGCAGCGCAATTACCTCTCCTGTAAACATCGCAGGCCCTGAAACATTCTCATCCATGTGGTGTCAAATAAGGTCTTTTGTAATTCACTTTTTTTGTACGACGATGGGCACATTTTTGAGGGAGAGGATGATTCTGGTTGTCCTGTTTTTACTCGCCACAAGAGCTACGCAACTGCGCCCGACTGTTTTTTTTTCCCCAACTGATAATGTGTATTTGAGAGATCATGGCAAAAATACAGAGAAATGTCTCTCTCGGGGCTGTGGCTCACCACTTCTATTAGATTGTATTGAATTTTATTAAATCATCTCCAGGCTGTCACTTCATTGCGGTCGCCATCAGAGGATTATTATTTATTTTCCTGTCAAACTGGCATTTGGAGAAATCCCACGGCGATCAAACATTCAGCGGAGAGGACAGCTCGGAAACAAACACACACACACAGCTGCTAATGGGTTTGCTCTCTGGTGAAGGCTGAGGTGGGGGGGCGTTAACGGTGAAGGGCGCCCTCACATGGATTAAGAGTAAATGTTCGGCATGGCAGAAGGACATGCATGCAATTTCAGCCTTGGCCCCTTGAGGGCGCTGCAGCTAGTATTCTTCACTCCAGAGTCGCCAACTTCGGTCAGCTGGCTGGAGTGAGATTTTCGACTTGAGACAAGTCTGCACACTCATTTAAATGTACGTAACGGTTTTATTACCTTTCAAACACTCTGTAGGGTTTGCAAAGTACCCCAACGCTTTTGATGTAGCTAATTTCATGTTTAGAATGGAATAAGATAGATTTGCCGTATGATTTCTTGTATGAGCCTACATGTCAAAGTAGGACCCTCTACTCGTCTCCCGCCTATAATTCTGCCCCTTTTGCACGATCTCACGCAAAAGTGTGATTCTGCTGAGAGCGGAAAAACCCAGAAATATCTAATTTTACAAGCGCCCCCTCCCCCCCCCCAGCCTCACAGTTGGTGCAACCACAGTGGTTTAATGGCACGCTGAGGGAAAGGGCGCCTATTGAAACAGAGCACCCTGATGCATGCAGATCCCTTTGAACTGGCAGGAGGCATGCAATTAAATTAATCTAATCAATCAACCTGAGCCCGCCAAAGGTTACAGGGTGAACAGGAGAGCTGGCCGGGAACGCAATCCGTCACCCCGGCGACATCTGGCTTGTGTCGGCCGATTCACGACCCTGGCACACTGCGGCAAAGCGGAGGGGGCCAGTGCGAGGAGTGGACAGAATAGTATAGGGGACGGTTACCAAAAACCGTCCAAATAAGCCTCCCGTTCCACATTTGCCACTTATATGTATGAACAGTGTAATGAATATGGCCATATCGCCTTTACGAAGCAGATACCGCCGTTGCTGAGCGTCTGCGACTGAAAAGGGACAAGGCTGCCATCTAATGGCCAACTAAATAGTGTGTTCTTCTCACGGAAAAAGCATAGCATTTTTTTTTTTTTTTATTATTATTTGGTATTTTCAACTTTTATTCATGTGATTCTCAGCCAGCATCGTCTGCAGCTCCATACATCACAACAGTCACCACCAGCTTTTTGACAGAGACTAAATGTGACCAAAAAACAAAAACAAACATCACCATATGTAACATTATTCTGTAATAGTTTAGTGGCACAGATAAACAAAACACAAGCTAATGAAAAGACTAATTCTTGGAACATTATTTTGACCTTATGCGTATGACAGCCACCAGGATAAAAAAATGCAGGAATGAGCATTCAAAAGCACTCAGTGACCTCCTGTTACTGTCGGTCTAAACGCAAAGCCTTGTCTCACCCAACTTCAAGGTGATCCTAAGTACATTAAGACAAATGACTGGTTCTGTAAAGTCATTTTGCCACTGGTCTTGGATACTTCAGGGATCTACACTTCTCCACATCTCCTTGTTTTGTATTTTTAAAGGCATACAGTAAACACTGAATGGTTCATGAGTTGGTCGTAAATTTCGCATCCATGGGAAAACAGGAGACCCTGACCTGGAGTGTTTCCAAAAATGAGTGGACTAAACAGGCTGATTTGGTTAATGCTAAGGTGGCACATCTGCAGAGACAAAAAAAATAAAAATAAAATAAAAGAACCGTTCACCTTCAATCCCACACAAGCATACCCTACATAATGTGATACCTAAAGGAGGGAGGGCTGTCACACACATTTATTACCGTCATGATGCTCTGCTGGAATCCAAAACGAAGACTCATTAATAACCACACACTCTCTCTTAACACATGAAAACCATCCAAAGTGCACAACGTAACAAAAAAATAAATAAAGTCTGCAAAACACAGTGCATGGAACAAGAATAACATCCAACATTAGAGCTGTACATCTTGCATAAAAAAAGGTTAGAATGACCTGAAGTCACTGGCTTTTGGTTTGTTTCTTTGAGTACTTGGAGTCTGCCAGAAGACGCCTTGCGTGTTGACGACGGTGGATCGGACTTCCCGCCGACGGCTTTCAGACCACGTTAGTAACAGCAGGCGATGCTTCTTAGCCTTTCTGTAGAATTATTTTTAAAGCGCTACTTGAAAAGGGATCATCGGCTTTGACGTGGGAGGCGGCATCCCGAGTTGGAGTGTGTTAGGTCTCTCTTAAAAGAAAACAGCGGAAGGGCAGTAGCACCGACCCGTCTTTGGGTGACTCGACGTCGTGTAGACGAGGATGCGGCCTGGATCCTCAGATGTGAGAGTTACAGTCGGGCGAGAATGGCTTTCTGTGTGGAGACTCTGCCTCCTACGCAAAGGACAAAGGCGAGAGGGAACGGTCAAGAGTGACAGGCCAGAGCTCGGCGGAAAGCACAAATCTCGAGGTTTTTCCGGGGCATCGCTGGTAAATCAGAGCGAGCACCGATCCATAAGCTATTAAAAGCGAAGCTTTGGCTAATGAAAACAGATCAATGTGTTCGTCAAAGCCGCATCTGTCAACATCAGGCTATTGCAGTTAACAAAAAAAAAAGTCAATAAAACGAGTGAATGATCGGAGCAAGAATCCCAAGGGGGATAAAAATGGACTCCGGGGAAAGATTTGTTAATCGCGCAAAATTTCACTCGTCGAGTGTCTTACCGAGCGTGTTCTCTATCGTGTTTATCGCCGACTTGTTCACGCGGAGAGTCACCTGCTCACCTCTGAGACAAAGGGAAGGAACATCAATGAGAGAGGCCTCAGAAATAAGTGTGATAAATGGTCCCACCTAATATCAGGGCCACAGCTGACAGGGGACACCCATTACAGCTAATCACTTCCTGCCTATCGGTCGTATCCCATCTCTCCGTGCTGGCGGACGTATACATGCGCTTACGCTCTGCTTTTTCTCAAGGCGCCCATCCTCAGCAGGGCCGCCACGACGTTCTTCTGCAGGTCTGAAGACAGCACCTCCAAGCACGTCAGCTCCCCTGTAAGCGGGGACAAGAGGGGAGGTATTGAAGTGGACCATTAACCACCGCGCCACCCACAGGTAGAGAAGCACTGGCGACGTGTCAGATACCCGACAGGATGCGTTTAACGGCATAGCTGCGGACTCCGGCTACGTAGCTCTTCTCGGGAAGGCTCTCTGCCACCTCCTCGTACAGGTACCGGCACACCATCTGTCCCGGGGGGAGAAAAGGAGGCACCTTCAGGACCAGAGCCAAGTCCAGCATGGAAGCAATTTGGGTGCAAATGACTCCACTGCCCAAAGCAATGGTGCTTCTCAACCCAGTCGTTAAGAACCCCCAGATGATCCATGTTTTTGCTCCCTCCCAGCTCCCTGTCAGACAGTTCACATTTTTGCTCCCTCCAAAACACTTGAACTGTCCGGGGGGATCCCCGAGGATCGGATTGGGAAACACTGGTGTATGGAATGCCCAGGACCTGAGAGAGGCTGACGCCTATGAGATAGAAGGCTTCAGATCCATAAAACTGGAGCACAGCAGGACAAATGAAGTAGCTGCCAACAAAGTAGTATTTACAGCCCATCCTTAACGCCTCCACATGTGTGTAATACGGTCAGTGGGGGATTCTCAGCAAAAACCACCTCCCGCCCGTGGAGACCATGAGCTACGCGAGGCGATGAGGAGCATTAATCAGCAGGGATCCTACCTGGTAACACAACAGGAATGGCTGAAACATAGCGGAGAGGAAGGAGAGGGTGGGCCGGCCCCGTTCCGTCGCCACGATGTCCTGCTTCAGGATCTGAATGGTGCTGCGTTTCGTCAGGAGAAAGCAGGCCTCGTCGAAGTCCTGAAGGAGGGGACGCGTTCAAATCAAACCCACCCACCCGCCCCAAAATGGGGGCTGAGAAGATATGGTTACACACGTGCTGAGGCACGTGGTGAAAAACCTCACCTGGACTTCCGCTCCGGGACAGAGGATGAACTCGTTGGAGAACACGTCTCGCAGGTAGCTGAAGCAGCTGTACACGTCATCTGAAAGACACGGAAGGCATGGAGTTACAGGGCACAGAGATACAGGGCATGAGAGACACCACCCAGGTCCCCGATTTCTGGCTGGCTCCACCCCTTTACCTTTTCTGGAGGTGGGCGCGATGTCCATCGCCATGGCCAGCATGGCAGGGCGCAGAAACACGTGCAGGACCTGGTTCCTGTAGGAGGCGCAGGAGAGCACGGTGACGGCGTGGTTAAAGAGGTCCTCCTCCGGGGCCCTGGCCCCGGTGCCCTTCGGCTCCGTTGCCAGCCGCACGCGGCCGCTCTCCACACACACCAGGTTAGGGTGCAGGGCCAGGCCAGAGGCCACCGCCCTGCTGGCAGAGATGTGGTCTAGGAAGACAAGAAAAAGGGAGACTCGCGTCAGCATAGGCACATACGCACCTGTGAAGCCACACCCACACCTGTGAAGCCACACCCACAAAAGGGGTGGAGTCACTAAGATCTGGATCTTTGTTACTTTGAAGGCCTATTGGGGGAAAAAAGACACCATCTGGATCCAGGTAATGAGGACCAGAGTTTCAAAAAACCAGCTACAAAAAAAGCTCTTGCATCCAGCATTCAAGTAACCGGAACTATTCAAAAATACCAGTATTAGAATGTTAAATTCATAATAAGCAGCAATGGCACTATATTAAGAATTTACACAAAGAAAGAAAGAAAAGCACTATGCAGTACATATCAGTTCCCATGCACGCCTACAGAGCAGAAGGCTACAGGAGTCTTTCCGCTTGATCTGCTACTGTTTACCTCACGATCTCTTGTGTTGTATCCAGCAGTAACATTGCAGCATGTTAAAATAACAGTACAATAATGATTAAGGTGGTATATAAAAAGACTAAAGTGTAAGAAAAGTGTTACAATTCAGTGTTCTTCAAGAGTAACACTCAGCCATCTAAAAAAAAACAAAATTCAACAATCCAAGAGTGTCTGGCTCCCAGGGTTGCCGGTTATGAGAATCTGTACTGTAATTCTCAAAAAATTAGTTCTCTAAAAATTCTCAAAGCGTCCTAAACAGAATCAGGGCTGTATGGTGGAGCAGAATGATTCTGCTAGAACAGAACAGGTCTGTCATCTTCAGAGTACAAGCAACTCAGTGGAAATTACAGCCCCCAGCAAGCAAATTAAGTGGTGTGATAAAAAGATGGCAGAGGTGCAGACATAACGCACTGTTTATCTTTGCACTTAAGGGCTGATTTCACTCAGGGTAGGTGGTTTTGCGCTGCAAAAAACACAGCTTTTCATGTCATTCTTAATTCCGAGTGAGGTATTACTATACGGACCTGTGACACACAGCTTAGGCTGACCTAGAAAACAGATACTGTGCTTTCTTTGCCCGAAAGATACATACGGAAAAGTCGACAGGTTAAAAAGCCTAAATGGCTCCAGTTCTCATGGTTTTTGAGTGCAAAGTCTCCCTCCAGCTGAGAACATGGCATCATGGCCAAAGCTCAAGGCACCCACCTTAGCGACAGGCCTATCTAGCCAGTATCTGCCCTCAGGTATCGCACTACTGGGGATAGCTGCAGTTTCCACCACTGCCCCCTAATGGTGGAATTAGCTCCCTACACCTGCCAAACTGCTGAATTCCTTTGCTCACGTGAGCTGCTGCCATCCATCTCTCCTTCTCTTCTTTTTTTGTTGATGTGGTGGTGATGACACCACATGAGCTCAGAGAATGAGGTTTATAAGGCCGCACGTGACGTAGCACCATACCAGGCCAGTCCAGGAAGGCCCCAAAAGCTTGAGCCAGCCCCCGGAGCCAGGCAGTCTGCTCGTTGAGCCACGCCACTTCCACGCCGTGCGGGTTCTGCAAAAGGATGGTGGCCACCAGAACCCAGGGTCGCAGCACCATGTTCTCCTCCTGAAGACGCACCATCTTGTAGGCCACGTCGTTGACGAACCCCTGGATGTCCTCGCCGGGCCTCTGGGGGATGTGTCTAGGAAAGTCACATGACCAGTCTGACTTGATAGGCCATTCCAGTCCTCTAAGACCACAGGGTACCCCCATCCTCCTTCATCCAAAGCACTCCATGGGCTGGAGTAACTATGAAGTGATTCAGTCGACACTAAGCGAATATTAGTGCTAAGACGTTAGCCTATTCTATCTTGTGCTACACTACCCACAAGACCTCCCCATACCTGGCAATGACTGGACCGTCTTGATTTGTTGGGGACACTCGGAAAAGAGATCAGGGATTATACTTTAGGTATTACGAATAATTACGGTGGCTGGAAATGAACATAATTCAAAACCGGAAAAAAAAAACAATCAGATAATCTTTGCCTGGGGCTTGACTAGATTGTTTACGGATTCTGACGAGGATTACCTGGGCATCAGGTTGTACTGGGAGCGGTTCACTCTGCCCTGGGCCAGACTGCGAAGGGACACCGGTTGACCAAAATACACGTGTATACTGCCGTAGTCCTCACTGAGGATCCTGCGAGCTTTCAGAAGTCCCTGCAAGAACAACACACGGATAAACAAAGCGGGTAGGGGTCACTCGACAAGCTACGCATTTTTGCTGAAACAACAATACGCTCCAAAATGTCACTAGGTGACAAAGCTTGATGGATTGAGGCAGCAGCTGGCTGTCTGCCTAGAGGCCCAGGGTTTCCCAACCCAGTCCTCAGGGAACCCCAGACGGTCCACATTTTTGCTTCCTACTGGGAGCTGGGAGAGAGCAAAAATGTGGACCGTTTGCGGGTCCCCGTGGACTGGACTGAGAAACGCTGGCCTAGATGCATTTCAAAGACACGACACAGAATGATCAGAACAAGGGGCTCCTGAGAGATGGACTGGCTTACAGATGTAGACTCCTTGGGCTTGGGCACCCCGAGGAGCTCGCGGGCATACAACGCCTCCTCCAGCACGCGCTCGTAGCTGATGCTGATTGGCACCATGCTGACATCGAACACCTCCCCCTTGAAGAAGGGTTCCATTGCGATGTTGAGCAGGCCTGAACAGGACAAGGACAAGATAATGAAATATAACTTAGATGTTGAAAGGAGCGCGAAGACGGATGAAGACTACGGCCCATAAATTTACTCTTACCTAATTTGGGAGTTAAAGACTTGCATGTTCGACTTCTCGTCCCTTCTAAGAAGAATTCGATCGGTGCGTATCCGTTCTAGGGATCAAATGCATATGAGCGATGTTAGGACTCACTGGAACTATGTGACACATGTACAGACATTCAGGAACTCATACCATATTTGGGTTCCCAGGACAGCCGAGCATGGAACGGCTCCACCAAACAAGTTACTGAATAAATGAAATGTGTTCAACCTCAGTTTTGAGTGGTGAGATTTTTAGCATTTAAACTGTTACACTGAGCTGATAAACATACTGGGCACCAGCCCATGAAACACGACGCGGAAGAGCTGTGCCTGTAGGTAGGAAGCAGACGTCAACTAGAAAGGCAAAGCGATGCGAAATTAAAATATTATATTTAAAAGACGTTGCAAAACAGCCCGACGCTTGTTAAGAATGTGGGATCCAAACTAGTGTATGGGAATCTGCGTCATTATGCTTATAAATAGCCAAGTGTGGGATGAAGCTGGAGGCAGTGAGGGCCCTGAATTCTCTTCCGTCTGCGGACGGTGCTCACCCTCAGCATCGTCTTGACGTACTCGGAGAAGACAGCCCAGTACAGTCTGTCCCCTCCGAACGAGCGCCGGATGAAGAAAGCGCCGGACATTCGTAACATCTCTCCCACGAACTTCATGCCCAGGAAGTCTGGAGATTTCACGGCCAACCAGAAATTAGGGGTGGCATCGATATTCAAGACACGCACATCTCTGATAGCCTAGAAAATTCTACTTTTGTATCGGATGGGGAAAAAAAAATAAATGTAATATGCCTTACAAGAATGTTGGGAGTTTTGGGAAGCCATTCCCAAACTGAAGTAAGACACAACAGTCACGCTTAAGTAATCTCATCTCCGATATCCACCTGTCCCCACATCTTTTTGGTCAGTAACTGGTACTGGAGAATTTCGACAGCGGCCGTCTCAGAATACGTGCCCATTCCCGCTGCGATGACCGGCAGGGCGAGATCGTAGGTATACAGGAGGTAGGACACGATGAGGAAGTCCATGTAACTCCGATGGCTTGGAAGCAGCACCAGGGGATGCTCCTGGATGGCCTGTTGAAGCTGGCGACAGAAATGTGCAATCACCGCGTCACAAAGAGCAAAGAAGTCTGTCCCTCTTAGCAAACTTCCGGCAGGTACCGTCTGAACAAATTCAACCTGGATTAAAGATCGAATTCATCAGATTAAAGGCCCCCTTGTAGTAACGGAGCAGATTATGGAAGACTCACTCTCTGGATGCCATCCTCATTCACGCGGATCCTCTGGTAGAGGGCCTTGAAGGCTTTGTTGAGCGTATAGGCAAAGAACCGGACGGTGCCCAGCTGAAGCTTATGCGCCATCTCCTCCAGGATGGCCGAGGCCTCCCCCTGGATGATCTCGGTTGCCTCCCCAGTCTCCTTCGATAGCTGAGAGCGTAATCGACATGGTGGCACTGAGCAGGTAAGGCAGTGAAGAGCGTGCAAATTCCCCAGATCTGGCTCTTGCAGCAGCTATCACCGGAAAAACTGGTCCAACCTCTAAGGACAAATGCCACGCCCTTTTCCAGGTAAGGAATCCTACCTGGTTGCAGTTGCAACTTCAAGGTTTGTTTGTGTGATCAGATAAAACTCCTTTGCGCTAAAGAGTGAAATACAATATCTATTTTCCGAAAGTACAACACTATCAGGTGTGTTAATGTTCATAATTCATCACGACTGGCCCTCCCAGAAGGCAGTAGAAATGCCTCACGCTTCTACAGATGTGGGTGTGAATCTAATTACTGCTAAATATAAAACAAGTTTGATGCTGCTCAATGTGTGTTTTCGCATCACTCGTGTGGGTTTACTCTTTTTATGAAAATATTTTATTTTAAAGTGTGCATCCTATGTAGCAAAATGCCAGCACATCCAGGGTATATTTTAGCAGATGCTCTCATCCAAAGCAACATACATTTTTTCTTTTTTTTTTTTAAAGAAAGGAGGATCAGCCCGTCCCTGGAGCAACTGGGGATAAAGGCCTCGCTCAAGGGCCCAGCAGAGGAATCACTACGCTGACAATTTGAACCAGACATACCTTGATGCATGCATGCTTCCTACAACATATGACTTCTACTTTCCACGTACAAGCCTTAACTTGAAATGGATGGATTAACTGCGTGATAACACATTTGTTCAGCAAGCTTGGCTCAGGCAGACATCAGCCAAACTCATCCCAAACCATCGATGCTACAAGCTCACGTGCTCGGCATGACTAAGAGAGTACATAGATCCACTCGTAACTTGAGTTCTGACACTTACGGCTGACTGGACGGGCTGGAGGGGTGGGGGTTAACCAGTTGGCCTCGGAACCCATTTTTTTTTTTCCTCCGCGCATGGATTTTATTTTCCATTGTTTTCTGGCTTTAGCTACTCTGACTCTTAGCACTTTTATAGCTATGTCTGTCGAAGCAATTGTTATTTTTGCTTGAATTGTAACCGAATGTTTAACGTTACCATTGCTGTATTAAATTTTCTCACCTCGGTAACAACGTAGCGAAGCTGCTCAGACTGCAGCACCATAGTCTTTAGCATGCTTGGTTTACAGGGTGTGACCCCCTTGTAAAGAACCGGCATGTAACACTTCAGTGCATATTTCAGGTCGCTGCTGTTTCTCCTCTCTTCCAGGATATCCTCGAAGTCATCTCTCTTCTTTAAAGCTGGGTCTCTTTGCTTCACATGCAAATACAAGTTCACATAATTATATACAGTAATGTCAACTAGCATTACTCTGTTAGTTCTACTAGATATCCGCATTAATACAAAATGCAACTAAATAATTAAAAGAGTTTAACTTAGTTCCTGTTCTCTTTGCTGTTTTATATTTCCACACATAATAAGGAAAAATTATTATTACTAATAAATCTGCTTTCCCTGTTTATTGGTTATCTAACAGTCCCATAAGTATGGGGCAAACAGAATGACAGCTGCAGTGTTCATTGGGGATACTTAGCAAAGAACGTTATGGTTAGCTAAAATTTAGGCGACACTGTTTGTGCATTACGTACCGAGTACAGAGTTCTTGATGCCATTCGTTAAAACAACGAAATTACTCAGGTTGAAGCCTGCATGTAGCGTAGATGTAGACTCTAAGACAAAGTATCACTTCCCAATCCAGAGCAGAACTTGGAAATATTCACATGCCACACAGGTGGCCTGATTCACATGGGCGGCGCCGTTCGATCAGGAGAGGCACGACTTCCTGTTCAGATTGTCCGCCTACGGTGGCCGAAGGAGGACATACAACGTCGAACTTCCGTTTTTTTGGGGGTTTTTTTTAAAAAAAAAACCACGTGAAATGTATTTGTAACCGGTTGGTAGTAATGTGATGGTGTATTAAAAAACATAACAGCTTGTTTTTTAATAACTACATGCTAGGATGAACTCGCAGAATGAAGACGTAATAGAAAACGATTTGGATAATAGTTTTCTCGACCAGGTGTTGAATAAGCTGTATGATTTTGGTAAGTCGTCAGCTAAACAGTATGCTAGCTAGTTTCTAATACGGGCCGAGTGTCTGTGCCAATAGTATGCCGGAGCCAACAAACGACACTCACTCTTTGAAATGATCTGACTATTTTATAGTGAGTTAAATCTAACTAGCATGGCTGGCTGCTTACCTACGTGTTATGACTTGATTGTAATAGTTTTGATGTGCCGTCATGAAATGGCAATGTCAGTTCAATTGTCAAAGTTTTTTCTGGTAAAATGATCAATCTTAATTGCCAAACGTCCAAAAGGTGACGGACCAAGAGAAGGAAGGAAAAAAAGGTTGAAAAAGAAGAAGCAAAATGAGGTTGATGCATCCGTAGACGACATAGACATAGATGCTGCCCATTCGGACTGCACTGATGAAAATGACTGCGGACCACGTAGTCCGGCCGAACCCATGGTGCCGGATGCACCAGACACCTACAAATCCAGTGGTGCAGCCCCGTCTGCACAAATAGAGGTGGTGACTTTCCAGGATCCCCTGAAGAAAAATAATAAAACAAATGCCACAATGCCAGAAAAAGCGGTATGTTTGATATGCAGAGTCCTCACTGCCTTTATGGAAAATCCAGTGTGTTTATTGTACTGTACGTGGCATGGTATTTCCATTAACCAACTGATCTTAAAGCTTTTACCAGAGAAAGGTGTTTCTGCATCTGACATGACTTTATAACATAGCCTATTAAATCTGTCAACCTAAATATCGTTAAATATTTAGTTTTAGGCTTTTGTGTTGAACTGATTCAGACTGTCAATCAATTAATCATAATTGTGATGTAATTTTTGAACACTTTGATTTACACTGTGAAAGTTCCCACTTTTTATGACGTTTTTTTCCAGCCTCAACAAGTAAAGAAGGATGACAAAGGGGACCTTGATAGATTCAATCTAGAGAAGGTAAATAAGTAATGAATAATGTTATGGTTGAACAGAAACCAGGTCATAAAGTTAGCAGAGTTGTATTTTATCAAGCTTCAAAATAGAACCTTAAGGTATTGATTTGCATTTGATTGATATTCGTATTTTTACTCTCTCTTAAAAGGCGCGGTTGGAAGTTCATAGGTTTGGAATTACTGGCTTCCAGAAGGAACAGCGAAGGCAGTTTGAGCAGGAAAGAGCCATCATGCTTGGAGCAAAGGTATTGAGAAGCACTTAGAGCAGTGTTTCCCAACCCGGTCCTTGGGGACCCCAGACGCTCCACGTGTTTGCTCCTTCCCAGCTCACAGCCAATCAGGAACACCAAATACCTGGCACAGGTGCACTGAGAGGAAGCAAAAACGTGGACTGTCTGGGGTTCCCCGAGGACTGGGTTGGGAAACGCTGACTTGGAGCATTAACTAAGGAAGCCGAGATATGGCAATACAAGGCAGCACCTGAGATCTTTCATCCTTCACAGCCACCGAAGAAAGAACACATCAATTACAAAGTCTACCAGCAAATGATCAAGGAGAAGAAGTTAAAGGAAACGGAAGAAATTAAATCGGTGAGTTGCTGTTTCACCGAACGGGGGTGTCGCTGTACTGTGCTGCTGTACATAGGAACGACAGGAAGAGGTACACCTAGTCTCCTGAAGATACCACGTATGATTGTGCTCCAATTCCCAACGTAGTTCGTCTCTGTCTCTAGGAGTCTTCGCAGGAATCTCAGTATCCACCTTTTCGCCAAGTACTGTTCTAACTTTAAACCATTATGCATGCTGAATGAAAATAAATACATTTCACGTTTCATTCTCCTAGGACACCAAAAAGAAGAAGAAGAAGCAGATGAATAAAGAAAAGTAAGGAATTGTTTATCAGTCCTGATAGAATGAAGCGGTTTTACTTATGCAGATGATCATTCCAAAATCTCACAAAGTGTACTGATGTTTTTTTTCCCCTACGAGTGCTAGGTAATTTCTAGATCGATTTTTAATTAACTTGCTTTCTTAGACCTTGTTATTTACTTTGTAGTTGGAGGAATGAGTTTTTTTTTTTGGTCTTTTATTTCCATCATTACAGGGAGAAAAAAAGGAAGTCGACTTCTTCGAGTGCTCTGACGACTGGACAGGTTGGCCGGTTCAAAAATGGCATGTTAGTTCTGAGCTCTAAAGAAATACAGAAGATCAAGAACTCCAGAATGGTGAAGTGAAAATCGGTCTAAAGCATCATTTTATACCTGTCTTTTGAATGTTTTATTTGTTTTGGTGTTCAACATTTTTTCCCCATTGTATTTGTAAAGTCTTACTATTAAATGTAAACTGCCCTGAAGCCAAAGAATCAACGGTGATAATGTTTGTATCTGTGAATTTACACACACGTGCTGTAACACGGTGACAGCCGTTTCAAAAACAAGTCGGACTCTACTGTAATTCATTCATAACACTCCAGGGGAGAATGAAGCAAGCCTCTCATTATATGCCATCACAGTTTATTGATTTTAAAAGGGGGGGAAAAGCGGCAGCTTTTCATTAACACCATATAATATGAAACGATGCGATTACAATGCATTTCATATACAAACCACCAAAAAAGTACAAAACGTCTACATTTCGGAGGAATGGAGCCTGAAGGAACTGCACATGGTTCTAGAAAAGTACACAGAGTTTTAGTGACTGCACAAGCCTGACAGCTGTACAGGGGCTCCCCAGGGCCGAGCAGCACCTGTGCGTCTCCCTTTCATGCACCGCAACCTTAGAAGAATAAGGTAGCTGTGCCGCGCCCTTCTCACTGTGCTTGCCTGTCATTTATTTGTTCTTTATCTACACCCATTCGCGACTGCACCAAGCCCCAGTGGGTAGGTAAACACAGACTGGTATTACAGTTGCACAATGTAGGTTTATTTATACAGCTGTTTTTTTTTTTTTTTTGTATACGTATGGGGGTGTGTGTGT